>BPLQ01001909.1:0-199017 GCA_021605075.1 Caerostris darwini
CACAATAAGTTATCACAATGCAAACTTAACAACACTTTACTTTACATGACAGTCACAGCCACTCGCAGCCGTGATGTTCACTCTTGCCTCTCTGGCATTACACTGAAGACTCACACTTATGCGCTCGCAGGCGCATGCGTACACATACTCTTTCGCCGCTAGGAGTATCCTTGGCGCGTTGGCGCGAACAGATACCGCCCGGCGTTGACATGTTCACATTCAACTCTTTTAAGAATTCAAATTTTCACAAAATTCTCAAATTATTCACTTATACACTGGATCACACAAAAATACACAATAAAAAAAAATACATTTTCCTAAAAATTTTTCACATAATAAGCAGATCACAAAAATACACAATAAAAATAATACATTTTTCTAAAAATATTCACACAATAAGCAGATAACAAACAAAATACACAATAAAAAATAATTTTCCTCATTAACATCTAGGCAAAGGCAGGTAACGATATTAACTACTGGCCTTTTATATGTGCCATTTTTATCTTTTAAAGTAACCACTCTTGTTACTTTATCTTCACCTGGTTGAATTTTGATAATTCTGGCCAAATTCCATTTTAAAGGACAATAATTATCAGGATTTTTATTTAACAAATCACCTTCTTTTATATCTGCTTTTACCCTTAGACCATTTAGGTCTATTTAACAGCTTATTTAAATACACCGATGACCACTTTTTCCAAAGATGTTGAGTCATTTTTTGAACCAATTGCCAACGGCTCAATCGATTCATTGGAGTTTCATTAAAATTAGGTTCAGGCAATGTAACTAAAGATGAACCAATTAAAAAATGTGCAGGAGTTAATGCTTCCACATCATTTGGATCACTTGAAAGTGGACAAAGAGGTCTAGAATTAAGAAGTGCCACAATTTGAACAATAAGAGTTAAAAACTCTTCATAGCTTAAAATTGTTTTCCTACAATACGTTCAAATGGTATTTAAGAGATTTGACACTAGATTCCCATAGTCCTCCAAAGTGTGGAGTAGAAGGGGGATTAAAGAACCCTTTAATACCTTCATTAGCCATATAATTCTCAATTTCTTCTGCTCTCTTAAACTTAAATAAAGATTTGAGAAACACTTTTAATTCTCTATTGGCACCAACAAAATTTCGACCATTGTCACTATACACTTCTGCAGGCTTACCTCTTCTAGCTATAAATCTTTAGAGATGTTTTCACTTTGTGCACTAATTTGGATAGCAGCACGGCAGCACAGAGCTCCAATCGAGGAATTGAAATAGTTTGATCGGGGCAACTCGAGATTTGCTGGCAATTAGTTTCACAAACACTTTCCCGATTTCACTGCAAGATTTTAAATAAACCACTGCTTTCCATAGGCAACTTCACTAGCATCTGAGAAGCCATGAAGTTCGATGCATATCGGTTCACTGATACATATGCATCTTGGAATTTTAATGTTGTTGATAGTTGTTAAAGCTATAAGAAATTCCTGCCATTCCTCAAGTTCTTTTTTAGGCAAATTATCATTCCAGTCCAGTTTGATTAGCCACAGTTTTTGCAAGAAAATTTTCGCCTTTGTCACAATTGGGCCAAGTAAACCCAAAGGATCAAAAATCTTTGCTACGGTTGATAACACTGCACGCTTTGTAAACGAATTACCACAGTCTACTTTCACTTTGAAGGAAAAACAATATTTGTTAGGTTGCCATATTATTCCTAATGTTTTTATTTCCTCTGGAGAAAAGGAGTAATCAGCCTCGTCACTCTCCGTCAGAAAATTTCCACTGCTGCACCACTGATGTAACTGCATTCCACTTCTGTTCAGAATTTCTGTTAACTCTTTAGTAAGTCTAAGAGCTTCCGTTACAGTATTTGCGCCGGAAAGGACATCGTCCATATAAAAGTCCTCTGCCAATATAGGCGCCGATACAGGAAAGTTATCTTTCTCATCTATTGCTAATTGCTTAAGTGTGCGCATAGCTAAAAAGGAGCACTAACTGTTCCGTATGTGACAGTTGCGAGTTCGTATTCTTTAACTGGCTCATTAATTCCGTCTTTCCACAAAATACGCTGCAATTTTCTTTGACTGGGGCAAATGTTTATGGTTCTATACATTTTTAATATCGGCCGAAAACGAATAAATGTGCTTACGAAATCTAACCATAATTGAAAAAGGTCGTCTTGTATTACCCCTCCGTTATATTGTAAAGAATTAAGCGAATTTCCTTCTGTTGTAAGGAAGACGCGTTAAACACGACACGAAGTTTTGTTTTTAATTTGTCGGGACGATATACACCTAAGTGGGGTATATAATAAGTACCCTCAGTTTCTTCACTTTCTTTAATTTGATTCATGTGACCCATTTCTTCATATTCACTTAAAAAATCTTTATATAATAATAAATAGTCAGGATCTTTCACTAATCGCCTCCATAAGGAATCTAACCTTTTTAGCGCAATATCTCTAGATTTTCCCAAACACTTAGGATCTTCTTTAAGGGGGCATTTTAACTACATATTTCCCTTCTATATCTCTATAAAAATTATTTTTGTAATGCTCTTCACATATCTGAGTTTCATTATTAGGAGGAATGTCCATTTCAATGTTTTCTATTTCCCAGAAAGATTTAACAGTTTTATCTAACTGCTCATAATTATCTCTAATTAATCCACAATGAATATTCTCACTTAAATCACAAGGAACACTCCCAGAAACAACATATCCGAAACACGAATTTTGTAAAACTAAGTTAGATTCAGGGGGATATATTTGTCCTGATCTCAAAAGGCTATAAAAAATCTCTGCCTAATAAAATATCAATTCTTCCTGGAATGTTAAATTGTGGATCCGCTAACTCAATATTACTTAAATCATACATATTAAGTTTTAAAATTTTACTCGGAGTTACATTAGTAATTCGGGGAACAACTAAAAATTTCAACTCTCTTTCGTAGCTATTTGAATTATTTTTTAATTTAGCAGTAACTTGATTTTTAATATTTAAAGACGCGTCATTTAAACCCGATACTACTAGATTAGTTTTTTTTCTTTCTTTAAATTAAGTCGATCAGCACATTCTCTAGTTATAAAACAGGCCATTGAACCTTGATCTAAGAGCGCTCTTACTTCTAATGAATTTCCTGAATTATTATCTAAATAACATTTAGCTGTGCTCAATAGAACCGTTTTGGTTCCACTTGGTATAAAGCTCGTTGCTGCAAATAATTTATTACTATTTGGAGAAGTGCTTTCACCGGCTGGTAAAAACTCTTGAGCTGGGGGGGAAAACGGGGTATTGGAACCGATTTCATTACGTTCTTTTGATATGACTCATCGCGATTCTCTGCGCTTTTGCGAGGGTAGTGTAAACTTTTATGGTGTTTACGTTTACAAAAACAAGATACTTTCGCTTTGCATTTAGACATTGAACAATTAATCTGTAAACAATTAAAAACACATATGGTTTTGTTTAACAAGTTCAACTCTCTCATTCACTGACATTTTTAAATAATTAGGACAATTAGAAATATGGTGATTTTAGCACATAAAATACAATTTGAATTTTTTAAGCCCGAAACAAACACTTTTGACACAATTTTAGAATTTCTAAAAATTAGTTTTACTTTTTGAAAGTTACTTGTGCCTTCGTAAATTGACTTTCCACGCGATGCAACATAAATATCACACTCTTCAGCTAATTTTACTGGGGGAACCAACTATCTGCTTGCCGTATACCTATGTGAGATGCGATTTCTCTATCCAAAGTTTGAAATAACTTATCAGAAACTATTAATTGTTTTAAGGTTTCATAATCCGACACTTTTCTTAATTTTAAATAGTATTCAAAATTAGTAGTTAAGCGCGACGCAAACTGCACATACGATTCATTTAAGCGCTCAGCTTTTCTAAAATTTTCTAAGCATGCTTGTGGTGAAGGCTCATACTCTCGCAACACAACTGACTTAATTGTCTCATAGTTTTTTATATCTTCACCACTTAAATAAATTATTATATTAGAAGCTTTTTTCTCCTAATAAATTTAACAGAATCTCAGCTTTATATATCTCAGGTACTTCTTTAATACTAAATGCGCGTTCTAAAGAATTAAAGAAAAAACTCCACCCTTCCGGTCGAGTGGGAATTCTGACAGTTAAAGTTCGAACACTTTTTTATTACTTGATCAATAGTATCTGGTTTGGCTTCACCTACACACACTTCTGATTTACTTTCATTTTTAATTTTTGCGAGTTCTAATTCATTTTTAACTCGTTCTAATTTAATTTTTTCAAGATCTATTTGCCGTTGCTCCTCATTTTTACGATTGTCAATAATCGTGTTGGCAATGTCTTTAACCATGTCTGGTCTATTTTTAAACACATCACTTTGTTCAATTGCATCATATAAATCTGAAATTGTTAATTTTTCAGATACTATCAAATTTATTTCTGCGACAATGAGCCGCAAATCTTCTTTTTTTGGCACCTTTAAACATGTTTGCACAAAATATTAAATATATGGCTTTAAAAGTTTTTTCCACTTACTTCTTTCACAAAGCTTTTCTCTTGACTTATGTTATCCACAGGTTTGAGCCACTCTCCGGCTCTGCTAGGATCAAAATGTTGTCGTCAATAGCACTGACACCACTCACACATGTTTTCTTTCACAAGCGGACTGTATCACACTCACACTCTAACACAATAAGTTATCACAATGCAAACTTAACAACACTTTATTTACATGACAGTCACAGCCACTCACAGCCGTGATGTTCACTCTTGCCTCTCTGGCATTACACTGAAGACTCACACTTATGCGCTCGCAGGCGCACGCGTACACATACTCTTTTCTCCGCTAGGGGTATCCTTGCGCGTTGGCGCGAACACTTGTATTTAGATAATGGTTTTACTATTATGTACTCAAATACAAGAATTTCACTGGCTAAACAATGCTTCTTATTTGTAAATTAAGTAGTAAATCAAAGTTTCTTCTTCATTGGCTCAACACCATAGTAGTCCAATTCTACATTAACATAGTAGGCCAATTCTACAATTCTAATTTGCATAAATAGGCAGAGACAAAATGATTTGTATATAATACTAGATAAATTGTACTAATGTCAAGTTTCATTGAAAATAATATTTTTTCTTCAACAGGTCACAGATTTCAATCATCTCTTTTACCTGAAACTAAAGATGAAGTTATAGAAAATGATGTCATGTCTTTTATGACGTCTGTTAGTGGGCTTTTAAAGTTGATGCAGGTAAAAAATAGCTCATGTTTTAAAATATAATTTTTATTTACTTATTTGAATATTTATATTAAAAAAAATCAGTTTTTTAATATTTTAGTTTTTTAATTAATAAATTACTTTTTAAACATTTTTTGGAAATTTACTATAGTGCAATTAAAAAAATGTAACCTAGTTGTTTACTGAGTAAAACTAATCTTGCAAGTTTTTATTTTTTAACCTGTTAAATAATATTTATTAGTTTAGATAGATAAAAAATTAATATTTATTGCAGCAACTTTTAAATTAAAATTTGATATAGAAGGAAAATTTAACATAAGCTTATTAAATCTTATAATTTTAAACACAAATTCTCATTTTATTACAATTTCTGTTTAGTGATTATATTGTTTATTATAAGAATCTGTATGTTATATGATTTTTATAAATAAAAATATATTATTATAATGTACTTTGCATGTAATATTTATTTTGATATTACAGAATCCTATATTAAACTTAATGTTTTCTTATAATAAAATAAATTATAGATTTTCATCATATATTAAATAAATATTTAAGCATTCTGAGCCTTTTTTTAAGCAGTATGATGACATTAGATAAAGGTAAAATTTTTAATGTTTTTATTTGTCCCATTAACTAGTAATGTAAATAATATTTTTTATTCTGCTAATGAAATATGCATTTTTATTGTTATATAGAATATTTTGAAATCTTGATACTTTTATATTTATTATTATATAAGATAATATCAAATTTATCATTATTTTTTTTAGAGTGAATTAAATTTGATGCATGGTATAATTCCAAATAAGAATAAGAAGATTGTGTTTGAAAGAGTTGTAACTCAAGCAATGGAGAATCTTGTTTCAGAGGGAGAGGTAATTTTCTTTTCTTTTTTAATTTATAAATAATGATTTATACTTATAATTTTTAAGTACATATTATAAAATGTAACTATGAAAATTAAAAATTTTATTTTTGCTTACATCTAAATTAGTATTAATAAGAATATTTTTCATTTCCTTATTATTAATTATCATTTTAAACAATGAAAAAAAAAAGATAATCAAAATTTAAATGTACTTAAAACGAATTTATATATTTAAGTATTAACATTTTTTACAGTTTATTGTATCCAAAGTCAAAAAAAGTGTTTCAAGACATGAATTTTCAGCTGCTCTAAATCTCTTCCCCATTTTGCGTCATTTGATGCTTATTAAAGCTGATTTTGAAAAATTATTTCAGGTAATTTGTTTTATATCATCTAAAAATGCATGTTGTTGTTTAATTCTTGTAACAAAATAAATGTATTATGTATATGTTTTTGTATTATATATGTTTTTTACTTATATTTCAGGGCTGTTCTTCAACATTATATGATAAATTAAGAGGTTTTATAATTACTGTTCAAGCTACTGTAAGTATTATTTAAATTATTTAAAATTAACACAATACTTTGTTTTCTAACAATATTATTATTATTTTATTATTATTATTCATTATTAAGAATATTATTTCATTACTTATTTTAGATAAGTAAAACTCTTGAAGAATTTATCGAAAGCATTAAAAATGATCCTGATACTAAAATGCCAAAAGATGGAACTGTTCACCAGTTAACTAGTAATGTAAGTAAAAATTTGTGTGATAATGAAATATGTATTTTACTGGTACATAGAATATTTTCAAATTTTGAATAATCTTGATCCTTTTATATTTTAATTAGGATTTAAGATGCAGAATAAGAAAGGCATTGCAATTTTTTAAATATCACATTTTAAATATTTTGAATCATTACAATAATGCTAATAAATGTAATCTAGCAATTATTAAATTTTTGTTGTTTTTTTACATTTGATTATATCCAAATAGAAAAGAAATTATTTCAGGGTATGACATTTCAGCTGATTTAAATCTCTTTTCCAAAAATTTATTTCTTTGAAAATTAATTTAATTCACAACTAGTTCATTCAAAGGGGCACTTCATTTTTTTGTTTAATATTTTCTTTTTATATTAAATCAATTAATAACTTATTTAGACTTCAGTATAATTTTGTTGGAAATGATTTAATCATAGTTTAAACACATTATTATCATTCCTATTGTTTTATGTTACAATGTTACTTTTTTCTATTTCATATCTCAGTTAAAAGATTTTTGTGATGGAAAATATTTTATAAATTTTTTAAATTAGTTACTCAAAAATGGTAATATTTGATTAGATCTTTGAAAACTAATGGCTTTTAAATCCCTTTAAAAAAGTTTTTAAAATATATTAAATTAGAATAATTCTTATATATTTTGAAACTGAATAAACATTTTGATATTTACCTGTTGAAACTTAAGAGAGATTTTAATTTAATTATCTAAATATTATAATTTAGATAAAATTTTAAATTAAAAGGAATAATTTTCTAATAAAGATTAAATTTTAATTTTCTATTTAATTTTTTTTTAAATTCTTATATAAAAAAATTTTTGAATGAAAATTAAAAAAAAATTTATCTATTGTATTTTTTGTATAGTGATGCATTTAAAATGTCTTTTTATTGATTTAATTTTTATTTTTATTTTCTTTTAATTTATTATAATTTTACTCCAATTTTATTTATGTATATTTGTTTTAGGCTATAATGCTATTAGAGCAGTTACAAGATTATCAAGATATTTTGAGTTCTGTTTTAGCTTTGCAAGATGCTTCATTTGCTGCATCAAAAGATAAAGGAAAATTAGCATTTGCCCAATATATCAGTAATGAATTATTATTACATTTTTTTATTTTAATCTGAAATGATTGTTTACTTTATTGATTGATATTTAGTTTTCAATGTAATTTTTCATTATTATTTTTAAAATCAAGTAGATTGCATAATCTTTTTTAAAAAATAATTAAGCTTCAAAAGAATGCTTAGCACTTTTTTGTATTACATTAAATTATATGTAATTGTTTTCTTTTAAATATTGTATTTCAATAACTTTAATATTAGTAATTTACATTATTATTTTATATTGTTTAATGTTAGATATATGTTTAAGATCTATAACAAGCAAGCATTTACAGTTATTAGAATATCAAAATTAATTCTCAATATATCAATCTAATGTGTTTTGTTTCTAGAAATTATGTCTTATATTCATTTTATTTCTATATTTTGTAATTTACTTTTGCAATATTATTAATTTAGTACTTTAGTATTTAAAAATTACATATTTTAAATTTCCTGTACTAATTAATGTAATGTATTTTTGTTAAGAGTATTCAATTTTGTTTTCTTTAATATATTTTTACATACTGTGGTAGTTTCATTTTATTTGGCATGATGTTTTCATTAATGCTGTCTTTATGTTATTAATAATATTATATTAATGATTATTTTTTCAATTTTAAATGAATCTTTTTTTTTTTTTTGCTTGTAAATTATATTTGCATATAATTTCAGGTGAATTTTCTAACAAATACAAAAATTGTTGCTTTATTTTTTTTATATTTAAATGTATTTATTTTTATACTTTCAGCTCGAGTTTTATCTGCATTGACTACAACTTTAATTAACAAAAGCAACTATTATAGTGATGGTTATTTATGTGCAATATTTCGTTTGAATAACTTCCATTATATTCTTAAAGCTCTTCAACGGTTTGTATAATTTCTAAAATATAATTATTCTTAAATGTGTGTGTATTGTAAATAAACATTAAATATTTTTAATCTTAGTTCATTTTAATGTTAGATGTTTTAATATTTTAAATTTAATGTCATGCAATTAGATCATAATATTTTTAATAAATAAAATAACACCATTTTAATTCATAATTTGATAGATTGAAAAGTGTGGTCTTTTAATATTTGTTTTAAAAAAATGTAATGCAAATTATACTATTATATTTGTAACATATTTTAAAATTTAAAAGTGAAATTTTTCATCTGTAAAATAAACATCATTCAAAAGCTCTTTGTAGAAAAATAATACATTTCATTATGTTTTATATAACCTGACATTAAGTTAAGATTTAAACTTTAATCCGATAGTCATCTTGAATTTATTATACAGGAATACAAGTTTTTATACTGATTAGAAAAGATCACAAATCTAACCCTAATTTTAAAAGAAATCTTTCACAATAAACTTATAAAAAGAAAGAATTAGTTATGTGATTAATTCACAAAATATTTTTTATTTAAACAAAATTAAATAACTTCTTTTATCCTTAAGAAGTAATAAATTTTAATTATATTTTCCAGAACTGGATTGGTTGATATTGTAAAGCTGCATGCTTCTGATATTGAAAAAACTTTAAATCTTCAAGTTCAAGATCAGAAACGAGTTTATTCACAAAGGTAAATTAAAGTTATAAATAATTTTTGTTTCTTTGTCCCAATTTTTTTTTTTTTTTTTTTCAAATGGGATATTTTTGATGACCTGAATTTTTATGGATTTAAAATTTATTTTAACAACAACTTTTCTATATCAATTGTATTGTAAACTATGATTGCTTTATTAAATTGTTTTTAAAAAAATGCAAAGAATTCATATAGATTGTATTCCAACTGTGTAAAAAATATAATTAGAAAATGCAGCAGTTAAGTACTTAAAAAATAACTATAACCTAAATAATTAAGTACTTAATGTTAACTTATTAGTTAAATACTCAACAAGTAACTTAAGTGCTTAACATTTTATCAAGGAAACTTGTACTGAAACAAGTTTGATACATTTCTTGGAATGTAAATTTTTATTCAGTTACTTTAATGATAAAATAAATAATTGATTTTTCATCTGTAAATAAATCTATTTCTTTTCTTACATTTGTATTTTATGTAAAATTTGTCATAATGTTTATAAAACCATACATAATTATAGGCAACTTAATTTTATTTACATTATAACATATGCAAATAGCCAGATGTTATTGGCACTTATATTGAATCCTTCTGTATAAATCATAGATGTTTAGAATTACTAGGAAATAAATAAATTCAGTGATGATGTAAAATCTGCAACATGATTTTCAATGCAATTGATATCACTATTATAAATTCACTCAATTTAATAATGGATAATTCCTTAGGAGAGAATCAAGAGTATGTTTCATTTGTTTATATTTAATTCATTACTGCTTGGAATTATCTATTTTTTTTCACAATTTTGTTCAATCTGCTTTATTGTAGAACAATAAATATGATGGTTTGTTTACAAATAATCAATATCCCTGAAATATAATAAAAATGGTTTAACATAATTTTTATAAATTTATGTCAATCTTTTAATGTTTCAATATTCAAATTAATATTTATTTTGTTAAATGCTTCAGTTGGAGTAGAGTTTTGCATTATGTTATGGAAGTTGATAAACCAATATCTCAACAAAGGGCTGTTTCAAATATGTCACAATTACCTGCAAGCATGAAGGTAAGATGATTTAAATATAATATAAATAATTTCAAAAATTTTTCAGCTTGTAACATTTGAAAAATTAACAGAAAAGAAAAAAATTGAAAATGTTATATCTATAATAATTAAAAGATAAATTTTTTTTAAAAGTTAATAGTTAAATTTTTTTTTTTTTTTTAAACTTTAAGAATATTTAATTTTATTAGCATTATAATGTGCCTGTTAAGAATTGGAATTGAAACTTATGGAAGGAAAAACTGCATAAAAAGTGTATGCCATTATTTTGTTTTAACATCTTTTTTGTATGGTAATCTGTTAAAATTCGTTTTAATGACATGCATAAATTATAAGCATATCTATTTAGAAGCTTAGTCCACTTTATTTTCTTTAAAACATATATTTTAAGTTGCTAATATATTTCTAATTTTTTTAGTATGGTATAGTATAAAAATAGACAAATTTTCAAATAAATAAGATTAAAGGATACAACTTATTAGAAAACTTAATTCTAAAATCTATTCATTTCTGCTTTGTTTTATTTTATTGTAATAATTTTGAATTCAATGACTTCTGACATTTATGTTATCAATAATTTTTCGAATGAAAAAATAATATTTTCTAAGAATATTATCAAATTTTATATATTAAAAAGATATTTTATTTGGATAAAAAAAGATTATTTTGGAGGTAGATTTTGTTTTTTTTTAGGTATATAATCAAAACTGAATTGAATACAATATGAATAATTAATCCTGTCATACATTATAGTTGTTAAAAGTTTCTATTTTTATTTTGAATATTTTAGTTAAGAGACAAGGATAAACAAAACATAAAAGATAAATTCACTGGCTTCAATAAAGAAATGGATGAAATCACTAGAACTCAGAAAGCATATGCTGTCCCAGATGTAGAATTACGGGAAAGTTTGAAAAGAGATAACAAAGAATTCATTCTTCCGAAATATACTATGTTTTATGAAAAGTAAGCACTTGAAATGATTTAATTACAATTTTGATAATCAAATCCTTAACATTTTTGCTTCCCAATATTTTCGAAAAATATAATTACTGTTCTAGTACAGAACATGTTTTCAAATTCATATTATTCTCAGATCTTCCAGAACTACATAAAATAAACTGACAAGTCTTTAATTATAAATAAATAACTTCGTGTTTATTAAATCCAATATGAAACTTCTGAATTTGTAAGTCATTTAAAAATTTCAATTTTCAGGTACTCTAAATTTGAGAAAATTACATTAAAAAAATTTTTTTTCTGCGGAAACTTGAGTTTGTGTATGTGTCAAGAAAAGAAAACCCATCCATATTTATTAAATTTTCTTATTCAATAATTTATCTAAATTAAGTATATCTTAATTTAAAATTCATAACATATCCATATTTTTGTTTTATTAAAACATTTCTTCCTGGTCATAATTTTTTTACCCTTTTTATTGCTCATTATTGAATTTGCTAAACTATAGCTTAATTTATTAAGATCATAAATAGAGAAAGAATTAAATAGTGACATAAATAAATAATCCTCTCAGAAGCTTTATTGGTTTAAATTATTGGATTTATTTTATTTAAATTTGTATGTAATAAAATTTTAATGCATTTTATGTTTAGATCCCTATTTTATTTTATGTTGTATAAATAACTTAAAATGCATATTTAACTATAAAAAAACAAAGTTTTGAATTTCATATTTCTTCAGTTCTTTCATATATTTTACTTAACATTAAAATTTATTCAATATTAAAAAGTATATTATGAACCTGAGGAATTTTACTAAAATATATTGAAGAAAACTATTATACAAGATAAAAGACTAAGCAAATTATTTTGACTTTTAGCATTTTATTTATTTTGAGTATGTGGGAACAATACCATTTGTATTTTTCTTTCTTTTCTTAGGTATGTTGATGCTGGGTTTACCAAAAATGCAGATAAATATATAAAATATACCCCTCAAGATATATCGAATACTATTGATACATTTTTTGATGCAGCAGCATAGGACTTGTGTCATAATCTATTTCAGTTCATCTAATCTGATTGCTATTATGAAATATGTATCTGAGCATGATTGATTTTTATATTAAAAAAAATATTATAATGCTTTGAAATTTTTATAAAAAGTTTTATGGCAATGTAAATCTCTATTGTTTTGTATCATATCTGTATATATATATAATATATGTGTGGTTAATAAAATATATTTCATAATTTTTAGAGTGTATATTTAATTTTTGCATTTTCATTAATCAGATATTTTGAAATTTTTTGAATAATTCTAATAGCAGTTAACTATTCAATACCTATTTTGTGCTAAACAAAGGTTTTTTTTTCTTTTAAAGGGAGTTCATATAGAATATTGTATAAAGTGAGAAAAACAATGCAAGCCTGAATTAAATTTAATCTTTTAGCACAAGTACTTAATTATTTTTTCAATGCTAATATACATTTTGGATAAATTGGTTCTCCATTTTTGACCTTTCTACTAACAACTACTTTCTACTACCTTTCTACTACTTTCTTCTATATGTATTGTGTTTTGAAAGGTTTTTAACATTAAGAACAAATTTGATTTCTCATTCTTTCTTAATTAATGCTATAAATGCACTTTTAACATGCTATTAATTTATAAGTGATTTTAAGTTTAACACATTCTGCAGCAATGAGATATTCGTAAAATCATTCTCAAATATCTGCATTTATTCATAATTATCTCCTGTGTAAGTAGTTATTTTTAACATAATAAATGTAACATTAGTTTGTGCCTATTTGATAACAAAACCCGATGATTATCTAAACTATTTCTTTTTACCTATTCTACAGTGGACAATTATGGTATTTAAAAGACATGTAAATATTTTTGATGATTAAACATCGATTTCTAGAATTCAATTTATTTTAGACAGAATTGTATAATTAAAAGAAGTTGATACAATTGCCTCCTATATTGACATGTTGAAATATCACCCCATATTACAATGAAAATCTATGTGCAAAAGCTTTAAAAATGGGTGCTATAGCTGTACATTTCATAGGGATCAAGAATTTGAATAGTCAATTGGATTTTTTTAAATCTATGAACACTGACACCATTTACTTTTCAGTAGTAAAAGGGTTAGTTGAGATAAAATGTTGAAAATTTTTATGATGTTGGTAATTTAAGCAAGCCACTTATGTAATTAAAAATAAGTTTGTTCCAGAAATGGATGAAACTGGATCCCACATTTGGCATTATTAATACACTTTAGTTCTCATTTAAATGAAATTTACCTGCGTCTTCAAGATGAAAACGAGCTTAAGGAATCTGAGTTTACAATTGTACAACTCGAAAAGAAAGAATACTTTTGAATCTCAAGTTCAGGCAAGCAGTTTTATGCTTTTTTAGCTCGTCGACTAGAGTCCTGAGAACCACAAAAGATATGCAGCCTTGCTTTTCGACAAATTTGAAACAAAATTTTTGGAGAAAAAAATATTTTATTTTATTTTCATGCAATAACTGTCAGTTTTCAAATGGAATGCATAGAGCTGTAATTCGTCTATCAACTTAAGAAATTTTTAATCGTGCTTCTTTACTGAACTTGTATAAAAAATATCTTCTAAAAAAAATATCCTCGTTTCAAAATCAGGCCTTATTCATGTCATTGCTAATTGGAATCATTTACATTTGAGAGCAGTTATTTTCAAGGAGATTAAGAATAAAACTAGAGCCGAAATATCTGTTTAACATCTTAAGAACTCACTGAGAATTGCAAATATATCCATCGGAGCCTTATTGTATCCAAAATGATGTTAAACATTTCATTAATTTTATTTCTCTCATAGTAAAAAATTTCTCTAATTAATGAAGGCTAAATTAGCTTATGTAATATTTTTTTTTGTTGTTATCGTATCCATGGATTTAAAATATTATTATTAAAGTTAGATCAAATCAAAAGTCTACGATAGCGGCCGCTAGCAATGGCGCCGCTTCACTATACATGATTTCTCTTAAGTTGGCCTCGATTGGCACCCTACCCAATTGCAAAACATGGGGAGTGAGTGCTGGGCACTCTAGAATGTGTTGGGGCAATTTCTTAAGTAATTTTTTTTATTTCCTCTATAATGATTAGTGAGTCTGCTAACACTAAGGTACACTTTGGTTGTAAGGTGACAGGCCTGTGCTAGTGTATTTATGCGTGGTTAAAAACAACTTGTCTTCTTTGACCCGAGGAAGCTAGATTGATTATGCTGGTTTAATTAGTTGTATGTTCATTAAATATTGAATTAAGTACAAATAAAATAAAATAGATATTTAATTAATTAAACTACTGAAATAGTATGTGCGAACAATTCGAACTTTTAAAGGAACTATATTGTATTTGAATGCGAATCATTTTTGGAAAGCACACTAAAAAGTCAATTCAATTAATGAATTATCAAAATAATTAAATGCAACTAAAAATAAAAACAAAAGACTTGGTCAAATATTAAATTATCGAAAAAGCGATCTTTCTTCCGAAAACGATAGGTAACATCTACTTCAAAAAGAATTTTCTTTTCGTTTTCTATTACAGAAATGTTATAGAGTTTAATATATCCTGCTGTAAAAAGGATCTGAACGTACATTGAAATCAGAAAAGCAATACATTGCCAATCTCGCACCGATAAATTACGAATTAATTATTGACAAAATAAACTCTTACTCAATAGAATCCGATCTTCAAGGCGACAACCAGAGTTAAGTGTCCAGCTATTTATAGCGACGAATAACTTTTAATGATGAATTATGGTGGGCTTTCTCTGCCTGTAAATTTCGCGAACGTCTCATGTGAAAGTTATCTTGAGAAATGGCTAATTATCCAGACCTTGATAAAGAAAAATAAACTTTTAGCATGTGACCTTGTCAGGACACTCCCAATTTCCGGCAGGTTGCGGGAACGCGATAAAAGTTTCCCACTACTTATTTTGGAAATCAAAATTTCCATAATTTTGTTTTCTTACGTATTTAGAAACGTGATACCGTTAATATGTTTTTTTCCTCTCCTTGTATCGATTGAGAGTAATTAAAAATAGAATTTTTTTCGCAATATTTTTTTCACGGGTAATATTAATGGTACTTGTTAATGATTTGGTGCACGTTATTTTGTTAATGATTAATGGTGCACGTTATTTTGTTAATGATTAATGGTGCACGTTATTTTGTTAATGATGAATGGTATGGTATTTGGTATTGATGGTATTTGTTGATCAATTATAGAACGTTCTTTTTTCATTTGAGATTAAAGTATAAAGGAAACACAAAGTTAAAAGTTCGTAAATATTTAACTTACCAACAATGCGAAATAGATAATTTTACTCTTTTTTTTTAATTCGAGTAAAAAGTAATAAATTGTCTAGGTGTACATGAAAATAAACTGAATCGTCCATAAGGATTAAAACTATAATTAATGATATATATTTCATTTATGACCAAAGCAATATGTTTTATTTTACATTAATATACTATTATTTTATAAAAGTTTAGTTAAAAATGAAATAAAAAAAAACATAGTTCGCAAAGCTTTTATAATTGTACATCTGCTAGATTAGAACTGTGTTTGGTAGCATTCGAAAACTCGATTTCTATTCATGGCGTGCGCTACAATCTGTTTTGAAAAATAATTAGATTCAATTCAGAAGTAAAGGAGATTGTCTTACAACTGAACTATTGAATGGATTTTCTAGAATTTCTTATTCTCCGTCATTGGTGTGCGGCCTGGCCTTTGGTACCACCGACTCCAGGCTCGAGACCCGGCGCTGGCATGGATGTTTAGTGGTTCGTAATCCACGTTAAAGTGTAGATCCCAGTCTAATTAGCCCAAAATGTGTAAAAAATGAATGTAGTGCGACAAACCAAATCTTCATCGGCGCAAAAGCCCCATGATAGGCCAAAGCCATCTGCCTGCTGGCATATTTCGAACACTTTTTTACGCGATAGGATTGTTAATCCTACGCCCAATTCTCTACAGTTATATGAGACCGGGACTTACGTTATAAAGGGATTTCCAAATCATTACAAACACCCTTGGCACCGGGAATCCGAAACCTATGGCACCGAACACCAGTCACTCGGTCATCAGGTTTCCAGAGTTTCTTCAATATGTTAAACAAATGAACTTGCAAATATACAAGTGAAAAAGATATTACTGGCTTTTCCTATTCTACAGAATTACGTTGTTCCACAGAAATGGTGTTTACTTTTTATAAAGGGGTATTTAAACCAATCGAAGGCTGACCTCCTTGCCACTCGGGTTCCTACTGGCTAGCGTTATACGACGTGGGATTTTAATATCTTACGAAAACCCACCTTAAGATTGGTTTGTCGCTCTACGGTCATTTTTTCCACCATTTAGGCTAATTAGACCGAGACCTACTGTTTAACGGGGATTCCGAAGAGCTAACAAATATCCATGCTACCGTCAGGATTCGAACCTGAAGCTTGTGGTACCAAAGCACCGAGCGTTAGGCAGTTGACCATCAGGCCGCTTGAATGCGATGGAGATGATGATGATGTAGTAACTCTCACCTTAAGAGATCAACAAGATAAAGGAGTTAATTAATGATGTACATGTAGTGCTTGGGGCCTGATGGCCGAGTGGCTAGCACTCTGGCGTTCGGTACCTCAAGTTTTGGGCTCGAATCCCGGCGGTTCCGTGGATGTTTGTAGTGGTACACGGAATCCACTTTAAGCCGTAGATAAATATGACCGTAGAGCTTCACAGAGCCCGATCAAACTTCTTCTCACACGCATCATTCCCAAACTGTAAAAGGGCAACTCAGCTCTAGGCACTGTGATATAGCGTAGTAGTGTACATATAATGTATACCTCCGTTTTTCAGCACGAATTTTATATTACTACATTTTGAAAGTGCTACATACAACTCGTATACTTTACCACATTCTCAAAATTCATTCATATACTAATATTAAATCATGTTGATCAATATCGTAAAATAATATTTTTTATTTTCATTTGAAATCAAAAGTGTTTTTTTTTTTTTCATTTAAAACTTCCCCACCTACATTAGCGAAAACATTAATTAAGGTAAAATAAAAAAAAATCTCTTAGTTTTTAGCTTTTATTGAAATAATATCACTTAAGATTCGTTGAGATATTTCCTCTTTTGGTTGTAATAACTTCTTAAACACGTTCCATCATTGTTTATTTTTTTACCTTCAACGATGATATTCATCTTTTAATAAACTGTTTGTTCGAATAATCCATTTTAGCAAGACATTTTTTTGTTTTTAAATAAGATTTTATCATTATAACTCCAGGCTAATAAGTGCATTAATATTTTCAGAGTTCATTTCTTAATTGATTTTAAATTGACACCAGCCAAGTTATGATAAAATATTCTAGTTCATAAATATTGCAATCGGAAAAATTGTTATTTCTCTTTACGCATATTTATTGTGAGAAACCTTTTATTTTTAATTACATTTACCTTAATGCAATGAATGTTTTTCAGAGATAAATAATATTTTACATCTATTTTTATTGCTATAGCGGGGTTCTTCTAATAAGTGCGTTTCAGAATAATCAGTGGTTAATTATTTTAACGCCATCACTTTCTCTGGTTTCAATAAACTTTTCATATTAAAAAGATTTTATGATTTCGTTTTTTTTTTCTAAACTAAAACTTTATTTTAGTTTAAAACTAACTAAACTTTAGTTATAGTTAGGAATCAAATATAGTTAATCAAGAGAAATGTGCTTCATTTGTAATGCCTTTCAATATGTATTGAAACAGTATCTTTGTAAGTGCAAACAATTTTTGTTGCCTCTTTAGGGTTAGGCTGGGCAAGGATGTAGGGTTAGGCTGAAGTGTGCAGGCTGGGCAACAAGATTGTAACTGGATAGGGTTGGGTTGAGACACATGTCTCATTCAAGTTGGATACTCACAGATTTATTGACACACGCACAAACACCACACACAGACAATGACATACATACAATATATAACACATTTAAAGAGATATTGTTATAGATTCGTGGAAGGATTCCACTTCTAAGCCGAAAACGCGATAGCTACGCACAGAATGTACGAAATATACTCCCTCTACGGGTGAGAGACTGTAGGACAACTTATGCGCCTGGAGGTGCTACATATATTTCCTCTCGGGACGCGAGATTATAAACTAAACGTTTTTCAACTGAAGCGCATGGTTATAATACTTCCTCTCGGGTGAGAGTTTGGAGTCTAACTGACCATTTCTCCCGCACGCCACAGGGGGCGCCCTTTCCAGTGGGTAGGCAGAGGCATTGTTGCATCTTCCTTAAATTTTGTGCACCATTGTATTAATTTTAATCAGTTTGGAACATTAGTCTCAGAAGTTAGAGACAGTCAGTAAATATAACTAAAGATAAAAATATTCTGCAAATGTTTATTAAAAATGTTGTATCCTCATTATAATTTGCATTTGCTTTGATGAAATCTGAAAGCTGCTCAAAATATTCAAATATTATCATTAATCTTTCAGAAAATTTTGACATTATAAATCATCTTATATATCACTGTATGTCCATTCAAAAATGGACAATGCCAGTGCAGCCACTAGAAACAATAAGTTTCTCACGCCTGGAATAAAATGAATCGCAGGGAAACTATCTAAATGCGTTTTATGTTCTCCTCAGATCTGAATGCACTTTCCCATACGATCAATACACCGGATTTCCAGAACAAAAATCATCGATGGTCTGATTCCTTTTCATTCCTCTCCCAATTATGAGTTCTTTTCCGGTGGACTAAGGCAAATGATAAAAAAATATCCTCTACTACATCTAAAAATTTGGAAGAAGGTAGTGAAGTTGCTATTCGTGAATCAGAAATGATCATCTGATTTTGTAACTTTCATTCATTGATCAGGGAATTTTAAAATTCTAACAATAAATTTCAAAAATGCTATCTTTTAATGCAAATCACTGTTTTTACACATCTTAATATATATCTTTTGAGAAATTGTTGTCATGTGTATAGTAATTTTTCATCAAAAAAATATTTGTCTTTAAATGCAGTGACTCCTTTATTCAACATTTATTTACAATATGTTTAGAAAGCAACTAAATTGTTGTCACCAAAAAAATCTGGATCTGTACACAGATGGATTATAATCTTGAAGAGTTTTAAGAAATTTATTTGCTGATCTTTTTAAAATAAAGACGTTATTTATGTCAAAATTACATTTGCAACGTCCAAAACAAAAGAAAATTCTTCGGTAAAAGCGAAATAATTTTGTTGCCTGAAATACGACAATTTGAAATTACAGTATTGAAAATATAAAATTAGTTGCAGAATGAATACTTTTCAAATTTTCTGATGAAAATGTCGAATTCAATAATTTTTTAAAGCAAAAAATGGTTATAACAATAATTATAATTTTTGAATTTGATGAATCATGTGAGGTAACCTCTCTTTCAAAAAAAGTGCTGTACAAATGCTTGTTGTAAAAATTGTTGAAAATTTAGTAAAAACTAATAATGTCTTTAGTAAAAATGTTATCTTGTGTAACCGTGCTTTCTCCTATGCTATTTCAATAATGTTTAAGAGAAATGGTCAGTAGGCCTCGAGACTCTCAACAGAGAGGAAGTACAGCGTAACCGGCTCTGCCGCTGAAAAACGTTTACACAATCACGCGTTTCTACTGAGAAACATTTAGTTTATAGTCTCTCCTCCCGAGAGGAAATATATTTGACGCAACCCTGCATAATAGTTGGCCTACAGACTCTCACCCAGAAGGGAAGCATATTTCGCGTACCTGAGTATCTTTATTTTCGGCTTAGAAGGGGAATCCTTCCACGAATTTATATTTATATTTTAAATGTGTTAAATATGGTATGCATGTGTAAATAAAGCTGGGATTTTTCAAACCTGTATCTCAAGTCTGAACCCAACCACACCCAGTTACAATCCAGTTGCTCCAACCCACAACACTTCATTTCTGTTTTGAATATTGGTATGATTAAGATTTTTATAAAATGATGACTGATTTTTATTTAAAACTGATTTTTATTCTAAAATTAAAAAAAAAAAAAACATTATTGTCACATGGTAAATATGTGCAGAACGATAGTGATAAATTAGAATTCGTAAATATATTTTATTAATTCAATATATACCTTAACTCATGAGATAAATTGATGAGATATATTCAATGAGATTCCAAACACTTAAATTTATGCACTCCTCCCAAAAGTAAACAGTGTCTGTAAAGGCACTTTTAGATTGCATTTTAATATAGAATGACTTCAACCTTCTTGTAAATACACGAAAAGAGATTATTGCTGAAGTTAGTTTCCGGGCTTCATCTCTGGTGAAAACGTTTGGGAATCCTTAATCAATACTGAACGTATGTGAAGAAGAGTCAAGTAGAAATCACTCCGGAACCAAGAATCCTTAGAAGCAAAGTCCCCCGTAGATGTTTGTTTTTCGGTTTTCGTATTTTCCATGGACTAGAATTAATTTTTTAATAATAAATCTCAAAATAAGAGTTTGAACCAAATTTGTCCAGAGAATGAGAAGACATTAAAACGCTCCTTATTCCGACTGAAAAAAAAATTGTTTCAATATTATAATTAATCATATTTTTATGTTATGAATGAACATCATGTTGTCTCGTAGAGATATGGACAAATTATTCTTGTATTGATGTAACACGTGTGGTGACCAGGTGTGAAAGAATAGTCCCAATGTAGCTCATGCAGGGACGGATTTAGATGAAAATAGGCCCTAGGCTATTCCACTTATGAGGCCCCTTCACCTCCATTTTTTAAGTTTGTAAATTACACGAAAGATAATAAAATACATCATTACTGTGATATATATCCTTATGTTAAATGAAAAATGTTGTGATGGGTACTAATCTTTATAAAAAATGTGGCACGGATAATAAATAAAAAAAAAAAAAGTCGAGAACACTTATTTGGACATTTATTCTCAGCACCCTATATAGTACTTGTAATAATAACTAATCAAAGATAACACACAACATTTACAAAGAAACAAAATTCAAATAATAAAAATCTTTGACTACGAAAATAAAATATGCAATAAAAATTATCATATTTTCTACCAAATTAAATTAAATATATTCAATACATTGAAGATTAAAGCGAGTTTAATTCAGATAAATTTATTTCATAATTTCTCTTTATTTTTGATTCAGTGTTTTAGTATTTACTGTTTTTAGAATAGTGTAATTCTAATTTTTCTAACAATTTGAATGTAGGCCCCTCTTGATCTTGAGGCCCTAGGCTGAAGTCTAGTTAGCTTATAGGAAAATCCGGCCCTGAGCTCATGCATCTACTAAATTGGGCACCCAGCATTTGGGAGTATAGCCGTGCATCCTGCTACTGGGGATTATATCAGGGAATTGGCCCTCCAGGTTGGGGGATGGGCAATCACGATTCCGTAGAAGCAGAGTCTTCCATTTTTTTTTTCGGTTTGTCTAAAGCAATTCCTAATTTCCTTGGACTAGAATTGATTTGTTGAATAATAAATCTTAAAACAGTGGTCCGAACTAAATTTGCCCAGAGAATGAGAAGACATTGTTGTTGTTGTTATCGTGTCCATGGATTTAAAATATAATTATCAAAGTTAGATCAAGTCAAAAGTCTTCACGATAGCGGTCGCTAGCAATGGCGCCGCTTCACTATACAGGACTTCTCTTAAGTTGGCCTCGATTGGCGGTCGCTAGCAATGGCGCCGCTTCACTATACAGGACTTATCTTAAGATGGCCTCGATTGGCACCATACCCAATTGCAAAACATGGGGAGTGACTGCTGGGCACTCTAGAATGTTCTTAGATGTTAGGAAAGCATTGGGGCAATTTCTGCAGGGGATGTATTCCCTGGTTTTGTCTGGGAGTATCTTCATCCCTCTGTAATGATTAGTTCTGAGTCTGCTAATAACTGATGTCAACTTCCTAGGGCAGTTGAAGTCCCTGATTAGTGGCCTCTTAAAGTTATGAGGAATTAGTCGGCTTTTGGCAACTGAGTTAGCATCTGCAAGTGTGATGGTAGTTCTTGGTTGATCATTGTCCCTGGCTTCTTTGGTTAAAGAACATTAGACATGAACATGACATTAGACATGATAGAACATGAGAAGGCTTTAAAATAATGATATAAAACAGTCCATTTTAATATGAAAAGCAGGCTTTGCAGATAGAGAAATTTGACATGGTGTTTAAAATCGAAATGAGATTAGTAAGATTGATCAAAATAGATTATATATTTTTAACCTGTTTGAATTTTAAAATAATTTTATTCATTTTAATCAACTGCATAAAAAAATTCAAGTTAATAAATTTCTGCACGTAATCTCCTTAATACGAAATTCAAATGCAAACCTTTGAAAAGTTTACTTTAGAATTCACTAACTTATATAGAAAAGTTTGCTTACAAAATAAAATTAAAAGATTTAATTTATTATAATAAAAAACTAAAATTTTAAACATATGACAATATGATAAAAAAAATGCCTTAAGTTATAAATTATATTGAAAATATATTGTAAGTGAATAACTTTTTTTACCTCTTCAGAAAGTTGATTTATAAAATGTCCATTGTAAGTTAATATTTTTGTATCAGGGTTTACACTACTCTTTCTAGAAGTTTGTGAAACTGGTGCTGAAATACAATGTGTATACTATCAGCAGCATGTATAAATGGTGAACTTAAAATTAAACCTAAATTAAACATTAAATTAAACCTAAAATTAAACATTTTCGAGTTATAAATAAATATTTGCCAACGTTCAAAATCATCATTGAAGCATTGCTGAATTTTTTAGAAGCATTTCCCGGATTTATTGCAGCATTGTTAAAATTATTTTATTTTTTGTAATATTGTATCTTCATTATTGGACATTTCATCATTATTTATTTTCATAATACGATGCCAAGTCGTAAAGTAAACATAATAATGAATACAGCAGTTAGTTTTCGCGGTAAAACAATATTGCGCCAAAATCCATCATTAGGATGACAAATCGCCAAGGAAACAAACAAAATGGCTACCGAAATTCGGTAACTTTGTAAAACGCTATTTCGCCAAAAATCATTATTACGCCAATAATAGTAGCCAAATAAGTATTACGTCAAAATTTATTCGTTAAATTGCTTATAAACCAAAATGTATCGCTTTATCGCCAAATTTTTTCACTAAGCTAAATTTCATTTCTAAAAGGCTTTTCACCAAATATTATCGCTTTAACGCCAAATTTTAGCTCTATTATGGCAATATTGTTTCATTTTTAGCACTATTATGGCCAGATTATATCGTTCCACTATTATGGCAGAATCTTAATGATTAACATTATGATTCTGCCATAACAGTGGAACGATAGAATCTGGTGATAGAATTAATAACTTGGCTTAAAAGCTAATAGTTTTTACGACAAATTCTATTGTTTTAACGCCAAATGATTAGGTGGAATTTTGTTTTGCTAACTCACAAAAATGTATCATTTTAATAACGATAATAATCGCACTTACGATGAAATTAAGCCGAATTTTTTTTCTATCATGTTAAAAAATATTTCATGTTGTTTAAGACGCCGAATTCGAATAATAAAACAATATTAATAAAAAAAGAAGGAAACAGAGAATAACTTACATTTTATTCTGATATATCCTTTATTTGAGGTGAAAATTATCTTTTTATTACCTCACTAAAATATGTCCTGCCATAGATATATCAAATGAATGAAGAAAACAAGACATCACAAAAGCACAGAAAAAATTAATATGTTCTAACGGCCTTTTTCTTCCATGAACTAACGTTCTATAATTAAAAAGTTACATTTTTCCGCTCGAATTCAAATAACAGTTGCCACAAAACCCTAACTATGTCAATAGCATTAAAAGAAAATAGTTATTTTATAATCAAACATAAGTTATTAATGAAGTAAAAAATGGTTTTTGTTGTTTGTATCGTATTTTCATGCGTGACAACTTTATAAAAGTTTATATTCTGTATTAGTGCGGACGTGAATAATTTCATAATCAATAATTTAGCAGAATAATTATTTGAAAGAATATACATTTCTGTTCTGATTTACTATAAATAAAAATTCCTCAAATAACTATTAAAGTTGCAAAAAATAGTCATTATATTGTTCGAAAAAAGAAGAAGTTACGAATTCCTCTAATTACAGTATTGTAACCCTAAAGAAATTGACTGAATATTCCTGGTTGCAAGATTGGCGATTTCGCCAGGGTACAGTATTATAAATTTCCACCAAACAAATATTAAAAAAGATAAAATTTAATTGGCTGAGAAGATATACAGGTTACCCATAAAATTTAGAATTTAATGTAAGTACAAAAAGCATAACAGAAATTTTAAATAAACATAGAAAGAAAAATTATCAATAAATCATATTTAAACAATTAATTCAAAAACTGAAAAAAGAAAATAGATTAAATAAAAAATTATAGATTTCCAAAAGATTTAAAAAAAAAAAAAAAGCACGTGGAATAAATTTAAATAAACCAATAAGAATAGCTCGTGAAAGAAATTTAGAAAAATAATATATCAATAAGAAGCATTGAAAGTAGCCAAGAAAATGAAAAACAGAACAAGGACAAGAAAAAACCCGCTTCTCAAAACTATATTCATAGTTTCACGGGTAAAAAAAAAAAAAAAAAAATTTAGTTTTGATACCATGACTCACTTTCAATGATTTGATGTAAATGATAAGATGATGTATTATCGTGAGACTGATGACAGCTATCACTTGCCCTTCCCATGAATTCAACTCTGATATCAGACGAGAGAAAACATGTTTCTTTTTCTTCTAATTTGTTCAGCGACTTCCTTGTTATCTCTCACTACACGAAGCTCATATTTGACTTGGAATAGTTTCGACAGATCTCATACAATTTTTTGGGAAACTTCTTGTCTCTAAGATGTTCTAGCTTAGGCCTCAATAAATTGCGACTCTTCATGCTTTGCTTATGGCTCGTTTAAGAAATGTAAAAGGGAATTATTTTGAAAAATTTCAGATTTTGACGAATATGTAAAATAGGAAACACAATCTAGCTTCAGTTTAATAAGAAAGTAAACATTTAAATATTAAAATAAATATCTGTATAATATATATAGATGCTGTTGTTGTCGTATCCCCTGAAGAGTACAAGGGAATCAAATATCGTGGTGCTCCCGAATAAAATTGGCTATGTTGATTGTCAGCTCGGAGTATAAATCCTCTGCAGAGGAATGGACCAGATAATCCATGGAGGCTGCAACAGCTGGCCAGTCAAAGACAAGATGAGGAGTAAACTCGACATCAGGGCACATTTTCAAAGCCATCAGCAGAAATTTTCATATATCTGTGGTGCTTCATCCTTAATCTTGTGAGAGTAGTAGCTGTTTTTCTATCGACATTTAGTTCCGAAAATTGGTATTTAGCTTTGATCTTAGAAGGAATTATAAGTTAGATATTGCCAAAGCATTCTGGCCTGTCATTCTTAGGATGGCAGTCTGAACCAGACTTTTGGCATTCTTCGCCAAAGAATCTGCAATTTCATTCAATTCCAAATCCGCATGAGCCGGGATTCATTGTCTCACGAGGGGAAGGCTGCCATTGCCTCGAGAGGTTGGACTTATTATTGGTCCGTGAGAGGTATTTTATTTCCCTCCCAACCATTGCCACCCAACGGAAAAACCGATGAAGGCATTCCTCAACCCGCCACCAGGGGACGTGTCCTATAATGGCTACAGCTCCCCCTAGGGATATATATATGTATCCCTAGGGGGGCCTATATATCCTTTTCTTAAATATCTATGTATTCTAGGGATATATATATATATATCCCTAGGGTACATAGATATTTAAGATAGATAGATACATATACAGAGATTTAAGATATTTTAATAAAAGCTTTCTACAATGCGTCCTAAAATTCTCCAGGTTGGGGGTTGGGCGGGGGGCTAACCACTCCACCAATGTAAAAAACCCCCGGCTCAGAAATCTCAAGAGCTAAATAATGGACGGATATTTCCCAGACGACATGGAACGAAAATGGACTTGCGTATTGGTACATGGAATGTGGGCACACTCTGTAAGGGTGCAGCACTTAATAATTTTTGGCGGACTGTAGCGTCTGATCGGATCTGTTGGAGGAAGCTTTTGAGACTGCCTAGGCCTGTAACAGGTTGTAGCGTAAGTAAAGAACGAAAGTAACACATATTATAGAAGTAAAATATTACTATTATAAAAATGGTTAGTATAATTAGTTAGAAGTGATTTATACTTTCAAAACAGACTTCAATTAAAAATGGTGAACTCACTTTACCCTAGGATACATAGATATTTAAGATAGATGCATATACAGAAATTTAAGATATTTTAATAAAAGCTTTTTGCAATGCGTCTCAAAATTCAACGCCCGATTGCTATCAATGCTTCAATTTGGGACACCCTCTATTTTATTGTAAACTAGTAGATCATTCAATTGAAGGGTAGACATCAGAATAATTTTTTAAAAATGTTTTTATTATTATCATTACCTTTAACTGGTAAATGGTTGTATAGCGCTGGATACAGGGGTGAGGAATAGGGTAAAGTAAAATAAAAAGACTAATAGATTAGATTTGTCAATGACGTGTTAACCTGAATGCAGAATATGTATCTACGTAATTTTTTGTGCCCACGATATTTATTGTCAAAAACATGTTTCATTTTAAAATTAAGTTAAACGAAGAGAGTAGATGAGGTTATTGCTAAATAATACTTAAAAAAAGTATTCACAGCCTATTTTGACCAACATATATTGATGAACAAACATTTGTTGTCAGGGATATGAAAAAAATCGACAATAAAATCTTTTGATTGCATGTTGTTCAATTAATGCAACCACGAACTACTTTTGTACCAGCAAACAAAACTATTGCTGATGTAATATCATGATTAAAATTATTTATTCGTTTTTAGTCTTATTATATTACATTTTTTATTATACATTAGTAAATCAACACATATACGTTAAATAATTTTCGAATTTTTTTTTTTCGCGTGTCCCATGATGAAATTGTAGAGAGTACATGCGGCCCGATGACTTCAAAAGTTTGTGCATCCATGAAATAATTATTATAGATTTAATAAATTTCATTATTCATTTAAGTGTAGTGCACTAGGTATGTGAAGACAGCTACAGATATTACTTTCTTATTGTAGATTAACACGGAGATCCTTGGCCGCGTAGCGGCCACTAGCTCCTACACTGTAAAATGTTGAAACATAGCAGTGGTCTCATGCCCTTTGAGTTAACAAGAAAAATAGATAATTAAATGCCCTTTTTTAAAAAAGATTTATTTATTTAATTAAATGAAAAAATGAAAAAAAAAAATAACAAAAATTTCAAAAGTATAGATGTTGATGAAATCAGTTGCATGTAAAAAAAAAAAAAAAAATAAAAAAAAAAAAAATAAAAATAAAATAAAAATAAAAATAAATAAAAATAATAATAATAATAATAATAATAAAACAGAAGCGAACTTTTTTCAGTTGTAAGGAATTAATTTAAAATATTTAGAATAGTGCGAGGTCTTTTGCTATGTTTGTTGGAAGAAATATCATAATCGTAATTTTGAAGGATATTTAAAACGGGGATGATATTGATGTTTCGCATATCATTATAGAACTTAGTAGAAATTTTGTGAATAAATTGTCTTAAACTTGGAATCGAGAGAGCTTGTCTAATATCGTCATTACGAAAGTACCAGGGCGAATTCGTTAACATTTTGAGAGTTTTGTTCTCAAGTCTTTGAACAATTTCAAAATTTGTACGAGCAACAGAACCCCAAACTGGACTTGCATAAGCTAATACTGGACGAAGATAAGAGAGATATATTCGAATTTTGAGATTAAGAGGTAAAGCTGAATTTCTATTGATTAAAGGATAGAGAATTCTAAATTGAGTGTTGAATTTATTTCTAAGGTACAACTACAGATGTATGTGAAGATAGCTAAGTGTGTGAACGATTCGTATTGATAGCATGTATGCCTTGTTAGAGTTTTCAGGTTTTCTCCTGTCCCGTGATCCAGTAGTAACTTGAGCAGTTAGCTTGAAGTAGTTATCAGATTCAAATCCTCTTGTATCTTAATTTCATCATTGGTGAAATATGCGGGGTTGCCAGATTGGCGTCTTTCTCGGGAATATAATATTCTAGATTTCAACCTAATTAATCTACTATTAAGATGAAGTCCTTTAATTAAAAGTAAATGAATAAACAGTTAATTTCCAGTAAATAAATAAACAATTATTTACAGTAAATAAATATTCAAGTATATATCATAATGTACATAAAGAAAGTTAAGAACGAATCTACGCTAAGACATACACAATATAGTTGCTAAAATATCTAATTAATTATTATTAATTAATTCATTAGTTAATTAATACTAATCAATACTTAAAGTAGACGGATATAAAATTAATACAAAAAAATTTAAATGAACGAAGTAGTCGGACGATCTAGTAGCATGTGTGCAAATGACCCATTGGCTTTCTTGGCGGTCGCCAAGTCGCCAAAAAATCACCGATATTTTTTTTTCTCAATTTATCTTCACATTTAAAGCCAGGTATGCGAATCTGCAGTAGGGCAAATGCCTTTTCGTTATATATCTCATTGAAATTTTTGTTAATCCATTCAATCCAAAATTAACCTACGTAACATCAATGTTGCTACTTAATTCAATTCCTTCTATTAGTTCACACTCTCCCTATATATATCTTGTTCAAATTTTCAATTGTTCATAAAATACTTTTTATTCATCCACTCAAGTTCAAATACATTTTTTTTGAACTTATAGTGGATGACACTGGATGTTAATACAGTTTTTTCAAATATTAATTCGGTAATTAAATATAGTTAATTAATTAAAATTTTTTTTAGATTTAAGTTGCATATATCTACCAATAGATTGCTCCAGATAAACTTAAAAAATGAATGAAAATTATTTATAAAGGATTTTCTGCAATATAGTGAAAAAAAAGTAGGAATTGACTTTACAAATTTTTTTTTATATTATTCTATATGAAATTTCGTTAGCTTTAAAAACTATTTAGGCATAAAACAGTAACAGATTACCATATTTTGGAAAGTCAATTAAAAATCTTAAGATTACGTGTACAGATCAAAATAAAATTATATTTATAAAAGATTGCACTCTTTTTGAAAGAAATTTTTGTTTTTAAAAACCGTTTCGTATTTCGTACCTAAAAGTAAGATTTGTTACTTAATAAAATAAATTTATGGATTATCATCTTAGGTAGGACCGAAAGTCAGCTAAGTATCTCATAGAAGAACCTTTGATTAATGATAAGTGCGTAGCATGACAAATGAAAAGATATGGCTTTTGGCCTAATCAATTACCATCATAAATTGTTTTCCACAAATGCAGAGAAAAGACTGTTCCTCTTTCATAGTTGAGAGTGATGGCAAAAAAAATTTAATAATAAACTATAGTTTAAAAAAACTAAAAAACACGCTTTTAGAATTAATCAAACTAAAAAGTAAAAAATAATTGTTAACATAAGAATAAAATGACTGACGAGAAAATGAATGTCACTATTCTAAAAGCGTGGGGTGCTCGATATCAATCGTTATAATTTTTCACCAGTTTCATTCCGAAATGCAGAGTTAGTTTAAAAATGTCATACAAAGCACCCCACGCTTTTAGAACAGGGCATTCATTTTCTCGTCAGTAATTTTATTCTTATATTAACAATTGTTTTTTACTTTGATTAATTTTAAAGGCGTGTTTTTTAGTTTTTGTAAACTATAATTTATTTTTTTACTTTTTAGTTAGATTAACTCTTAAAACGTGTTTTTTTTAACTATAATATTTAAATGAGGTCACGGTACGGAGTACTGAAACTATAGTTCTTACAATAATTTAATTGTGAGTGAAACAAAGGTTAAATGCGAATATGTCGATCCAGTCAGGAAATCACCTGATCCGAGGTCAGGTGCGTTATCCGTTGCGCCAGTGCCCCACGTAGGTTTGAATGTCTTAGGTACTTTCATTCTACATGGGTTAAATTGCTCTTCATAAGTTAAAATAAAATCACTAATCCCGGCGATCCTAATCATGATGAGATAATAAACTTAACAAAATATTTTAGTGTCGTCGGTCATTGATAAGTCTACATGTTTAAATTAAATTTGATCACTTCAAGTAGGGCAAATTCGAGCCCAAAGAGTCAGTTACAAACAAAACATACGGGTGAAACTAATAAAAGCGTATTAAAAATAGAAATCACAATCACTGACACATCTATGTAACTTGAATCTGGCATCTTAGTTTATTTTTCAGTATCTCAAGATCACAGATTATTAATTTCCTCCTAAAGTACTTTTTGCAGAAAATATTCAATCGGAACCAACGAAAATATCTGGATCGTCATAGAATGCGGACTGAAAAGTGCAATTGGAATACTGTTTTTCTTTATGTTTTTACATAAATTTGGTAAAATATTTATATTTTGAACCAAAGATTTAATAAGTAAATTTTATTGCACAATCAAAAATTTTGATTCAAAAAAATTAGAATTAGAATATTGCTTGTTGTAAACAACTCATATCTCAGACTTTTGAGTTTTCAATTATCTTTCGTTTTTGAAAATCAGTAAATTATCTCTTCGCTTTTATTTACCAGCAGTCCCTGTATAACATGGATTCTTACATCACTGTTTTGCTCAACACAATTCAACAATTAAAAGAAATCCCCTACAGCGTGGCATTTTTACAATAAATTTTTAGAATTAAGTAAATTTTGGCTTAAAAATTGACGGGATAGTATAACCTAACTATTTAACTTCCCTGCACTACAGTCCATGTTGTACCATAGCCGGCTGTCTACTGGCAAATTCCGAAACAGGAGATGTTTCCTTTTTACGAGGTAGGGTTTTGCAGCCTATGCCCAACGTCCAACTGTTATATTAGATCGGGGCCTACGGTTTAAACGTGATTCCGAACCACTAAAAACATCCATAGAACCGCAGGGACTCGAACCCGAATCCTGGGGCGCCGAACGCCAGAGCGCTGGATAGTATAACCCTCTTCTTCTTCATTGGCGCAATAGCCCCATGGTGGACCAAGGCCGTCTATCTACTGGTAGATTTCGAGCCAGGAGATGTTATCTTTTTAACGGATAGGGTTGTCAGGCACATCGCTCTTACAGTCCTATTGGACCTAGAGCTACGGTTTAAAGTGAATTTCAAACCACTACAAACATCCATAACACCGCCGGGACTCGAATCCAATACCTGTGACACCGAGCTTTAGAGCGCTAGTGGATAGTATAACCACCTTAATCAATATTTATCATTTGAGCAGATTTGTCGTATAAGATCTACTATATATACATAGTTTTAGAATTTATTAAACTGTTGTTGTTGTCATGTCCCTCATGGAAGGGGGGAAGAGGGGTGCAGCTTCTGTTCTGATGGAGCACCCGTAGGTAGAAGTCTGACTTCTGCTCCGTAACGCCCTTACAATCATAGAAGACTGAGACCTATGGCTTAAAGCGGATTCCGAACCACTACAAAAATCCATGGCACCTCCGGGATTCGAACCCGCAACTTGTGGCACCGAGCGCCAGTGCGCTAGACACTCAGCCTTTCGTCCCCATTTATTAGAACTTCAAATTACTTTTGTTTGGAAACTATTGAATACTTTCATCGTATTCTTCTTTTATTCTATCTAATATACGTACTGTGACCTGCGAAAGCATACGGCCCATCATAATTTTTTGCAGACCCGCATTACCATAAGGCAATTTTGCTTTAAAAAGTCATAAGGGTTGGGTTTTTTTTATCAAATATTCTGATTTTGATGAAAGATTAAAACATTTTAAATGACCCGATTGCAAGGTTGGATAAAAAGTAAATACTCATGTATCAGAAAAGTCTTTCAACAGATGTTTTATATTTTATTGCAGACTAAAAGATTAAAATTTTTCATTTATGTACCAGCTGAGATGCAGGAGACCTGTCTACATTATTTATTTCGTCCTTTCCCTAACACAAGAATGTCAAATCTATAAGCTATTAAGATATTAACCATTGACAAATATTTGTTTCGGGAAGTCATTATTTTATGGTGTTACCAAAAACATGTTCCATTTAAAGTTGAGATAAAAAAAAGGCACGATTGCTGCTAGATAATGTATTAAAATGTGTACGCCTATTTTCATCAATACATATTTGAGAACAAACAGTTTTAGTCATGAATATTAAAAAATCAATAGAAATCACTTGATTAATCACTTTTACGGCGAGTTTCTATAAAAATTAGACCAAATAAAACATCACTTAATAAATTATTTTTTAATATCACATGAAAATCTTTATTCAATTCCTTTTATTAGCTCCCACTCTCCCTATATATATCTTGTTCAAATTTTCAATCGTTAATAAAATACTTTTTATTCCTCCACTCAAGTTCAAATGCATTTTTTAAAACTTGTAGTGAATGACATTTGATGTTAATACTGCTTTTTCAAATATTAATTCAGTAATTAAATTTAATTAATTAATTTTAGTATTTTTTTAGATTTAAGTTGCTTATATCTACCAATAGATGGCGCCAGATAAACTTAAAAAAATGAATGAAAATTATTTATGAAGGACTTTCTGCAATACAGTGAAAAAAAAAAGTAGGGATTGACTTTTACATTTTTTTTTTTATGTTTCTTGTTTAATATATAGTACAAATAAAATTTATTATCACAACGATAATCATCAGAATTTAATTTTAATAAGAATTGGCTTGGTGTGGTTTGTTGCACTGCGATCATTTTTTGAGCACTTTAAGCTAATTAAACCAGGACCTACTATTTAACATTCAGAATAGGCAAATTTGATTGATTTTCAAGAAAAAAAGGTAATCGTAATAATAATAATAATAATTGTTACAAGTAATAATAGAAAAAACAATCTTAAAAGATAAAAAAGTTTAAAAAAAGGAAATTAATAAAAATAAAATAAATAAAAGTATTACATCTCGAATCCAAAAATTTTCGAATGTATACTGAGTACTGAGTATATATATAATGAAGTACTGAGGTGTCAATAAAATATATTTTAATTTGAATAATCAATCAGTCAGTTGTTTATTTAATATTGCATAAATATTAAGAGATACAACATATATATTCAAAAATGTTTGAATTCAAAAAACAATATTCTTGTTTGTTTTATTTTTATTAATTAGGATCCTTTTAATCCTTTAATTCCTTTTAATTAGGAAAAATTACATAATTATTGTGAAAATTAAATTATTTTTCGAAAAAAAAATTAATCGTAATCTACAAATAAGATAAGTAATTGAATAGTGGTAATTGAAGTAATTGAAGAGAAAGGTATAGGACTTTAATTCAACATGGGTAGAACTTTTTAATTTTTTATTTAGAAAATAATTAAAAGAAAAAAACAAATTGAGAAATCTTAAATAGCCTTTTTACTTTTGTTTCTAAGAGTTCATGTTAAGTTTTTATAATGTTGATGAAAGCAATGACACTATAATAATTGAACCGATTAGAAAAAAAAGGAGCAAATTTTCTCTACCTCTACACCAATAAAAAAAGCCCCACATATGCAAAATTAAATAAAAAAAAGTAGGGGCCTATATGTATAGATAAATATAGTGTATATATGTATAAGTGTGTATAAATTCCGGAGAAAAAATATGACACATTAGAACGAAATTCTTTTATTTATTATTTTTAATTAATTATTATTAATTAGCATTTTTAATTAAATAAAACAGCAATTTTAACGTATTATAACAATGAATTATATTATAACAAGGGAGGGTATTGTTAGAGTTAAAAAGCTATTTGACCCGGTTTCGCTTAGGATTTCAATACGCATGTAATTAGAATTAAGAATTCAAAATATTTAAAAATTTGGAACAATTTTTGGATAGTTATATTTTAACAGAACTATTGACTACTTTCTCACCGCTGGCATGAATGTTAAATTTTCTGAAGTGTTAGCAAAAAATTATTTTTATAAATATAGTTGTTTTTTTCATTTCTATTCAAATATAAGGAATTGTGTGATGAATTAAAGTGTTATGTTTCAAATTATCAATTACTTGCATTGCTCTTCGCTGTTTGTTAAATCAAGTTGCAATTTGAGAATAGAGCGGGCAGTTCGTCCTCATTGAAGCAAGGTTGCTTCTATTCCAGAATAAGTTATAGCAATTGCAATATGCGATTGAAAGCGAATTTTTTAAAGTAATCATAAACGTCTTTCCTGTCCCTCCTGGAGCATCAAAGAAGAATAGACCGCCTGTTTCATCTTTCACTCTGTCCAAAATTATATCGTAAGTAATTCTTTGTTCTTGAACTATTAGTGGCGCTTATCGGTTATGTAAAGTTCTAAATCGTCGCTGTTGTAAGTTTTTTGAGCATTTATTTTTGCAAACAATATGTTGTTTCTTGCTAGACATGGAAGACACAATTCATGCACAGTTTTATTAACGTCAATAACTTTATTATCTATGATGATTCTTTAAATATATCTTCTTTGTATCAAATTGTAAGTCAGGGTTCTGTTCTCTTGTTATATCAAGAATATCTCTTGTTATATCAGACACACTTTCCCTGATAGTATCTCATAAATTTTATGGATTTGATGGACTGTATGGGGTAATAAGAATGTTGAAAAGTGATCTGATATTTTGTGGTGATTATGATACAATTGTTTCTGCCACTTTGGCATATCATTGATTGTCATCCTTCAATAAACCAAGTTTTTAGCCTGCTTTACAAAATATTGCTCAAACTTGACCATCAACTGCCTTTATGTCGTCAAATGATATTGGACCTCTAAGATACAAATCAGGATGAGGAAGAAAAAATTTCGAAATTGTTCGGATAAACAGTATAAACCCGTCCAAAAACATTATTAAATATAACTCCATTATAACAAACAATTGCCAATACCTGTTTTTTTTTCTGTCATTCTAATCTATTTCACGAATCCTTACCTTTAATCCTTACCTTTTTTAACGAATCCTTTCCTTGATTTATACCACGTGCAATGGTTAAAAACTTCAAAGTAAAACAAAGTTTTTACAAAAATTGTCATTCTGACAAAGTTAAAAAAGGGCCTGAATGGTCGAGTGGCTAGCGCTCTGGCGCTCGGTACTACAGGTTTTGGGTTCGAGTCCCGGCGGTGCCATGGTTGTTTGTAGTGGTTCGGAATCCACTTTAAAAAGTAGGTCCCGGTCTGATATTATCGTAGAGCGTTGCGGGGGCATTGTTGCTCCGCGTCCGTGGCTTATCTTCAAGTTACACGCGCCACCTGGGTAATACAAAGTGAGTACGTCTCTGCAGCATTTGCTTTAAGGCATCCAAAGACCAAGCTGTCTGTGTTTGCCAGCTGCATTAGAAAGCAAAAAAAAAAAAAAAAAATTGCACAATTTTTATAATTATTGTATTGTCTCTGTTAGTTTCCAAAATGGACGCTCAGTTGCATTATAGAGGTATATCTCTCATGAACATATAGAGAAGTATCTCACATCATACGACAAATTGCTTTATTGCTACTGATGTAGCGGCCGGCACGATAATCTTCTATTTCATCAATCGATTCTTTACCTTTTTGAATACGAAATTACAACTTGATCCGAACCTTTGTATATATAGTTTATCTATTTTACTAAATTACAGTACTCAACATTAATATGCGCATCAGTTATTCGTGTTAACAATTACAATACGAACTATCCATCTATGATCGATATTAAATCCAGTTGAACTATACCCTCTCTTAATTTTATTATTTCTTTAGAATTCGAATTCGGTTATTCGAATTCTTCATCAGCTAACTTTCTTTTTGATATGACACATAGCCATCTTCTCTAGTTTGAGTTTCGAGTAACAGACTTTTCGGATTTCGCTTGGTAGATTTGCTATCCTTCGTAAATGGGGAATTAGGATTGATGTTTCTACAAAGTCCATGCACCAATTTCTCTATGATGATTGCATATAGTTTTGGTTTTAAATCAAGATTAGGAATGTCTACCCCTAATAATGTAATTTGGGTCTTTTTTATTGATTAACAAAATATTAAATAATTATGTGACAAACATTGTTTCTGCCATTTTGTTGAAGACACCCAGCATCTCACAGAATCAAAGATATCTCCTTTCATTTTAAGGTGAATGAGTGTATTCAACTTTTGGCGATACACAAGTGCAATTAAATCACGTATATCCGTATGCGATTGCCTAGAAAGTAATTCATTTTCTATTTTGGGATACATGTAAACATAATAAAGAGTTAGGGTTTTACATAGTTTCGAACATAAATTATTAAATCTTGCCTATATTCCTCCATATATTGTCGACTTTTGGTAAACGCTGATGGCAAAATAAATCAACTTGCCATGTTTTTTTTTGCTTGGCTACCTTGGCTACCTATCAAATGAACATATTCTTTTGATCGTAGTTTGTTTGATTTAAATGAATGTTAAGCAATAATTAACATTTAATTTTTTGTGAACATATCAACAGACAATTGATGGAATAGTTGGCGACAAATTAAAAGGTGATTTGTCGCCAACTATTATCTCTGATCATGATTCGAAATGAGTAGAAATCTTTTGAAGAATCAATCAAGTCAATAATTGTAATCAATTTAATGAATGAAATTCTTTTTATTTATGCAAATGAATTCATCTTTTTCAATTCGAGGAAATAAAATCGGATACGGAAGGGCATCGGAAGATCTGTTTGTTTCTGAAATCCGTTGCAACTTTGCAAGATTACGTCCCGCGTTTCAAAATCATTTCCTTCTATGATAATGGCAACTTCCTACACTACAGGGGCATCACAAGTCCACTCGTGTTGACCCGTAGGAATGATTACATTGACGATTATGTTGGGCCAGATTGCTGTTTTCTCGTCGTTCGTGGATAATTGATCTCATACCATCGTAAAATTTCTAACATAACAATTGGACGTATGCAATAAACGTTGAATCGCTAATTAGTCTCAGGATTAAAATTGATGTGCTGATTTACCATAGCTTCTTCATTAACCATGAAGTAAATTTAAAGAAATAGGTACTGATGCGAAGGAACCAAATTGATGATATATTTGACCTTGAATTTTGAAAGTTGATAGAAATTCTTCATGAAGAAAAACTAACCAAAAAGGCTACCGAAAGATGTCATTTGAAAGCCTGAATTGCATTTTCGGATATTTTCAGAAAGTTATATGAATCGGTTATGTCATCTATACACGATTTTGAGGGTTCAGTTGATTCTTATAACTAAACTTCTCCTCCGGGAGCAACACATTTCAGGAGTTTCGTCAACCCATTTTTTTGCCCTGTGTTGAGGATAAACTATGTGCATCTTCCAATAGCAGTTATTAGGTATTCTTCTTATTTAAGATTATTATCATATTTGAAATTTTCATTCTTCAATAAAGACCCTACGGCAACTCGTTCTGAACTCACCAAAACCCACTTATAACTTGTGTATATTTATTCCACTCGTTAACTGTCCCATTGACGTTTTGTAATTGCACGGAAGCTGCTACAATGTGTAGTCAAAAACCTAGAGGATTTTGTTGATAAAGAAAAAGGCACGAATCTATTTAATTTATTTTATTAACATTTTAAAGGAGTTTAAAGAGTTTGGGCGCAGTTCGAGGAGGCAACGGCAGAGAAAATAGTTATGTTGACTATCTTTGAATGTTTGAAAGCATCTGCAGCCAGAGCGATCAAAACTATATGCGAGGCCGGACGGCCGAGTGACTAGCGCTCTGATGCTCGGTGCCACAGGTTTCGGGTTCGAGTCACGGCAGTGCCATGGATGTTTGTAGTGATTCGGAATCCTCCTTAAGCCGTAGGTCTCAGTCTAATATGTTTTTAAGGCGTAAGGCTGACAACCCTACCCTTAAAAAGTCAGACCTCAACCTCTTCGTCACAATAGAAGTTGCACCCCCCCTCCCCGCCTGTCCTTCCCTTCTTCCATCAGACCACGCGGGTTCATGGACTTGGTCTAGATGTTGCTGTCTACCAAGTGGTATAAGAAACAACAAATTATTTGCACATCACTAACAGTGATGTAATAATAGAGAGTTTTTGCATACCGTATTTTGGACGTCCGTTAGCTTTTTCTCCCTAGCGCGCATGCTCAAAGGAAATTGCGCATGCGTATCTGTAATAATGTTTCCTATGAGCATGCGCGCTAGGGAGAAAAAGCTAACGGACGTCCAAAATACGGTATGCAAAAACTCTCTAATATCTTGCAGAGGAAAAAGTTGGCAGCCGCAAGGTAACTATAAATTATACAAATGCAGTAGTTAGAAGGGGTTGTTACTAGAAGATACAAAACTAGTTTTAATAGGGATAGACAGCAACGGAATTTATTAGTTGTAAGTTGGGAATTCAGGAAGAGCAAAATGGTGGATATATATATATATATATATGAAAGATAATTACTTATTTATTTATAAATAACACAACTCATAAACACAAAAAACAAATCAGAACCGAAACGTAGTTAATTATGAACACGTCCATTTTGCAAGAGAAAAAGTTACTATCGATATTCGCTGCACCCAAATTGCATAACAAAAGAAGCATAATCCAATAATATAGCATATCCAATGCATAACTTCTGAAGTGATTCATATTCAGACAACTCGAAAAGTTTTTCAAAATGTGTGTGTTTTGCAAAATATATGAGTGTGCATAAGCTGCAACAGCGAAATTGAAAATCAGTTAACAAACACAATAATCAATAGGTTGAGGGTGAAAACTGCATTACCAGACCGTAAAAGAGCACAAAAAGTTAAATAAAATATACAATGACGGGATCAAGATGTTAAAATATGCTATCCAGAAAATTTGTAAATTACGTAAAAAAAAAAAAAATAATAATAATAATAGTATACCCAAAGGAAATTAACTATAATATTCTAAGGATGCCTTTACCCAGGAATACGTATCCTCAGGATATTATGAACCATTTTATTTCTGCCCACTAGATGACTCGATCCAAGTTAAAGACACAACTACCCAAGGATTCCCAATATATATATATATGAGGAGTTTAAATTCAAATGTTCTGAAATAAAATATATGTTAAAACGGAAATTAATAAAAAAGAGAACCTTATTTTTGCAAAATTGAGTTAAGGTAAAGCGATACCTTAAACTGATGATGAAAAACTTATTTATGAATACATTATTTCTAAGAATGATAAAAAAAAATTACTTAAAGGAATATGTAGAATAATATTTTTTAAATATCTTTTTTCGTTGATAATTTTAAAATATTAAACTAAATCTTTTTTAAATTCCTACTTTAACTTTAATTTTAGGATTGTAAGTAATATTTTATTTCATAAATAGTAATCGAAATTTAATAAGTTATTTTTAAGCAAACCGGACAACGCTGGTGTATATTCGTTACACTGGTACTAGATGTAACTTTAACCCCAGTGACATTAAGGAGATTTATATTTTTTTATCTGATACATAGCAACAAATCACTAAATAATTGTCATTATTTGTTTTTAATTGAATAAAAAGTTTAATTTTAGACTAAAACTTTTATTGCCAAACTAAAATTGCATCTTAAGAAACGGGCGCCATCTGGTGGCCTGATGGTGAAATTGCTGACATCATATGGTGTAATTAGTAACCATATTTATTTGATGATTGATTTAATTTGTTGTTTTGAACTTTATGTGATTGTATTTTAATCTTTTTTGCTTCGAATTTCCTATTAAATTTGTATAACAATTATTTTTTACAGTTCAAATTCTTTTTATTTTCACATAATGTACAACTTGTAACGTAATTTTCTCATGCTGTGCATAATGTAATGCACTTTTTATGATCACATAATAATTTTCCGAACGATAATTTTTAATCATTATCAGACATTTTGCACTCATGATGGAGACTTTTTATTTGGTTTCTTTTACCGATTTTTAAAAAAATATTTTTTTGATATTCTTTTCTAATAAAATTTACAAATATTAAAAATATTTTATTTTCTGTAACCGGCCAACACCGGGTCATTTCTGCAAGAAATAAAATGCAATTAACAGTTTTTGATGTCTAAAACAAGAAAATAATATCTGTCTGGAACGGTCTAGCCTAGCGGATGGCGCATTTGGTTTTTCAATTCTGGTAGCTAAGTCAGAAACCTGACTTGTGACATTGAACCGAATGCTTATGTATCTATGGAAAGGATGGGCAAAGTTAATCCTTATGCCAGAAAGTCCTTTCGTTAAGCGGCCCGATGTCCAATTGATTAGCGCTGTGGCCATTGGTACCACAGGGTCCACTTTCGAATCCTGGTGGTAGCATGGATGTTTGTGAGTGGTTCAGAATTCATATTAAACTGCAGGTCCTGGTCTAGTTAGCCTAAAGTGTGCAAAAAATGACCGTAGAGCGCCAAACCAAACCTAAACCTTTCGTTAAACCCGAGGAGAAGGATAGGATACAACTTATGCTTCTGAGATGTTATCGCTGAGGGTATTGATCCAAAATTGTGATGGAAAATGTGTTGGGGCCTATTCATTACCTCTTTCCTCGAGTGACGCCGAATCTGTCATATTTCTGCCTTTATAGCAGCAAATGACTGCATGTCAAAGTGCATAACATTGGAAAACAACAACAATCTATTTTACACGAAGATTTTTTTTCTTCTTCTTAACAAATTACTGAACCAAAACAATAATATTAAAAAAAAAAAAGCTATCACGTAAACTTTTTTTTAATTTATAATTCTGAAACTCACTTTATGTATCCCAAAACTATTTCGAGAACTGTTTTCCACGTTGATTTACGAAGACGAAAATCAGCGAGAGGTCAGTGTGCACACATCTTGATTAATTAACCTCTTTATGGGATTCTGGATTTTTTTTTCTTGCGACAAAGATTTATTTATTAGCAGACTTAAAAATAAATCACTCAATTTTATTTATGGGAGAACTTCGTCTCGTCGTAACTCAATTTGTAACTGAGGAACTTTCGTGTGTATGGAAATTGTTAGAATGAAATACGATGGGCGTTTTTGATGCGTTAAATTGTGCAAATGTTTATAATTCAATAATAATAATAATTATTAAATAAATAAATAAATAAAAGAAGTATTTCAAAAAGTAAATTCTTTTATCTCAACTTGATAATTGCTTGCTCTGTTTCATATTCACTTACATGCAGACCTCTCTCTCTCAAAAAGAAAAAATAAATAAATAAAAAGAAGAAATTGTTCCAATACCCGAAATGCGCATAAATTGAAGAAATTTTACTGAAAATTATTAGAAAAATATGAATAACAAAAGGTTGAACGACAATAGCTGCATTAGCAGATCAAAAAAGAACACAAAAGCTTAAACAAAAAAACGAGTATAAAATTTGTCCAGGAAATCCATAAAGTTCCCCCCCAAAAAAATAGTAAAACCAAAAAGAAATACTCATAAAATCCCCAAAAATTATTATAATATCTTGAGGATCGCTTTATGAAGGAATATGTACCCTTAGGAAATTATTCTATCTCTCTCTCTATCTCTCTATTTATTTATATATACAACATGTGGGCGGAAAAGTTCATAGGCCGACACATAGATGGCGCTACTAGTATTAAATCCATATGAATTTTAGTTAGCCCTAACCTTCAAAAGACACGTGTATAAATTTGACAGCTGTTGCTCTATTATTATGTGAGTTATAGCATTTTTAGTGAAGCAACTTTTGTTAGTTTGAAAAAATGGATAAAAAGGAATTTCGTGTGTTAATAAAGCATTACTTTTTGACGAAAAAAAATACTATTGAAGCCAAGGCTTGGCTTGATAAACATTATTCGGACTTTGCACCAGGAAAATCAACCGTAGAGAAGTCGTTTGCTAAATTTAAACGAGGCGAAATGTGCACCGAGGACGATGCACGCAGTGGACACCCCAAAGAGGCTGTTACCGACGAAAACATCAAAAAAGCCCACAAAATAATTTGTGATAAGCGTAAAGTGAAGTTGCTTGAGATAGCCGAGGCCCTAAAGATATCCAAGGAATTGGATATGCGAAAGCTCTGTTCAAAGTGGGTGCCGCGCGAGCTCACAATCGACCAAAAACAACAACGAATTGATGATTCTAAGCAGTGTTTGGAGCTGTTCAATCGTAATAAACCCAAATTTTTGAGTCGATACGTGACAATGAATGAAACATGGCTCCATCATTTTACACCGGAGTCCAATCTACAGTCAGCCGAGGGGACTGCACGTGATGAACACTAAAAATGCTATAACTCACATACTAATAGTGCAACAATTGTCAAATTTATACACGTGTCGTTTGAAGGTGACGGCTAACTAAAAATTATATGGATTTAATACTAGTAGCGCCATCTATGTGTCAGCCTACGAATATTTCAGCCCACCTGTTATATAGGTGCAAAAAGATTTCCACAGTTTTTACATTCGCGTGTTTCTTGAGGATTCTACAAAAAGAAAAGAAATTATTTATTATATATTTTTTCTTATTCTACTTGATAGACAGCACCATCTAGATCAAATCCAAGAACCCGTGCGGTCTCATGGGCAGCTTCTGTTGTGATGGAGCGAACGTAGGTAGAAGTTTGACTTGGGTCCTTGACGCTGAAGAAGGAGGGAAGTGCCTTCCGGGAGGACTACCTAGCATTTTCTTATCGTATGGGAGAAAACCAAGAAAACTTCCACCAGGTAGTCTGACTCACGAGGCAAGATGCTGAACATCACAAACGCCACCGAACCTCATCGTGTTTTAAAACAGTGTCTACAACAAAGCCACCTGCGGATTGAACCTGCGCCCTAATGCTCACCAGTGTCGCACATTGCCACTGAGCCACGAGTCGGGCATTAATTATTTCTATTTTATATGATTGTAACATAAAAAGAACTTCAATTTATTCCAAATAGCCCAGTATGGCTTATAATATCTAAAAATTTTCACATTTCAAAAAAAAAAAAATAATAATAATAATAATAATAAATAAATAAAATTTAAAAAAAAAAAATCATTTTTAACCGGAAAAAATTTCACAAAATTTTTTGTAACGATTTAGACACTTTTGTAACGATTTAGACATTGTCTGCTTCACGTTAATTTTCTGTAATAAATTTAAACACAAAGTTTAAATCACCTATTTCATATTGAATAATTAGCCGCTTAGAATATTTCTTTGTCCATGTATAGTTAAGCATACGCACACATTTATTCTCACATACAGACACACATCTATATTTACAAACGTACATACATTTACAGATTACACACTTACATGCAAGTATATACATACATACGCACATACATACATATCATGCATATACATACGTATTCATGCCTATACGTATTCATGCCTCATGCCACATGTATATACATACACACAAGCACACATATCCGCATTTACATATGCATAAACAAAAAAAATCAATATATATATAAACCACATACATGCGTACATACTCAAGCATATACGTACATTAGGACAAGCACATATTTATACACATGCACATACTATGTACACTTATGCATATGCATACATACCTATGCATATGCAAATACATACAACAGCACATGCACATGCACATATACAAACGCACATGAGTATACATAGATATTTATATATGCCCATACACGCATACATACGTACATGCAGATTAATTCCCGTTTATTAAATAAAGAAGGCACTTTCAAAAACAATAGTTTAACTATATGTTAACATTTAAATAAAAGAAATTCAGCTGGAATAATTATTTCCATTGTAAACATACAAAGTATAATGTTCTAAAATACACTATCTGGAAGAAAGTGACGGGACACCCCTTGAAAAGTAGAAAAGTCGACAATACAGCTGACACATGCGCAATAATAGGTATCACGTGTCAGCCATATCCTATAAATACTTTGTGGAGTCGACTAGAGTTGTTTTTTGGCAAGATGCCGCCACGGGAAGAAATGTCTGAGTTCGAGAAAGGTGTGTCGGTTGGATTGCATCTTGCCAAGGTGTCAATTAAGGAGATATCCCGTCTCCGTAACTGCTCAAAATCAACTGCAGCACGTGTTGTGTGTCGCTACAAGACTGAGGGACACTGTCAGAACAAACCCCGAAGTGGACGACCTACAGTTCTCACCAGCAGGGACCGGCGGGTGCTCGGCAGGGAGATTCGAAGTAACCGTCAAACATCCATGGATATCATCGCTAATGAGTTTAGACAAACCACAGGTGTGGCCGTTTTGACCAAGACTCTTCGTATCGAGGCCCATAAGTTAGGTTGCACTGGACGTTCGGCGGCCCATAAGCCTTTGATTACGAAACCCAACAAGAAAGCGCGCCTTCGATGGGCCAAAGACCACCGTACTTAGACTCTGGATGACTGGAAACGCGTCCTTTGGAGTGACGAGTCACGATTTACCCTTTTCCGTTCCGATGGACATGTTTGGGTATGGCGTTTACCAGGAGAACGCCTTTTGCCCGAGTGTGTCGTCCCAACTGTAAAGTTTGGTGGATTAGGATTGATGGTATGGGCCTGTTTCTCCTGGTATGGGGCTGCCTACTGGTGAAGGTTGATGGTTCGATGAATGCCGATAGATACTGTGATATTCTCGTCTATCATGTCCTTCCTACCTTGTGGGCAACGTACGGTATGGATGATTGCTGGTATCAAGACGACAACGCAACATGCCATGTTGCAAGGAGGACTCTTGATTGGTATGTGAACAACAACATTAAACGCATGGAGTGGCCGGCGCAGAGCCCTGATCTTAACCCCATTGAACATCTGGGACGAATTGTACCGTCGGTTGACGGCCTGCACTCCACTCCCCAAAAGCAAGTCTGAACTATGGAACTTCCTGTTAAACATTTAGAAGGAAATTCCTCTTGCCACTATGGCTAACTTAGTGGAAAGCATGCTCAGAAGGGTTGCAGCTGTGATCGCAGCCAAAGGAGGCCCTACCTCCTATTAGTTTTAATAAATATGGGTTTATGTCGCTATAGTGTTCGTGTCCCGTCACTTTCTTCCACATAGTGTACAATGCAATGATACCATTTATAGTTCAAGAAATTAATGAGTAGTAAGGAATTCCTACATTTCGGCCATCCCGCGTTATTCCGACCCCGGAATCGACCACGATTTCATTACGTCAGCTGATGTAGTTGTGATGTTTGATTGACGGACCTTCCATACATCGTAGCATTCATGTTGTTTGCAGTTTACGACTTCATATGGCATCCTTGATATTTTTTATGCAACTTCAAACCACTTCCAAAGTGTTCTTTTGATGGCGACGAGATCATCAATTCTGTACTTTTTTTTCTTATCGTAAGTCTTCTTAGTTTCTAACTGAATATTGTTAATATTTATTTCGGCTTCTCAACGTCCACCAAATTATGGGTATGTGGGTTTTTCCCATGCAAATTATAAGAATAGGAAAGTGAGTTCTTTTAGTAATGAGGAATCAACACGAATCATTCGTCGTTCTATTTCTAGACCATTTCACTGCTCTTTAGCCATTTTGGAATCAAAATGGTCTTCTAAATGCATAAATGCAAATCCATGTGATCAACCACTCTGAGCATCACAAACCACTTGTACGTTACATATTCAATAAAGCCATATTTTCCAAGAAAAATCTCTCTCTTAGGCCAAATAACCAAAAAAATCTATTAGGTTTTGGATTATTCTTTTATTTAATATATCTTATAAGTCTATGCGTACATAAAAATGCGCATGAACATGCATTCATAAATACATTCACATGCACATGCACATGCATATAAATGCATATACATGTATAAGCACATGCACATACATAAATATGCATACACCTACATGCACATGCTCATGGACATGCTAAAAATACCTATTTACTCATGCAGATGCTCAAATATATATTTACACGCAGATGCACGCACATGCATATACATACATATACATGTGCACATAATATAAAAATGTAGACACATGCACGTATATAAACATACATAAGTACATATAAACATGCATATACACATATATATGCATATATATGCTTGTGCATATACATATACATATATATATATATATATATGCACACGCATACATATGAATGTACATAAATAAGCACACACACACACACGAACAAAGATACGTGCTCAAAGGTATATATTCATGTGTAGCATAGATTCACGTGCACATGCGCTGATACATGCAAACAAACAATCATGAGTACAAACAGCATATAAACATGCGTAGAAACAACGTACATATATGAGTAAAAATTGCATTCATAAATGCGCACAAATAACACATATATATGATCTACGTTTATCAATATTTTCACACCATCTTACATAAAAATACGCGCACAAACATACACATATATCGTAGAGTGTTGCGGGGGCATTGTTATTCCGCGTCCGTGGCTTATCTTCAGGTTACACGCGCCCCCTGGGTAATGCAAAGTGAGTAACGTCTGTGCAGCACTTGCCTTAAGGCATCCAAGACCAAGCTGTCTAAGTGTTTGCCAGCTGCATTAGAAAAAAAAATATTTAAGTAGACATCTTTATCCATACCAGTACATTACTACTCATAGAGAAATACATATTTAGACGTACATATGCATATACGTCATTTGAAAATCACACACACACACATATATATATATATATAATATACAAGTACCAACATATAAATAAAATCCTAATTTTGAGAAGAGTTAATTTTATTTACAAAAATGTAAATTTGGTTTGCAAAAAAAAGGTGAATTTGGATTGCCAAGCCTGTAATAATAAAATGTATTTTTTGTAAAAATTTCGTCTAAATTTCTTTACGGACTTTTTTGTTATTTAAAATTTTCCATTTAAAAATACATAATTCCATTGAAACTTGTCAACTCCAGGTGATATCATCAAGCTAAATTTTATAAAAAAAAATAAAGGTTTTCTTTTTAATATTAAGAAAAGACTAATAGTTTAATCTAAAGGGATTAATCTGAGCTATTAATCGTTTAATCCGACTGTATAAAGATTTCATTGTTTTCGACTTTTACTTTATACTATTTTTAAATATGTATTATTATTGAACCATGTTAGAAAAGCATTTTTAATTATTTAAATCCTAATTTTGAGAAGGCTTAATTTGATTTGCAAAATGTTGAATTTGGTTTGCAAAAACTTACTTTGATTTACAAAAAAATTAATTTAATTTGCAAAAGGGATAATTTGATTTGCAAAATGTTGAATTTGGTTCGCAAAAAGTTACTTTGATTTACAAAAAAATTAATTTAATTTGCAAAAGGGATAATTTGATTTGCAAAATGTTGAATTTGGTTTGCAAAAAGTTACTTTGATTTACAAAAAAATTAATTTAATTTGCAAAAGGGATAATTTGATTTGCAAAATGTTGAATTTGGTTTGCAAAAAGTTACTTTGATTTACAAAAAAAAATAATTTAATTTGCAAAATGGATAATTTGGTTTGCAAAAAAAGTGAATCTGGATTGGCAAATCTATACTAATAAAATTTGTATAACTATATATAATAATTTGTATTAACTTTTTTGATAGCTAAACACTGCTTTTTACTCTTTTAGTAACTTTTTATGGCGTTTGAAAAAAAAAAAATGATGTACACTTTTCTAAAGAATAGAATATGAAGTATCCACTAAAATCAAACTCAAATATTCTAATTTAATGCCAATTCTTAAACAGTACGTAGATTTCTCAATAGTTTTGGATAATAATTGGTAGCATTACCGAAATACGACATACAACGCAATAACCATCTGATATAGAGTCCTTTAATCTAGTACTATCTTGTCAGAATCTGTACATATATATACAAGCGAAAGAATAAGAAATAAAAAAGGAATAATAATTTCTTGATAAGTAAATCTTATGATTTCCAACGTCTTTGTTTGTAATTTTAAATAATAACTTTTAAATCCTTGACGGCAGTGTTATTAATTTAATGTTCAAAGGAGTCGTATATTTTAACCGCGATGTACACATATTTTGCGGGAACTGCACATTTACATCCATTGTTTTAAAAGAACAATTGTTCGCCACTAATTATAAATGATTTAGAATATCTTAAATAGTGAAGTAAGAGAGGACTACGAAATTTAAATATAGACTTGTTTTTCTTTTAAAAAAAAATCATTTTTAATTGAGCAAGTAATATTTTGTTTAAAATTACATGGTATTTGTATTAATAGTTATTTAATAAGCTTTAAAATAGCCTTTATATCAGATAATTGTGCAGAAAATTTTTTAGGTCGAATAAAAAAAAAAAAATAAATCTAATGTTTTAATGAATACTAATTAAAATGGAAAAGGAAAATTTTAATGTTAAAATATTTGATTTAATTGAAAATGGCTTTACTTTAATGTGACAGGAAACTAAGATTATTGAAAAGTAAAAAAAAGGGGCTAAATGTATTTGAAAGCAGGGATTTGATTTCATTAAATTTTTTTTAAAGATAAATTCGTTTAAATTTCCTTTTTAAATCGGATTAAATATAATAAATTTTGCTAATAATATTATTTTGATATTTTTACATAAATATCCTGCACATGAAATTTGAAATTCAAACTTAAAAATCCATAAGTTTGAGTATGATTATTATTACGATTTCAAGTTACAAAGTATGTTTTCAAAATCCATTCTAAAGATAAATAATAATAATATGTATGTATATGTTTGTGCGAAAGGGTATGCACGAATTTTAATATGGTGGACTATATTTTTCGTTACATAAATAACATGAATTTCATTATATTATTCAAGTAATTGAATATTTAGCTGTCCAATTTTATACCAGTCCGTATATAATTTTATAATTCTTATATCTCATATCTGAAATTTTCAGGATTATAAAAATATTTTTACATGCATTTGACATTTGAATTTTGGACGCCATAACTTTTTTATCCATAAAATTATGGATATTGTTTTCGAGAGAGGAGTTTTAATTTTTCTTGGTTAATTTTTTTGTATTTGACTGCTTTCAACGTTTCTTATTGGTTTATTATTCTTTTTCAATTTCTTACACGAGCTATTAATATTGGTTAATTTAAATTTCTTTCACGTGCTTTAAAATCGTTTGAAATTCTATGACTTTTAATTTTTTTTTAATCTGTTTTCTTTTTTCAGTTTTAGAATGTCAATTAATAAATATAATTTATTGCCTGAATATGATTTTATTGATGCCTTTTCTTTCTTTGTACAGATTAACTTCTTCGCGAGCTTTTTTATACATAATATTTATTTAAATTTTTTTCCACCAGTTAATAATTATATAATTAAATAAATAATAGAAAATTTTTCTAAAAAGATCGTCTGATGAAAGCAAAGACAGTTGTATTTCAAAATGAAAACGATAATTTTCATGAGAAGAAAATCGTTTGGAATTTTTTATTTTTTATTTTTAAGATTGTTGTTATGCGTTTTGTTCTTACATTAAATTCTAAATTTTAAGGGTAACCTACCCGATTATATTTATTATTTTAGAAGACATCTTCACAAATAAAAATATAACAAAATCTTGATTGTTTACTTAAAAAAGTATGGTAAGTACGTTTTATTTTTTTATAATAAATAAATAATTTTTAATTAATTATTTTTTTACTTGAGTAAGCATGTTTTACTTTTTTATCATAACTTTTTTAAAAAGGTCTTTTACCAATTCAATAATTCAAATCAATTGACAATATAAATGTTCTCACTTTAAAATTCAAAGAAGCATTAAGGAATAATTATAATTTATTTAATTTAATTTATTTATTATTTATTTTAATGTAATTTTTTTTATTATAATTTATTTTATTTTATTATGGCACCATTTTATTAATGGACATTGTAGTAAAATTTATATTTCGACTAAAATGGAATCCAGATATTCAGTATGCAAATAATCAATAAAAAGTAACTAAGAATTTTAAAAATCGTTCTTTTGATATTTATTTCAATGCGTACTTATTCGAAGAAAAACAAAATATTATTTAAATAAATGCTTCTTTATGCTTTTTTGAAGAAATATGAAAAATATCGATATTCATATACCTATTTCAATTAATAGTGTATGAAATTCTTTTTTTACTTTATTTGTATGTGTACTGAAGTGTAAGTAATTGTTAAATACATTTTCATAAATATTGTATTTATATTATGTTTTGAAAAGAATGCATTAGTGATTTTGAGCTGTATGTTGGAAGTATATATATTTTTTTAATTTTACAGTTATAATTTTTTTTTATTACAGTATTAATTTTTACTACCTCATATAAGGTTTCATTATGAAGTGTTTTTCAGTTGCTTCAACTATTAATTTTGATCATTAATTAATTATTTTATTTAACTAATCATATTATTTTTATGTTATCGCATTTTCAACAAAAGAAGTAAATTATTTATTAAACTTTACGCTTCTTTTAAATTTTGGAATATTTTTAGTTCTAAAATCGGTAAAATCGTAGTATAAGGGGCTTTGGGATTTGGCGTCAAAATTTTTTTTCGCCGAAGTCTGCGTAGTAATGGGTTGCGATTGTAAGTGAAATGAATTGCAAATAATACAAGTAACCCGGGTTAATTGTATTGTATTGGCCACTTATCACTCAGTTGGTGCCACAAAAAGTCGCCAAATTTTAATGACCCCTAATTTGCGATTTGGCCCTAAAATCTAACATAAGTTTTTTTTTTATTTATTCCACCTAATTTGTTAAACAAGCATTTTAGGAGGTACAAGTTTCCTGCTAAAACTATACCATATTTATGCATTTTGAAAAATTTACTATAATACTAAATCAAATACAACAGAGAATAAAAATCTTACAAATTTTATAGAAGAACAAAATACATATTACTTTCATGAGAAATCTTTTTTTTTTAAATTTCGAATTCTTCATAAAGGAGCATTTGAAATATATATTATAATTTTAAATCAGATTCAGCAATAAATACTTTTTTAAAAGGTTCCACATAAGAACTAAATATCACTTCTATAATAACTCGGTTTTTAAAAAAAAAAATATTTTTAAATTAGTAATGCTAATATTAAATTTTTCCAACTGTAATCTTTAATCCTCTTCATATTTAATCATTTCTGAAGTTTTTTTCTCTTTAATTCTCTGCTGCAATCTTTTTCCCCTGTCCTTTTTTTATTTTTATCGTAAGTGGACTTTTTTCTCCCTCTCTCTCTCCATCTTTCGAAGATGTCGCTCAGAAAGATTAGCATTAATCAGCTTATGACGAATAGCATAAAAGCAAAGATTTGTTCTATAATCTTCCAAAGTGCTTTTTAGATCCTCATTTATAGAACTCCTATCGTTCTTTTGAAAATTCCGCAAGGCCTTTGTCCATTTGTGGACTAAATTGAGTTTTTTTATATTTTTTTTTATGGAATTTTTTTTTCTTTCCCGTTTAAGGTGGCACTCGGTAATATAGATTTTTCTCAGATGGGAAAGAAAAAAGATTTTCTTTTAACCAGAATGGAAAGGTAAAGGTCGGGCAAAAAGTGATGAAACTCAATTAGTTTCACAAAGAAACTATAATTTTAGGAAATCTAAAGATGGTGGAAGAAATAAAAGAACAAAACATAAAAAAAAAAAAAAAAAAAAAAAAAAAGAAGAGGGAAAAAAAAATATATAAAGGTCTGAAATAAGACATTAATGCAGTTTTCGCTGCTGATGCACTAACAGTTCATGTCAACTAGCACACAAGAGTTAAGTTTCCTCTGTTAGAGTGTGCTATTGTTTTTATCGCCATAAAAAATTAGTAGACTCGGTAGAGATTATAACAAAGTGTCTTGTATAGACAGTTAAACTGTTTTATATTTTGCTGCTGGAATTTTATGATTTTTTTTTTTTTTTACAATACAGTATGCAAAAGTGTGAGATAGTTAGTCTTAAAATTATCACTTCACTAGTCACATCCCTAGTCAGAAATCCCTGAAAAGGTTATTTATTTTACCATTCTAAGGAGTGAATTGAAATGACAGCTCTAGTAGTGACAAACTAGCAGACTTGCTAAATATTATGCAAAAACAGTCTTGACATTTAAACTGCCTTATTGGAATTTTGTTTTAAAATGCAATATGCAAGTGGGAGATAGTTTATCTTGAAAGAAATCCTTGAAGGTATTATCTATTTTACCATTCTAAGAAGCTATGATTATACATCGAAGTGATAAAGAATGGAATCGAAGTGGCAGTTCTCGCTGGAGATCCACTAACAGTTTATGTCTACAAGGCTGAACAGCCTAAGGGTTAGGCTTTCTCTATTGGAGAGTGGTATAGGTGCTATCGCTATGAAAGGCCAGTAGACTGGTTAGAGATTATGACAAAGTGTCTTATATAGACAGCTAAAAAGCTTTATTGGAAATTTGCGATTTTTTTTTTTTACGATACAAAATGCAGTTGTGAGATAGTTAGTCTTGAAAGAAATCCCTTAAGGGATTTTTTTATTTTGTCATTCTAAGGAGCAATGCTTATACATCGAAATGATAATCCTCTTTATAAATTTGTCAATTAGTTAAGTAGGTTTATGAGACAAAATAAAGTGCTGTAAATCCCCTTTCCCTTTAATTCGGGGGAAAAATATATATCCATGCATTCAATATAATAGATATAAGAAATTTCAAACTATGAAAAATATTAAAGTAAAATGAAACGTAAAATAAATCCGTTTAATTTTAGGAAAAATGAAATGTTACCTATGCTCTATGCTACAATATATGAAAAAAAATCAGGCTTTGCAATTCTTAGTTAATTAACGCTAAAATAAAATACTTTTATAGTAATTCATCTCTGTTTTCAAAAGATTTTCCTTTCAATTTAAAAAGTATTGTCTCATTATGATATAATTTCATGTAGTGAAATTTGTTTTTATCTTAAGTAATTTGTAGCAAAAAATCAATTGGTTATTTATATATTTAATGATAGTTCATAAATATATCTTTTTAGAAAAAAATTTAATCTCTATAAACACCTTGTTTAATTCACTTGGTGAGATAAAACACTTTTTTAAGATTTTTTTTATATATTGTCATAAATATATTGATTGTGATATAGTATATAGTTAAAATTTATTGTAATATTTCTATGAATTTCATCAAATATTTCTCATCGTTCTGAGATTTGTTTATTAAATGATATTAAAGAATTTTTGTGATAAATAAAATAATGAAATAAATATCATGATAAGTTATGCTTTCTAAAAATTATAATTTTTAAATCAAAATTTGAGTAAATTGAATTAGAATATCTTATTTATGAGTTGAGATTAATTCTGTTATTATATATCATTTTATATTTTCTTTAAAATGAAGAGCTTTTCTGTATAAATGAGATTGAATTTCAAATATATTAAATGGACTGTTAAGATTTTTATTTGAGGCAGTAGCATATATAATTATGCTTGCTCAAAGTACTAATTTTCCAGAAGTACAATATATAGAGATGTAGCACATTATAGGTTTTAATGTTTAATTTTTTTACAATTGTATTTAAATTACTGTATTTTGCTAGGGAGACAAATTAATTTTCATTGGGCTACTACAGTAACTTAATGCATGGAATCATTAGGTTTCCATATCAATTTAAATGTTGAAACAAAAAATATAACAAACAAATAGAAATTGGTAAAATGAAAACAAAAAAAACAAAAAATAATAATTACATTTACTAGCTTAAGAAAGTAATTCTATAATGAATAAATGGTTTAATTTGATAGCTTTATGAAAAATTTTGTGAATGAAAAGTAATAATGAAGATGACAAAAGAATTTTTAGGAAAATAAGAAAAAAAATTAAAGACTATACGACTTTTCAACATATGAAATAAAACTGAATAAATTAAATAATTATACAAATAGTTAACTAGATAAACACATTAATCCTATAAAATCATTTAAAATAAATACACATTGATAAATAAATATAATAATCCAAAATATGAAAAGCCAAAGAAAATAAAATGGAACATTAAATAAATAAACAAACTCTACTGCATGCGAAATATTAAAAGAATAATAAAAGATTAAACAATAATAAAAAAAAAACTAATACTGTTGCCGAATATTGAGTGAAGTTTATGATTTGGCCATTTTATGAAAGCCAATGCTCTTTTACATAAAAAAATATCGTAGTAATTTTCGATATTCGCATTTCACTCACAAATTATTGTCTTCTGTTGGATATTTGTTTGATTTTACAAGAAATTTTCGTTGTAGGCTGTGCAGCTGGTTTGTAGGTGGGTGTGATTGAATTGAGACAAATGCTGGTAAACTCACAGCTTTATTTACACACGCACAAACGCCACACAAATTGACGATTAATGAGAGACAATATTTAACACATTTAAAGACATATAAGTATAGATTCGTGGAAGGATTCCACTTCTAAGACGAAAACCCGATACTCAGATACGTGCGGGATGCATGAAATATACTTCCTCGCCAGATGCGAGGCTGTAAGTCAACTTATACGCAGGATTGAATTAAATTTATTTCCTCTCGGGATGAGAGACTATAAATTAATTCTCAACCGAAGTGCGAGGTTGCTCTGTACTTCCTCACGGGTGAGAGTCTCGAGGCCTACTGGCCATTTCTCCTGAATGCTACAGGAGGCCCTCTTGCCAGTACCAAGTAATTATTAAAATGTGCAATCTTTCAATGCTGGCTACATTAAAATGACATGAATGTAGGAAAGATTTTGTTCAATTTTCTTCTTTAAGTAGTATTCCCGTACAGCAGTTCTCTTTATCATTTTATTGAAACGTGATTAAATATTTTTGGCTTCAACAGATTCTATCTTTGGTCGACATAACTTTTTTTCAATGAAATTTTAATGACATATTTGATCAAAGCACATAAGATCAGTATGCTAGTTGCTGTATTTCACACAGTTTTTCCTTACGTATATATTTTTGTATGCTTTTTTAAAATTCGTATTTCTGCTTTTTTTTTCAACTTTTTAGTTTTATTTGTAGGTCACACTTTTTTTTGAAAGTGAAACAAGTCCAATACCAATATACAACATTGTGTTCATACATGATAATGAAAAAAAAATAAGTTTCAGAATTTATTTTATTACATGTATAAATATTAAAGAAAAAAAAAAAAAGTATAACAATGAAATCATCATTTAGGATTTAATTGCATAACTGGAAAATATATAATATAGTGTTTATAATTATTAGAAAATTATGTTTTTCTCTCTTAATCTGGTTCTTTGCTATATTCCTTTTGAATAAAAATATAAAGAAAGAGGCTAGAATTTTGCATTTATTTTATACAAAAAATTGCAATTAAAATTTTTTTAAAGTTTCTAAATTTAAAGTTTAATTGTATGATTTCAAAAATATTACTAAAAATTAATTCTAACAATTCTAAAAAATAATCCTAAAAATTCGAAAAAATTTCTAAAAATTAAAATGGTTTGAGAATTCTCATGTAAAGTTGATGGTGTTTATGTGTCAATTAATTTCAAAAATTGTAATGTTAAATTGAAATATTTTCGGATACTTTTTTTATTGCAAGAGTATATTATTAATCCTTTAATAAAGCAAACTTATTTAAACTTTTCAAGGATATGCTGATACTATGCAGTAAAAATATAATAAAAATAAGCTTTTTTTCTAACAAAACAATTATCTGGCATTTATTTACGAATTTATACTATAGAAATATAATGCATGAGATTTAGAAAGTCATTTTTTTCTCTAATATATTTTGACAATCAGACAATGAATTGTGAAAAAGAGGAACATGCTCTATACTTTTAAAACCATAATTAAAATTTTTAATATATAGATAATTTAATTAAGGTTTGAAAAATATTGGGCAGGATTAAATGCATTTAATTTTAAAAATATCTTGTTCCTTATTTTCAGTTAAAATAATTTAAAATTGCTATGTTTCAAGGACAGTAGGAAATTTTTTATAGCTATTAAATTTATAAAATTATTGAAAAAAAACAAAAAATTTTTAAAAATAATAATTGGTAGTTGTACAATAAAAATGTTAAAATCCCTTACTGATTTATGATGTTTATCGATTTTTCTATGTTTGCTGTTACTAATATACTTTCATCTAATACTTTTTTTTATTATTATAAGCGGATGATATAAATGGTTTTAGGAAATAAAATAAAATTTGTCCGTGTTCTCACGTCAAAAAGGTTTAAGTTTTATTTTTTCAAAACAATTGTTAAAATCTTAATTCTTTATTTTACATTAACCATATCATAGTTTCAATTAAAAATTTTATAATAATGAGAGCAAAATACCATTTTTTTCGGAGAATGTATGTATTTATATTCAAAAGGACAGTTAAAATGCAATAGATACAACAAGAGTTCCTTTTTTTTCTTATTTTTTTACTGCAGTTAAGTTTGATTGGGATTTTTGTGAAAAAAATACATTTATAGACAAACTTTAGTTTAAATTTAAAAAAATATATATCTGAGCAAATGATGCAGAAAGATAAATGACGTAAAATTTATACATACTTGTTTCTAGTTGATTATTTATAAAAACTTACCTTCTCTTTTCATTATCATTATGATTGCTGTTTCCTATAAGACATTTTTAAAAATCACCATCTTCGACAAAGGTACAATATTTTCATTAAACCGATATCCATTTCTTTAACTGCATATTTAAAACTTTTTAAACCAAGATAAACGCCCCCAAACTCCTAATTTGCTACTACTTTATAATTTATCACAGATAATAAAACTAGAATTGATCTGATGATCTTTTATTCGTTTTGATGTTGCATAAAAAAAAAAAACAATTCTTAAATGTCAAACAAAAACTAAAGGTTTGCAGTAATAAACGCTCAGTTATGCAGCAAGCAATGCTCGAGCAAAATTCTTATAGATCCGCGTACAGGTGGGCGTTTGCGTGGGTTGCAGGTTACTTTGTATCTTTGTGAATCGCCCCCTCTAGAGCTACTTATGCCCCACGCTACTATTATATTGTATGAATCGATTGGCTTTTTAAAAGAGGACTTTTGCCATTTTGATGATTTTTAGCGTTTCAAAGAAGAACAGTCTTCGCCCTTTGTTGGAGTCAGCATTGCGATTATTTGTGCAACTTAAACAGTGGTACGGAAAGCTTTATTTTTAACAATAAATGTAATGATCTTGGTCTATACATAAATGTAAATGCTAGGATATTCTTATAGGGTTCTATTGTATGAATCTATTGATTTTTAAATTGGAATTGCAGTTTATTGATCATATTACGGTTGGAGAAATGAGCCCCATAGCTGGGAAATATTGACATATTTGGTTAAAATTTTTTTGCATAGATAATTTTTTGCATTGATTTTTTTTGCATGATTTGTAATTAAACTATAATATATATATTTATTACTGAGTATACTACTAAATTGTGATTAACTGTATTAATAACACTAGCAATTTCCATTTTAAGGTACACAATATTCTTATATGATTCTATTGTATGAATCTATTGATTTTTAAATTGAAATTGCAGCTTATTAATCATGTTATAGTTGTGAAAAAGGAACTCCTACCTTATCTTGCTGGGGAATATTAATATATTTGATTAAATTAGTTTTGCATGTAGAAACATATTTATGATTAAGCTATAATATATATATATATATATATATATATATATATATATATATATATATATTTATTATTGATTGTACTACTAATCTGTGATTAACTGTATTGATAACAATAGCAATTTCCATTTTAAGGTAAAATTTTAAAATGCTTTGATTTCTTCGAATCATCATAATTCTTAGGTTTGTCAAGAAATTGGTATGTTTTTCTGGGGTGAACCTGATGAAATATCGATAAAAAATAGAAATTTTAATAGATACAAAAGTTTTGTGTAATTAGATTTTTTTATTAATTATTTTGTTTCAATTTTTATTTTAATGTTATAAAAATAAAAAAATATGTTTTGTTTATTTGTATAGCATTAAAATAGAAATTAAAACAAGAATTTATATAAAAAAAAATTCTGATTACACAAAACTTTGTAATATTTAATAATGGTATTAATAGTGTATTAATGGTACTATAGTATTCATTTGTAATATTTAACAATGGTATTAATAGTGTATTAATCATACTGTAGCAAACGTTAGTAATATTTAACAATGACATTAATAGTGTATTGATGGTACTACAGTATTTGTTTGTAATATTTAACAATGCTTATCAAGTTTGATGCGTGAGTAGAGTAGCAGGTTTAGCAAGAAACAATTTATTCTAATTTTAAATAATTCATACTTTTAAATATGGAATGTTATTGTTAAAGATAATAAATTTTAATGTTTGTAAAGAAATTACACATTACCGATTACAAAAATTAAACGAAACGAAAAGAAAATATAAAATATTATTTTTTTCTAATATTATTCTGAATGAAATATTATTTATTGTAAATCGTGGAACAACGGTCAACAAATATCATCATTCATTTAAATAAAATACTGTCATGATAATATTAAAAATAAGTTTCTTAATCAATGTAGTGTCGTGTATGATAATCTATTTTACGTAATTAATGATTTTCAATGTTTATATGTATTTTAAAAGTTAGATTTAAAATTGACGCTGGAAAATATAGTTACGAGAAAGTATTTATTGTAAGATAAGTGAAGTTGATTTTGTATCGCAAATATCGCGAATGAATTATTCGCAAGGGATTAAATAAATCAAATTTTATTCATACAATTATTTAATATATTATTTTTATATAAGTAATAATAGAAAATTGAAATCCTCAGATTACGAACTTTTAAATGTTCAAAATCATTTTAACTTCGAAACAAAATAAATATCTTATAGGAAAAAAAAAAAATCTTAAAATTTACTTAAATTTGAAGGTTTATTTTGCTTAAAAAAAAACGTAAAATCGGACAAATTATAATATAGATGTATAATCATGAGATTTTTTTGAAGGTATTATTTTACAAGTATGGTAAACAATACATGATAAAAGTATTAAAATTTAATAACCTAATCATTCCTTTTTCAAATTGAAATGCATCCTTATATTTAGTAAAAGCAGTATTTATCGTGCAAATAAATGTTATTTTAATAAAATCATTTCGGTTTAATAGCTATTATTTCTTTTATAATTTCTATAATTTTGATATTAAATTAAATAACATTTTTACAAAGAGCAAATATTTATCCAAGTAGTAATTATATATATATATATATATTATATATATCTATTTCTTTAAAGCAAAAATATACCTTTTTTTCTAATTTTAGTAGTTTTATTTAAAAGCTGAGTAGATTTATTATGATTGATACACAATTAAGTGTACGAAATTAATTAAATTCCCAGCACTAAATTAAGCAATAATTTAGCATGCAGAACATTATCAAAAATGATAATGTGCTACTTAAACATTTATATAATATATGATAACAAATAATGACACACATATATATATTTAATATAGAATAGACATATATATATATACATATATATATATAATATAATAACAAATAATGACTATATATAATTTAGAATCGGCATTCCACTGCAGTGCCTCAGTCGTTTTACAGATTTAGAATTAACTTAAAAAACGACGAAGAAGATAAAAGAATTTGGGAGAAATGTACAGGGAATTTTTCTTGGAAGAAATCTGGAAATATCCTTCTTGAAACTCACAAGAGTTTTCCTAACGATTAATTAAACCTCCAAAATGCAAACCTTTCTGAGAAATTCTATCTCTAATTTCAAATTTTGATTCCGAATATCAAGTGAAGAGACGCGAGAGTCCTTTTAATTTATCATTTCTGCGATTCAATCGATCGGCACTTTATGGTTTGGTTAAAATCTGATTCGGAAAGCATGCGAATGGGCCGATCACTCGCCAAATGAGGCAACCGCGTCCAAGGCTCGAGAGCGCTACTATTGGCGACTTTCTCGATCGCGTTGGCGACTCCGGAGGCAGAGAAATAAATGAGTCTCTCTCTGCTGCAGAAACCGCTTTTCAGTGGACGATTGTCGTCGGTCGGCCAAGATGGCAGACGAGAGCGAGTCTCAGGCGCCGAGCTATTTCCAACTTGCCCGTGTCAGGAAAGGTGCTCTGAAAAAAAAGAACATTTCAGTGATCAAGAACCACAAATTCATTCCGAGATTTTTCAAGCAGCCCACTTTCTGTTCTCACTGTAAGGATTTTATCTGGTGAGTTTGTTTGGGTATAGATATCTGCATGATGTGTGTGTTAGCTTGGCCAATGAATGAACTGCTTTGCTAGTACAGCAGGAAATCTCAATTGCGCTTTGCCGCGTTTTAACTGCCGCATCGTTTGGTTCGTTTGCAGATATTTCTGGGATTCCTGCTTTTAAATACATTCATGCGGTGATTACAGTCGCGGTTGCCTCACCAGAAAAAATTAATTGAGTGGAAAATTTTATTTATTTTTTAAAAATAAATTAGAAAGACTCCCTCAGCAAAGCTTAAATTAATATCCAACCTTTATTTTGTAAAATGCATCGAATTTTAATTCTTTTTAAAATATATTCGAATTTTAAAATTATTCAGGAAATAAATTCCATTTTTTTTTTTTTTTTTGCGTGCAGACGATAAAATGAAACGGACATAAAAAAAAAAAATTATAAATTTTATATTGAGCAGGGAAAAAAATTAAAGTATTTTTTTTCTATGTAAAATTATTCCAAAAGATATATTTATTTTTCGTATACAAACGAAACGAAATGAAATGAAGCAGGAATTTTTTTTTAAATGCTTTACTTAGAAAATATGAGAGCCTCAACAAAATTAAATTAAATTAGCTAAATTTAAATGAAAAAAGAATGATTATAATATTTTTTATGTGGGAAAAAAGGAACATTTTTTCCCGGGTAATTTAAAGTACATTTTTATGAAATATATTGTAATATGTTAATTATTCAATTAGTGTAGAGTGAAAAATTAATGTATGCATAAAAAAGGTGGTTTTGGTATATGCACATGTTTCGTAGGCTCCATTCATTGAATATTTCTCCCATCCACCTAGTGAGCGCCCTCTTTAAATGCACCCAGCCAATAAACGTATTGACAAGTTTATTGGTCTTCCCTTAAATCTTCCACCCTCTTCCTAGATCTAATATAAAACAGTACTAGAAACTGTATATTTTTTTGCCCAAAGATTAGATCTGTTTTCAATTGATGAATAAAAATTAGATCAAAAAGATAATAAATAGATAAATAAATTTTTGTAGGGTTTTTTTCATTTCAAATATCAGATTTTTTATATTGCTTTGCTTGCATTATTATAATTTTAAATTATATTTTAATGAATGTTGAATATCTGTACTTTTTTTTTTTTATTTGATTAGTTTTGCTAGACAATACTTTCTTTTTCTTCTTCTTTCAATAGTAAATAAGTGCATGATTATTTGTATTTAAATGTATAGAATACGTGTCAAAATAAAAATAAAAATTTCCAAATTTTTATATTCTAAATAGATAGTTTTAGCAAAACAAATATTTTTATAGATTTCAATAGAATGAATCCAATTTTTTGGATTTTTTCTTTAAAATTCACAAGAAAAGTGGCACATGTAAAATAATATATATATATATATATATATATATATTATTAGAGAAGGGGAAGAAAAAAAAAAGAAAGTGTGAAAAAACAAAACGCGTGGTGATTAAGTCAGCAATTATTTCCATATTTTTATTAATACATCGATGGAAAATCAATTTATGAAATGAAATGCGAATTCCGAATTTTTCAGCTGTGCCACATTTGTGTCACATTATGAATTGTACACTGATTCAATCCATAGATTTACCGCCAACGAGTTTTTTGAATTCTGATGCGGCAATTTTTCTTTATGTACAAATATTCACGTCGTATTATTATTGTTTTTTTTTTTTTGTATAAATAACATTATAAAACCCTAACAGTCCAATTACGACTTATTATGGCAACTGGTTGCATATTATATTAAATGTCATATACACTTAGAATTTGTATATATCTTCTTCTTCATTAAAGTAATAGCCCCATGGTGGGCCAAGGTCGTCTGCCTTATGGCAGATTCCAAGACAGGAGATGTTTTTCTTTAAACGGGGTAGGGATGTCAGCTCTACGCCCAACGCTATACAGTCATATTAGACAATGAACTACTGTTTAAAATGGATTCCGAACCACTAACAAACTTCCATGGCACCGCCGGGACTCGAACCCAAAACTTGTGGCACCAAGCGCTAGTCACTCGGCAAACAGGCCCCAATTTGTATATATATATATATACAAATTGGGGCCTGTATATATATATATATATAATGTCCTTTAAAGCAAATTCATTTTTTAGTATTTTTTTTTAAATAAGGTGGAATGTCATACATTTTCGAATGTTGTATAAAGATGTTGTAAGAATGTTGTATAAAGATGTTGTAAGAATGTTGTATAAAGATGTTGTAAGAATGTTGTATAAAGATGTTGTAAGAATGTTGTATAAACATATGAATTGTACATTAGATTTCATAATAATCCTAAAGAGCACAAAAGTGCAGTTTTATTTAAAAGTTGAGTAGATCTGTTATGGTTGATACACACAAATAACGGCTGTGAAGTTAATTAAATTTCCAGTACTAAATTTAATCAATAATTTAGCCTGCTTAAATCAATCAAAATTATAATGTGCTACTTAAAAAAACTTTTAATTCTGAACTGCAGAAAGTCTAGTGCTGTGATTTAGAGGGAAAAAAAAAAAAAAAAAAAAACTGGGAATAATTTTTTTACTTGAATGTAGAAGAATGCCGAAAAGGCAACAATAATTTCCTTTTTAATTAAAAAAAAAAAAAAAAAAAAAACCGCAAAAATTTTTTTACTATTAATTTTTAAGTACATAACAAGCTAAGTTTGATTACAATCTTCTGCGTCTTTTTTGAGAATTTTTTTTATGCATTCTCATATTCCTAATCATTTGTTTTCCCAAGAATTCCAATATCAAGTTACAAAATTCGCAAAATATAGATTAAAATCGCGTATCACATGATTTCAGAAAACTTGAGTTACTGCTGTCGAAGCAATTGGCACAAAAGTTGAGAGTCTAATAGATCAGAAAAAGGATAATGATTTTTATCGTATATAAAATCTAAGTGTTTTTGATGCTCATGAATAACATCAATGAAATCTAATCGGCGTGTACGCCACAATATCATTTTTTTTCCTGTGAATATATTAAAATATTACGCCATAAGATGTTAAAAAGATTAAGATATTAATTAACTATAAATAATTATTTCTTTTGTCTAAAAATAATACAATCTGATAGATATGGTTAGGTAGCTTTTTGTTGCAAATGAAAAAAAAATCGTTAAATTCCAAATTCTGTTTTTATTTATAAAATCTAAAATGTGAATATTTAAAAAATATGGCTAAAATAAAGAATTAAATCATGTGTAACGTGATATTGAGATTTTACGAAAAATGTATTAATCTAACCCGTTTTATAATTTTTTTTTTTATTCTTTATAGAGGAAACTTTTCTGTCCCTTTATGATTCTTTGGTATCACATGTCGAAAATCGTAATTTTATTCATTTAGAATATTTCTTTTTCCGAGTATGAGATCGTAGGGATTTTGACATCTGTGTGTTTTCTTTAACTAAAATTGCTCCTTTGAAGAAAAAATTAAATTTGTCGACTGATTAGGTTAGGTTTGTCGCTCTAAGGTCACTTTTCTTTACACACTTCGGGCTAATTAGACCGGGACATACAGTTTAACATGGATTTCGAACCACTAACAAACATCCATGCCACCGCCAGGATTCGAACTTGAAGCCTATGGTACCAAAGAATATTAACTGAAGAAGAAAAGCGAGTACGGTCAATTGAGAAGAGAATTGCAATTGGTGCTGGGTGATTATTGGGTGATAATTCCTTTAATGAAAGAGTACTAAGGTGAGCTTTAAATTTATAAATTTTCTAAATGAAAATAAAAAAAAGTATACATTGAATGTAATTATTTCTTCTTATTATATGCTTCGTAACTAATTATTTGAACAAAAAAATCAAATAATTAGTTACGGATACCCTAGATGTACGAAATATTTTTACTCAAAATTTATTTTCAATGTTCGTTTTGTTTGTATAGATATAAAATAAATTGAATGCAAAATTAAATAATATTTTTCTCAGTTTTTAAAAAAATATATTTGGTTGGCTTTTAACATAAAGCTAGTGTTCCAACCAAAAAGCTAAGATTCGAGTGAAAAAGCAGTAGGAACCCGTTATGTCGTCGATACCATAGAATAAATTTTGCTGGTCTATAAAAGTCATCTTTCCGGTGTTTTGCAGAAGTTTGAGTTGACAAAATGGGTGGAATTCATGTTTAAAGTGGACGTGTAAACATGAAACAGTGGGGGTATATTGTGTGTGGTTGATAGTGGGAGTACATTTGTGGACATTGGCTTCTGATTTGGTGGCTGTTTACATTGGCAGAAATTCAGCTTAAGACATTCAATGCAAATAATAGAAGTTATAAAATTTATCAATGTAATTCGTTATTATTGAAACGATTATTTGCATAAGGACGAATTGATTATTTGCTTAAAATTATATAGCTCCATTTATATAAAAGATTAGAAAAAAAAATAATAAAATAAAAATAATTTCTAACATTTATAAAAATTTATTGTAAAATAGATTTATCTTGATTTTTAATTTTTTTTATTAGCTCCTTACATTAAAATATATATAATTATGTGCATTATTATACTTATATAGTGAAATAAAAAAAATTCTGAATTGAATTTAGGATCATTGAAAAAAATCTTTTAAATTTCTCAGAAAGATTAGACGTATCAAAGAAATTCTTATAGTAGATTAAAGAGTGAGAATCTTTAGTTTGAAAATAAGAATCTTTTACGACAGTCGTAATTAAAATGGCCTTTACAGGTTTCAATCTAATTATCAAGATTGCTTGTCTCAAAAATGAATAATTCAAAATAAACGCTCGCTTTGTACTGTAATTAAAAACACGAACTTTATAGCTGTAAAACATCTTAATAGACTGCTCTAAAAATAGAACTGTATTATTTTTGACAGCTTTAAAAAAAAAATTGATAAATTGCACTCGAAAATGGCGTCATAAACGTATTTTCAACTTTGCAAAAACATTTCACGGCTATAACATGTACATCAATAACTGTGCAGTTGAAAAAAAAAATGCGAAGGACATATAAATCAGATCAGATTAAACAAACTTAAAATGATAGTAGGGGGAATTACTCACACAACGGTAAAAGCATTCAGTTTTCTTATTTGAAGAATTCGTGTGTTTGTAAATTCGTTAAATTCATGTATTTATTTTTCACAAAAAAGGTGGGGAGGAAAAGAAGTTTAACAGGAACGCATAGATAAGGTGTTTCAGATTTCATCAAATTTTTGTAGTAACCAAACTCAAAAATGGCTGTTATTGATAGATTTATTTGATATTGAATGCTAAAAATGTTTGTTCACATATATATATTGATCCAAGTAGGTGTAAGCTTTTTATTGTATTTTTTTTAGAAAAACAAGTAGCACAATTTTAAAATAAAACTAGTATCTGGTAGTAAATATCGTAGAGATAATAAAAAAAGCGTAGATAAGAATCTTGCATTCGGGGTAGCATGTTATCAATAAAGGATCTTTATGATCTGATATTCTGTCTGCAATAAAATAGAAAAAAAAAAAATGAACAAAATATTTTCCTAGTTTTTAAATGTTTACATTTATTAATAAAGAAAAGTTGGATCACTTTCCCGCTTTCGATCCAGCATCAAAATTTGAAAATTTTCAAAATAATTAACCATTCATATTTTTTTAAGTAAAAGGGAAGCCTAATCAGACAAAACGCAAGGTTGTCATTGGTGTCAAACGCAAACATTGGTGCAACACTTCTACGATTTGTGCATCCCCGACCTTACGGAATATATTTCTGACAAAGTGATAATTCATAAGTTGCATGTACATCAATTTCTGACAAACAAGGTTGAAAAATAAGAAACTTTGCATCAAGTTGCAATAAATATGGTTTTACATTAACCTTGAATTATAGCAATGTATCGAATTTCTTAAAAAAAAATATTATTTTTGTGAGACTGTTAAGCTATTAATATTTGGCTCATGAACTAAGTAATATAATATATATTCTTATTATGATAACATCATTTAGATATAACACCATTATAGTATGTAAATATTTTACGCGATTTTTAATGATGATGGCAGATCGAAAGACAAACCGCTCGAAGTTTGCTATGAGTGCAGACAACATGTTGTAGGAGGGAAAAATTGAAAATAGACAAACAATCAGTTCCAAACTGTCACCGAGTGTACTCGTAATTCGAAGCAGTGTTTGTAATGTTATCCGCATCGAAAATCGAACTATTGTTTACTCTCATGTCAGCTGCACATGCTACCGATGAGCTGTGTGTAGTAAGAATATTCTTTTTATTGAATAATATATATATATATATATATATATATATATAATATATATAGATAGATTGCAGTTTAAAAACAAGAACTAGATAGACAGATAGATCGATTTCGTAGTTTCGAAACAAGAATAAGATAGATAGATAAATAGATTTGCAGTTTCGAAACAAGAACTAGATAGAAAGATAGATCGATTTGTAGTTTCAAAACAAGAACAAGATACATAGATAGATTGCAGTTTCAAACCAAGAACAAGATAAATAGTAGATCGTGTAGTTTCAAAACAAGATAGATAGACAGATCGTGCAGCTTCAAAACAAGAACAAAGATAGATTGCAATTTCGAAACAAGAATAAGATAGATAGATAGCATAGATTGCAGTTTCAAAACAAGAACAAGATAGATAGACTGAAGTTTTCAAAACAAGAACACGATAGATAAATAGATTTTAGTTTCAAAACAAGAACTAGATAGATAGATAAATTGCAATTTCAAAACAAGAACAAGCTAGATAGAATGAAGTTTTAAAACAAAAATAAATGACTTCAATTATGAATACATACTCAACTGCGTTTTGTGTTAGAACAAAATAAGCAGAATTCAGATTGAGCAAATGTTTGCTCAAAATAGTTAGTTTTAAGGTATTCGCCAAATATTTTTAACTAAACTTATAAGAGGCCATCTCGTAATTCAGTGGTAACGTACCCAGATATAAAGCAGGTAGACCAGATTCGAATCTGATTAGGGTGTGTGTTGCAGTCACTGCATTTAGAAATGAGGAAACTTAATGATGGTTGTAACAACTTATTTAAACATCTGGCTTAGATAGTAAGTATGCCTGGTGGATATTTTCCAGATTTTCATCCGTACGACACGAAAACGTGGGCACTTTTTCCTTAAAGTCCTAATGCAAGTCAATGTCTAAATACATGCTTAAGTGGTATTAAATCCATCGATGTCAAAAATAAATAGTAGTAGTAATAAATGTGTAATAAATGAAATGGAATGAAACAAGATATGGCTCATGTCATGGGCTTTAATAATGTGATGAGCTGTGTGGTGAATATTCTTTTTTTGAATATATATATATATATATATATATATATATAATAATATATTAATCTCATTCTGTGTTTATAATAAAAATATTTTTAAGAAATATTAATCTCATTCTGTGTTTATAATAAAATTTTAAAAAAAAATAACATTATTATTTATTTAATTCCTACTATTAGTTCACACTTTCCCTATATATATCCTGTTCAAATTTTTAATCGTTAATAAAATAGTTTTTATTCATCCACTCAAGTTCAAATACATTTTTTGAACTTGTAGTGGATGACACTTAATGTTAATATAGTTTTTTTCAAATATTAATTCATTAATCAAATTTAATTAATTAATTTTAGTTTTTTTTAAATTTAAGTTGTATGTATCTAATAATAGATGGCGCCAGATGTAAGAGGAAAATTTCAACTTTATTTGTGAAGGACTTTTCTGCAATATAGTGAAAAAAAAGTAGGAATTGACTTTAACAAATTTTTTTTTTTATATTACTTGTTTTTTTAATCCTTTAATAAACGATAATAATAATTTAATCCTTTAATAAACTTCTGTTGATTTCTGTGCTGAAAAATAATAATAAAGGAATATTCAGAAAATGATATGTATATATCTATATATAATGAAAAAAAAAAATTTAAATCGGTGAATTATTTTCTTTAAATCTGAAAGTAATTTTAATTTATTTTATTTCTTAAGACAATTTAACGTGTAGTTTGCATAAAGGATTTAAAATTTGGATAAGTTTAAATAAAGGATTAAAATTTAACATTAAGCAGAACAAATAACACTTTTTTAAGGTTAGAAAAATTTATTACATCAAATTAATTATCAAATAAAATTTATTCTTAAACCATCTAAATCTATATAATATGTTATTAAATTTGAATTGAATTTTAATACATCTATGAAATATTAATTGTATAAAATAAATAGGTTTTTAATAATTATTATACTTTTATATATATATATATATATATATTAAAAATATTTATTATATAGAATTAAAGTATATATTATTATTAAATTATGATTTGATAACTTTAATCAATATAGAATTATTAGAAATTTTTTTGTAATTCTGAATTGTGAACTGCTATTTTTTTATTTAAACATATTTGTCAGTAATACAACTTATAACTGAACAGCAAACTTCTATGCTATTCTAAAAGAGTTGAAATATAAATGCTATTCAAGCTTTATAAGGACATTACGTTTTCTATTTATAGTATAGATTTATCATTAGATATTTTTTCTGTTCATCAAATACTACATTAGGGCGCTATTTTAGTTTTAAGGATTTCCGGAATGACACATAAGCAAACGGATCAAAATAGAGTATCATTTATATCTAAGAGGAAACAGATTGTTTTCTTAAAGGCAACTAATTTAAATTTTCATATACCTAATCATTAAAGCGCGAATATCTAAATAGTTAAAAATGAATAGCAAAAATAGTTTTTATATGATACTAAGAATTGAAATACTTCAGTTGCTCAATAAATTTTTTTTTTTTTAAATTCAATGAATTTGGCCTGAAATGTTTATTAAGAACTATTAAATTATTATAAATTTAATTATTTATTATATAAAATTGCAATAAATAGTATATATTTTTAAAGAATTATAACTATAGTATACAATATTAGTTTATATAAAATAGTATAATATATTATAATTTTTAAATTTGAATTATAACTATAGTATACAATATTAGTTTATATAAAATTATTAGAATCTTTTTATAATCACGTATTATAATCTATTATAATTTGAATTGCCTTTAAATACATATATAAAATATTAATTCTATAAAATAAATAAGTTTTTAATAATTATTATAAATATCTCTCTTTCTATCTCTATATATGAATAGGAAAAGTATTTATTATATAGAATTATGTTATATTATATTACCAAATTTATTGTATAAAATTATATTATTATAAAATTATGATTTGTATAATGTTAATTAATATAGATTTATTAGAAATTTTTTTATAATTCGAAATTCTGAACTTTGATTTTTTTATTTAAATATATTTTTCAGTAATACAACTTATAATTGAATAACAAACTCTCCTCCTGTTACAATGTTCTAAAAAATTATTTGCAAACATTTATTATCCGTGCACCATTTTAAGAGGTTATGCCAAAATTTTTTTTTTGTTTTGTTTTGCGATTAACTGACTACGTCACGAATTTTTATTTGTTCAGCCACTTATTGGGATTTATACTTTCATTCTTGTGCACTTAGATGGATATCTTTTTTCCCATAATAGTAATGACAAATCGGTTTATTTAAGGTGATTCATCAGAAAACTTAAATACATTTTTTAAATTCTTGTTACACCTGTAACTATCATCGTTGATTTTAACATTCATCGATAGATAATTTTACCTGAGAAATTTCCTTGTTAATTTTTTTATCCAATTTACTTTCGTTATGTCAACCAATGAACTAGCTAACTTGTTGACAGTTTTTTAATGGGTGACACATTTCTATGAGTTAATTTTATTCCTTAGGATTGTGGGAGAATAACCTCTGAGAAGTTTTTAAGTGTAGCTATCCCACATTTATGAGTGACTGAAGACTCTCTTTCTTCTGACTTTTTTTTTTTTCAGAGTACTTTGCCCCTTTTGCACAATAGCTAACTCTTCCTGCTTGTTAAAAATTAAACGAAATATCCATTTACTTTAATAATTTCACTGACTCAAGATCTGCCTCACAGGCTCTTAATAAAGGGTTTTCAAGTATGATCTTGAGCATTACATCTCTTTTACATCTTCTCCAGTATTCGCGCAGAATGTGTATCCTGCAATGGATCTCTGCTGATGCGGATTTGGAATTGAATGAAATTGCTGATTATTTGGCGATGAATGCCAGAAGTCTGGATCAGACTGCCATTTCTACTTCCCTTGCAGATGCAAATGCCTCAGCAAAATCTAAATTTATAATTCTTTCTAAGATTAAAACTAAATACCAAATTACAGAATTAAATGTCAACAGAAAAACATCTCCTACTTTCACAAGATTAAGGATGAAACACTACAAAAATATAAAAATTTTTGCTGATGGCGTTAAAAAATATCAAAAATGTGGCAACTAACTGCCCTGATGTCGAGCTTACTCCTCATCCTATCTGGGATTGCCCAGTTGTTGCAGTCGCCATGCTTTGTCTGACCATCCCTCGTAAGAGGATTTATACTCGGAAGCTGGCAATCAGCGTAACCAGTATTATTCGGGAGCACCACGATATTTGATTTTCTTGTACTCTTCAGGGTATTCACGAACAACAGCAACTTCAGTGTGTAGAAAACGTTTGAAAAGTAATGTTGGATATGGAAATAAGCATCAATTAATAAATAAACGCGCATTTGTAAGCTATTCCTAAAATAATCATTGTATCAATTAAATGTAGTTAAAAGCATGCAAAAATAAAAATTAATTGAAATATCTAATGATAAGAATTATTCTCTTCAGAATGCTGGATTTGCAATGATTCTCCTTTTTTTATAGATTGAAAAGCGCCTTACAGTTCTTTTGATTATTTCTTTTACTTCCCCTAAAAGCTTCAAGAGGTTTAAAAGGGGAGCATATTTCTCCAGGCAAAGATGTGTGATAAGATTTAAATCAGGCTCTCCCGGGTTAATGGCGGCCTCGCGCAAAGTGCTTTTGTACTGTGAACTATAAAGACACGAGCACATCTTTTAAATTTATTGCAGGCTCCTAGACTTCTCTACATTTTTGTTACTTTGCCAGTGGTTATATGTCACAAGTAAAAAAAATGCTGTTGTAAATCGTATTCATCATATTGTACAGATGTTGAACTGTTTAATTTTTTTGGATTATAATACATTAAATTTTTTTAGAGATTTAATAATTTTTTCTATTGTCCATTTTAAGAGCGATTTGTCGAATATAATAAAAATGAATTTAAATATCGAATGGTAGAATTATTTTCCTAAAAGTGCAAAATAAAAAATAAATAAAAGCAAACCCTGGTTTTTCTCTTAATCATTCATAATGAAATAGGTTGGATTTTACTTCAACAACAACGTATTCAAAGCCATATAAAGTACCGCTGCATATTTTATACATACAACACATAGCAAATAGCAAAAATTTCATTTACTAGGATTTTTTTTTTGTTATTTCCGAGTTAAGTTTTGTAGTCCTAAAATGCATTTAAGAACAACTAGCTACAATAATTGGCCTGATGGCCGAGTGACTAGCAGTCGGTGTCATGGATTTCGGGTTCGAATTCCAGCGGTGCAATGGGTGTTTGCAGTGGTTCGGAAACGACTTTAAACCGTTGGTCCTTTTCTAATATGACTGTAGTACGTTGGGCATAAACCTGGCAATGCTACCCCGTAAAAAGAAAACATCTCCTGTCTTGAAATCTGCCAGCAGGCAGACTGCCTTGGCCCACCATGAGATTGTTGTGCCAATGAAGAAGAAGAAGAAGCTACAGTAATGTCGAAAGAATAATTTTAACTATCGAAGTAAAAAAGATTGATGCATTAAATTAATTTCACTAATATTCATGCATATTTTTATGCGAAATTATCAATTGTATTTGGATATAAAATTCTATCTTACTCTTGGATATTTGATATGTCAGAAGATGTTTATTATAAGACAACAACGATACTTCAATTTCTACGAAAAATCTCGTAACTTTGTAAGCTATGGTTTAAACCACATTTTCTTTCTGGGGTTATTATTTCTTTTTCACTTTTTATTTTAAGTATTAGTTGTACTTCATATATTCTAATCATCGTTTATTTGTTAAAATGTTTTGTCAATTTGATCTGTAGTTTATTTAATTTTTTTTTCAAATCTACTTTTATTCTTTTGGTTGCTAGAAAGTAAGAGCAACGTTCTTGTATTTTTAAAGGAATTTGTAAGCCGTCATTGGTAATGATTTCAAGAATTTCGAGTTTTAGAGGAGTTCCTTTATAAATTTTCATTTTCACTTTAGTCAAATTCTTTTATCTATTGCATTTTAAAAAGCAATTGGATAAATTGAGATAAAGCAGCGTCAGCGAGCATGCATGTCAAAGTGTCAAGTCAAGTCAAATCATCAATTGTAAATAAAAAGATATTTTAGTTTTATTTTCATAAGTAACATAATGATAAGAGCTGCTGCTTTCTTTAACTTTATCTTGAAAAAACATGAATTTCCTTTAAATATCATGAATTTCCAGGCTTTTAAAATTGAATATTTTTTTATATATCTGAAATGAAAAAGAGAGTGTTAAAAAAGTAATTTATATTATTTCATTGTTCTGTGTAGAAACATCTCGTAATACCATACATCTTTTGAATGAGCGCTATAGTTATATGCTTATATTTCCCCTCTACAACAAAGATTTTCATGTTAACCATGGTATAAAAAGAAGCCACCAATCAATCCCTGCTTATATGAATTTGGAATTTAATGAAATTGCAGATTCTTTGGCAAGAATGTCAGAGGTCTGGTTCACACTGTCATTCCTACTTCCCTTGCATATGCAAATACCTTGCAAAATGCAAATACCTTGGCAAAATCTAAACTTTTAATTCCTTCTAAGATTAAAACTAAATACCAAATTATAGAACTAAATGTCGACAAAAAATAGCTGCTACTCTCACAAGAAAGATTAAGGATGAAGCACCACAAAAATATGAACATTTCTGGTGAGGGCGTTAAAAAATACTAAAAATGTGGCAACTGCCCTGATGTCGAGCTTACTCATCATCTTTGATTGCCCAGCTACTGCAACCACCAAGCATTGTCTGGACCATCCTTCGGAAGAGAATTTGTACTCCGAGCTGGCAATCAATATAGCCAATATTATTCGAGAACACCACGATATTTGATTTTCTTGTACTCTTTAAGGGATACTACGACAACAACAAAAGAAGCCACGAATAATTAATCCAATAGGACAATATTTATACATGCAACATTTTGCTTTTATTTTTTTTTATTGCATGACAATTTCTAATTTTTGTAGCACACATTATAACATTATTATAATGCAAAAATTAAGAAATAAAGAACGCCGTAAACAATATTTATGCATTTTTCATACATGCAACATTTTGCTGCTTATTTTTTTATTACATGACAGTCTCTAATTCTTGCAGAAAACATTAAGAACATCATTATAATGCAAAAATTAAGAAAGAAAAGAACGCCGAAAGAAAAAAAAGGAACGCATTCTGAAATTTAGATAACCCAGTTACGTGTCACAGTTTCTTAAAATAAGACGAAAAAAAAAAAAAAAATGGTCTGTTTAATTTGTTTCTCTTCATTATTATTCCACGAGTTCTGGACATCGCAAAGTGACAGTGTTTATTGTTAGCATCTCCTGTCCTTGACACCCTCAGAGAGTAATTTATGACTCCAGGCGTCTTCAGCGATTCTCACTTTTAATTCATTCAAATATTTTAGACATTGAAGCCTTCGTTAATATTTTGTTGGATTTAATCTTGACCTTCAGGTTCTGACGTCACTTGGCGCCAACAAAATAACCGACCTGATTAAGGTTGCCTGTATAATTGCTTTATACGGCTGGATTATAATATTTAATTCCGAAAAAATATCGCCATTTGCATATTATAGGAATTTTTCTTAAAATTGTTTGTCGGATACAAGGAAATAAAAGTAGCGTTTAACAAATTTGTGTTAATAGGGTTTTTTTTTTTTGGTATGACGTCTATGTATAATTAATGGATACTTCAAACATATAATTTGTTTATGAGATTTTTATCTCCTCAAGGATTGATTAAAAAGGAAACCTCAACAAAATATAAGAATTTACATTAGACTTGGATAATATATAGAGATATGCAGTAGATAATAGAGATATACGTTAGACTTGGCGAGTTATATGAATTCGCCAATTCTAATGTTAGACTATTAGTTAAAGAAATAATTAAGAAATGGTAACTTTCGTTTTGGGGGTGGTTCTTTTCGTTATATTTGAAGAAAAAAATCCGTTAGCTACTCATAAAATCTGTTAAAAGTAAAGATAATTGTTAAGCAAATTTGTAGTACAGATTGTAAAATTTACAATATTCATCATGACAAAAAACCGGAAATGTGGATGTACAACAAAACATTTATTTACATTTAAAAATGTTTTTAAAATCATTCAGCTGATCAAGAAGTTTTAATTACTAGAATACGACGCATTTTAAGAATATGGAAATAGAAAATGCTGATAGTTAGAGTAAAATTTTATATTTTCTTTATATTTTATATAACTATAATTTCAAAACAAAAATCACATAAAAATTTAATTCTTAAGAAAGTTATGATTTTGTGTTAACTTGCATTTATTTTAACTCTGATTTAACTGTAGTTTATTTGACATTTTATAGAGTCGCAAATATTTATCTCTGTTCTGTCACTTATGTTGTTAATATTTATTCACATTGTATCTATCTCACTCTCTCTCTCTATATATATATGTGTGTGTGTGTGTGTGTGCGCGTGCGTGCGTGTGAATGTTTATATTTATATATGTATATATGTTGTGTGTGTGTGTAATTTGAATTTAATACTAAAAAAGTCTTCTTTTTCTTGCGCTCTGATTATATCTCTTTTTTTTTTTTTCAAGTTTATGTGTGTAAATTCATTTTAATAAAATTCGCTTTTCGTTTCGTTTTAATAGACTGCAAAAATTCCTTAAGAAAGATTGAATTTTTATATTACCGACTCCGATAATCCAATAGTGCATTTTAATTATTTGTAATAATTTTGAAACCATTTTTAAAAAATTTTTACATTTACATTATTTTAACATTTATAGAGGTAGTCTTTATTGCGATTATGGACTGATAAAAGATTATAACGAAAGAAGACGTTGATATGTTTTCTGTACTTCAAATTAAATATTTATTGTAATATTAATTTAAGTTACGATTCTTTAAATAGAAATTGAACTAAAAAAATTTTATAAAAATATATTGTGCCTTTTTTTTTCCTGCACATTATTTTTGTTAGATTATTATATTCAAGAAGAATTTAAATACATAAAATTAGTTAAGGAAAATCTTAGTTTATTTGATAAATAATTAAACAAGTGAATTATTTATTAAATAATCAAACAATTGAATTTATTAAATAATTAGACATTTGAATTTATTAAATAATTAGACAATTGAATTATTTATTCATTATGCATGAACGTTTGGATATACTATAATATATTTCGCATATATATTGATTTTTTTTTCGTATACTACTACAACTACTTATTGACGTAATACAAATGCAGCAAATGAATATTTTCAGGAAACTTATATAATGATGTACAATGAAAGATAATTTTTCACCACTTTGCCATTAATTAACAGTGTATCTAATTATTTCCTTTTAAAACTATTGCGACATGAGTGTGTTGATTGGGTAGGAAATTAGAAGTAGGAAAACGATTCTGCAGTCTCATTTAGTTCTATTGTTTGTGGAATAAAAGCACATTTCCAGCTAATTGGTGCTGAATAAAATATTGCCATTTTCAAAAAGAATGTTAAGGATTTTATTTTCAGAGATCTTTTCATAAAATGTATTAGTTTTATTAGTATGATAAAATTATGATTCTTTTTTATTAATAAAATCGGGTATTAAATTGGATTTAATTAGGTTATGTAAAGTGTATTAGTAAATCTTTGCAAATTTCAACGGAATTCATTATAAATATTTATTAATTATTAGAGTTTTCCCATTGGGGCCTGATGGCCGAGTGACTGGCGCTCTGATACTCGGTGCCACAGATTTTGGGTTTGAATCCAGGCGGGTCTAGGGATGCTTGTAGTGGTTCGGAATCCACTTTAAACAGTAGGTTCCTGTCTAATATGACTGCAGGGCATTGGGCTGACAACACTACCCCGTGACAAGACATTTCCTGTCTTGAAATCTGCCAGTAATGAGACGGCATTGGTCCACCTTGGAGCTATCGCGTCATTGAAGAAGTAGGCAATACTATCCAGCGTACTGGCACTCGGTGCTACAGGTTTTAGTTCGAGGCCTGGCAGTGCCATGGATGCTTGTAGTGATTCGGAATCCACCTTTAACCGGTTCCCTTCTAATATGACTGCTGGGCGTAGGGCTGACAACCCTACTCCGTAAAAAGAAAACGCTTCCTGTCTCGTTCCTGTTTGACCATTGCAAAGATTATCCTTTCTTGAAATAAAAAGAATACTTCAGAACAAAAAGAAAATTGATGAGAAATATTTAAAATGGAAAAATTCGGGTTTTATTGATAAAAGCAAATTTTTTTTCATTGCATTTGAATAAAATTCTCACTTTTATAAAAAGTATTTTTTATAAAAGTTTTTTTTAAATGGGTCCTACTTTTTTAAATTTGCTTAAAATTGGGAATGATAAAATCAATCTTATATTCACAAAATCATGTGTTTTAGGGCTAAATTCTTAGAATTCCATTACTGGATTTTTAATGCTACATATTTGATCTTGAAAACACCAAAATTATTGAATGAATAGCAACAGTAACAAAATAAATAATCTGTTATTGTTTGCTTAAAAAATAACAATAAAAATAAAACCACGTTTTTTTTTCAGTGTTATGTTTTCAATTTAAATCACTAATATCACATTTTATGCCGTATTTTCTGTAGTTTTTAAATACGTCATGTATTTTATCACATGTAGCATATGATATATGCATTGTTATTATGTGGGAAGTACAGTTTGTAAGGGTCTTCTACAACCAAGAACTTAAAAAAAAAGAAAAGAAAAGAGAACCACAATTAATATAATGTTTTTACGATATCAACTGTTCGAATTTAATGGAGGAAAAGGGTACTGCCATGTCCACGTGCTTTCCAAGTTCTGCATATCATCTCGCGTAAACAGTCGTAATTATGGAGGTGTGATAAAAAACAAAAACCACCGCTGCTACGAAAAACACTTGCGGAAGTCCCGAGCATTTACATACACATTATCGCAGGTGTAAAGTGAAGCTTCCACGTGACGTCACGTGACATTGTAACTGGTTCTCTGACGTCACGATCTTCTGCGGAGTATTTTCACGTAGTGAGGCGGAACGAGTTTTTTCTTTTAATGGTTCCTCCAATTGGTTTTGATAAGGGTGTTCTCTCCCTCCTAAATGCCAATTTTGCAATTTATTTGGCCCCTATGACCAAAATTGTCGCATCGTGAGATATTGCATCAGAGGTCGGTCTGCGTTGTATCAAGAAAATTGAAGAATTTTTTTTTAACTTTTTTATTAAGTGCAGTTGATTGGTAAAAGAGATCTATGGTGTCTTGAAAACTGTGAACTTTCCTATTAGTTTCGCAATTTGTTCTCGTTTGGACTCTTCATAGTAGAAAGTAGGTTGCCAAAAGTTACTTGTGAAAAGAAAAAAAAAATCGCTTTGGGTTGTTTTATGCCTACTGGTTTCCTTTTATAAATGATTTAAATATTTTTTTTATTAAAGCTTATGAAATATAAAGGAGGTATTCTGTTTCATAATTAATTTTGAAAGGCACTTTTTTGCTTGCGTATGTGTGAGTCAAAATCATTGCTTGTCATGCTTCATATTTGATCATTCTTCTCTTTTAGATTTAAATAAATTAAAGTTTCGAAACAGTCTGTGTCTTTTTTATATTATATAAATTTTGTGTAGATATTTTAATAAAAAAAAAAAAAAAAATAATAGCATTAAAAAAATTAACGTAACTTACGTAACTTTAACGTAACTTTTTTAAAAAATAAAAACTTTTTTTGTATCTGATTTTAAAAAAAGATTAGAATAAGTTAATTTTAACACATTAATTAATTAAAATATTGCATATTTTTTGAAATCTATTTTTAGTTGCAATGTTATCCTAATAAAATTTTTTTAACAAATATTAAATTAAACATAAATTTTTTCAAAACAACTTGGCAAAAGTGCTACTAGCATTTAAAATGCAAAAGTTCACATTCACTTCCGCTGCTAGTGGATTTATAGTCACTACTCTAAAAAATTTGTGGACTCGGACGAAATTATAGTATGGTCTCGTTTAGACAGATGTCTACATGACTGGAATTTTCCGCCTTCATTTCAATCTTGTCAGTTTTTCTGAAAAATTTCACCGATGGCATTGTTTCTTTCCACACCAGGACAACTTTGGCACATCCACCATCATAAATATATTAACGAACTTATATTGTAGAATGCGTTGAATGCCTTTTTGGAAAAAAAAATTCTTCAAAATAAGAAGAGCATATTAACAGAAACAAAATTTAAATTTAAATAAATCTTCCAATTAAATGTTTAACAATACTGATTTAGGGATAAACTGAACTCCTTTTTAATGAAATAAAATTTAATTACCAAATTAAAATTTTAAATATACATTATATTACATGTATTCGATATCCTATTGTCAGATCAACAAAGAGATTGTACATGTTCTGTTGATATTTTTAAATCTTATGTATATATTGTAACGTTTCTGCCTATTGTAGACCTATAACGGCTTCAAGAATAGGGCTACTTTCAGGTTCATGGGAAGACTTTAAGTTTTATTTACAAGCACTATATATATACAGACTCTATTTACAATTTGATTTACGAGTGCGGTTCACTCCAAGATCGGACATTTTCAGAGTTCTCGAGTCTACGACGAATCTAATGCATCCGGGCTTGCGGCAGACCTTTATTATCACACAGAATGATACACGAAACCACAAGGGGCTTGCTTCGTAAATTGCCGGAATCTCCGCACTTGTTCAGTCACTTCACAGAAAAAGAGAAAAACCACACTTCTTGTATACTCGTCGAAAAAGTCTTTTTCCTCCAAAACACCGCCCAAAAAATTCTTCAAGAAAGGGGTTAGCTTCTCTCACTTCTCATTGGAGTGGACACTTTCTCAACCCATGGTCTATCATTAATCAACTCACGGCATAGTCCATATCCCTTCTGTAAAGGCTTCGATCTGTGAAGGTCAAACAGACAATCGATAATTTCATGTAAATTTGAAATTATATCCATAACACTGATTATCTGCTGTCGGATTTGAGTGACAGGTTGTTCTCATTAGAACAAAACACTAATTGCATGTAGTATAAATCTCCATGAGACTACTTATCTGCTGTCAGATTTGAGTGTTAGGTTGTTATTATTAACTTGTCAAAAAATACACATTCCTTTCCATGGGAACAGAAATGCTATATCTATTCTCGTGGAAAAAATATTAATATATATATCATTTACTTAAATGCTTTATAATTGTTTTGTTTCATTTCAATTTTTTCTGTTTCAATAAAAAATTTTTTTTTTACCTTTTTAAAATTTTTTTTAGCTCTCCTGTTTTCCATTTTCGCTTGCTTCAGCACTGTGTTAGAGCGCCAGCGGGCAAAAAGTTAAAAACATCGATCGCGATATGATCTTGTAAAAGCTTTAATCTCCAGTTAAAGCCGTGAAGCTTAAAGTTGATAAGATAAAAAGATTAAGCCCGCTTTCGCTCTTATTTATTTTTCCAAACTAAAATTCACCTTGACGTTTTTGTCGTGGTTGTTGTCAGATAAAAGTGGAGAAGTTCGCTGATAAGAAAAATTATTTTTATAGGGCTTTTGTTATGGAAGTTTTTTCAGTTTTAGTTTGACGTATTTACCTTTTACTTTTTCTTTTTCCTTCGCCCTAATACATGTGTAACTTAACTACGTAATGGTTTGAAAGCTGTAAAGAAATAAAGATGCATTATTTATCTGCTTTTTTTTTATACATTTACACTTGACTTAGTTGTTTTATCTTCATTTTTATCTGATCATTTGTGTTATTTTTAAAGTTCTGCTCATCGGCTTAAGTTTATTCATAATTTTATATTATTGGATTTATGAAATGCTATGTTCGTTGGAATTTTTATTATTGATCAATATATATTGTTATTATGTAAATAATTATACTATTAAACATTTTGATAATGATATATTTGTATAATTATCATGGATAATCTCGCAAATGTGGGTGAATGCAGTTTTCTAATCCAATCCATTTTGTTAAAAATGATAAGTATAAAATCTTAAAATAATTTACCATCTAAGGAAAGCACTATTTTATTTCTTAGGATGATATAATTATTTAAAAAAATATATATATATATATATTTAATTTGTAAAAGTTAACGAAAATATTTGATGTCAAGAAGCTGATGAACTATTTAAATCATTTTAAATTTGCATGTATTTTTTATGAAAATAAAAAATACATTTTGCATGTATTTTTATGCATTAAAATACATACATATAATTTCGATTAAATCAAAATTATTATAGATCTTGTTTTATTTTATTTGGCCAAAACATAATAGTTTTAAATTTCCATTTTGATTTCCTTGGAAAAAAAACATTTCAAAAATGTTTTTCATTTTAACAGCAATTAGAAGGATCAACAACAAGTGTTTTTGGCGGTTTCTTTTGAACTTCATCACTTGACACTCTCTTATCCATTATAACAAACAAAATGTTTAAGTACATTAGTGTAATTATCTTTGAATAAAGATTTAGTCACTAGTATCATTTTCCCGTTTTCACTTCATTAGTATCATTTTCCCTTTTTTCCCTTCACTAGTATCATTTTCCCTTTAGATTTCGTCACTAGTATTTCAAAATAATTTATATTTCTAATAGTATCTCTGTCATGAATTCTTAATGTATAGAACGTTATTTAAGTAGTCATACCTTATTATTAATTTTTTTTTTTGATTTTTTTTAAGGATTTTCCGAAAAAAACAATCTCTCATTTCAAATAATGGTTTAAATTAAATAAATGTAATTTCGGTTTTACTGCCTCTTTATCAAGTAATTTTAATGATAATGTTTTATTCTTTAATTTTCTTATTACTTTTTTATAGAATCTTGTGATGTTTTAAAAGGGTTAATCAGATTTAGTATATCCTAGCGCATGTCTTCCTGTGTCGCTTAGTGCTACAGGTTTCGGGTTCAAGTCCCGGCGCTGCCATGGATGTTTACAGTGGTTCGAATCCACTTTAAATCGTAGATCCCGGTCTAATAAGTCTGTAGAGCATTGGGCGTAGGCTGACAATCCTACCCTGTAAAAAGAAACCATCTCCTGCCATAAATCATATGGATTTCTGGTTCTGAATAACATAACCTCTATTATGACCCACTCAAAAATAATAATAAAATAAATCTTTTGACAAAAAATAAATGTCCGCCGACATTTATAACAAAACAAGCATTTGTTCATGTCACTTGAGATTACTACTGTCTTCTGGGGCCTACTGACAGTTCATTTATGCAAAGCAATATTCCCCATTTCTCCCGAGATTACTAAAGTACATATAAGAGCAAACAACCCCACCTGAAAGTTTTCCCCATCCTTCCCATAAGACACGCACATCTCTTCCTGCTGCACTCCCATAGTTCATCCCTCTTTTCATCCGCCCCCGCATTCCTGCTTCCTCATCCCCCCTGGGATCACGAGGAGCATCACCAATCACCCACCAATCGATTGGAGGGATGAAATGGATCATTTTTCATTCACCCCACGATCCGAGCCAGTACTGACAACTCAAATGAAGGGAAAACGGTATGGCGGTATTATCCCTCCTTTTTGGATTGAATATCGGCCATGAGAGATGATTGGCCCTTTTTTTCCCCTCTCTATCTGTTTGCTAATTGTGGATCGATGTCATGAGGGGATCGAAATACAAGAAAGGTGTTTGATATGGTTTCTAAGGGGAAATTTTAAGTGCTGTTTTATTTAAAAAAGAATTATTATTGTAATAGTTACAGATAAGCAAATTTTTATTTTCATGATTGTGTACAATAGCATAATGGAATATCGGAAATATTATTGCAATAGTTACAGATTGGTAAATTTTTATTTTCATGATTATATGTAATAACATAAGGGAATTTCTGGTAATATTATTGTAATAGTTACAGAAAAAGTTAATTTTCATTTTCATGGTTATGTACAATAGCATAATGGAATCTCGGAAATAGTATTGCAATAGTTACAGATTGGTAAATTTTTATTTTCATGAATATATATAATAGCATAAGGGAATCTCTGGTAATATTATTGTAATAGTTACAGAAAAGTTAATTTTCATTTTCATGATTATGTACAATAGCATAATGGAATCTCAGAAATATTTGTATTTAATTTATGGAATATCATCGATCTCAAGCTCTTTGAATGCTTCAGTTTAAGCATAAAAAAAAAAGGCAAGATATGAAATCTTTTAATTAGCTAAACGTTAGCATTTAAAGCGATTGTTAGAATTTAAATACGATTCAAGTTATTATTCTATACTAGTGTTAATCAGCCTGCCATTAGTGGACGCCCATTAGTCCATTAGTCCACTGCCCATTAGTGGGCGTTCCAGATTTCATTGTGAGCGGTAAGAGTTTTTATCCTATACTGAAGCACATTTCATCAGAATTCATACCTGTATGTATACAAATACATAGAATATACAATATGAATAAAAAAGATAGATTTAACGTAATTTATTTTATAAGAATCTATTCTGCCAAACTAAGCGAAAGTTCGACGTAAAGCGTTTCATAATTTATTATTATATTCTTTAACTTGCTGTAACTCTCTTTATACATTTTATAAAAAGTTAATTCTCTACTTTTTAAATCACCAATAGTGGGGAACTAGTGGGCGGTTGGAAAATTTTACTACTAACAGAAATACGAAAGTGGGCGGTAGGTATAAAAGGGGTGACTAGCCCTATTCTGTAAGATGTTCTTACTAAGAAATATTTTATTGTTGTAAATTACTGTGTTAATTAGTTACGGATGAATTTGAATTCTTCCATACATTTCTAAAATATTTTTATGGGAATTGATAGATTTTTTTTATTATCTTTTGGTCCCTTGCTTTTAAAGAATTTTTTTTATAAATTACTTACTTATCTACAGCTATTTTAGGGGACATTAATTCGGATTTTCAACGTTGATCTCTGCAGGTTAATATAAAATTAAATTAAATTTTTCATAAAGACTTTTAGGAAAAGCTGCCCACATTAGGAGAAAAAATCGCCTAAACAGATAGACAGTCAATTGATGATAGATACTTTTTCGCAATATCTATCTACAGATTCCACTTATTTTAGGTTACAATGCCTGCAAAGCACTCTGTGTTTTGAAATTGAACCCTCGTCTTCTTGCATGCTATCATTGGACTTCGAGTGAGATAATTTTACCGTTGAAAGTTGAATGAAATGAAAAAAAAAAAAATATTTTAACTTAAAATATTTTTTGAGAAATGTTTTGATTAAAAATATTTTACTGTTGTGTTAGTTAATTACAAATTCATATCCTTTTAGTGTAACGTTAAGATCATTCTATAAGACAGATAAATATCTTTGAGGAATTGAAGGATTCCTTTTTTAAATATTTCATTACAATCTTTGAATTTTTTAAAAAAATATTGCTAAAGGATTTCATATTATTATCAATATTAATTAAAAGTTATCTCAGTATACATATTTTTGTAAAATTTATGATATGTTATTAACTTGATGCATTAAAATATCACAAGCCAGCGATGATACGTAACATTTAATTAAATAGAGCATAAACAGGTTTTCGGATTTTTCATCTATATTATGATATATACAACGTTTGAACATTTTTTTTTTAAATATTGCTAAAGTATTTCGTAATAATTGAAAATATCCATATTGATTAAAAGTTATCTCAGTATAGATATTTTTGTGAAATTTTTTGCATTAACTTGGTGCATTAAAATGGCACAAGCCAATGATGATGCTTAACATTTAATTAAATAGAGCATACCTATTTTTTGGATTTTTCATGTATATGTTCTGGTAAATTATTTAATAACCTCAATTTCTTTTGGTGTGGGCCTGAATGGTCGAGTGGCTAGCGCTCTGGCGCTCGGTACCACAGGTTTCGGGTTCGAGTCCCGGCGGTGCCATGGTTGTTTGTAGTGGTTCGGAATCCACTTTAAAACCGTAGGTTCCGATCCTAATAGGGTCGTAGAGCGTTTCGGGGGCATTGTTACTCCGCGTCCGTGGCTTATCTTCAAGTTACACGCGCCCCCTGGGTAATACAAAGTGAGTACGTCTGTGCAGCACTTGCCTTAAGGCATCTAAGAACAAGCTGTCTGTGTTTGCCAGCTGCATTAGAAAGAAAAAAAGAAACATTTCTTTTGGTATACTTTTCAATACTTCTCTTTCATTTTTGTTTAAATGGGCACGGCTCTTCTTTACTCTCCAATTTTAACTCCGTGCGATTGATTTTTTTTTATAATCTAAAAGCACATTATATTTAGAAATAAAATATGCGAAAGTTTTTTTTTTTTTTTTAAAGTTTTTTTTTTTTAGAATGTTGGGTGCTTAGCTGGAATATTTCTCTTAAAATGATTTTTAATACACCAATTGAACTCTGGTTACAAGAAAAATAAAATTTAAGTCATAGCATTTTTGAAAATTAGTTATAATATAGGAGGCATATTAAATGCTTGTCTGTACAGACATAACGGTAGTGCTTGTATTAATATTTCTTATAATTTAAAGCTATAACTCTGAAGAATCAAATTATTTTTTTCTGATTCCGTTTATTTTATTTTATTTATTTATTATTTTTTTTTTTGTTTCTTATCCAATTTGGTCAACAACAGAATCTAGACCATGTCCATAAACCCATGTGTACTCATAAAAGGGAGGAATGCAGCTTCTGTTTTGATGGAGCATCCGTAGGTAGAAGCATGACTTGGCTCCATGACGTTGAAGTAGAAAGGAGTTGGAAGGGAAAGGGGGAACTACCCCGCATTTGCGTATCGTATTCAGGTAACTCCCACCAGGTAGTCCGATGCTGAGACCACGAGGCAAGGTGCTGAGCATCCCAAACGCTATCGAGTTTCCTTTTTTTTTAAACAGTGTCTACAACAAAGCCTCCAGAGGACTGAACCTCAGCCCAAATGCTCACCAGCGGCACACGTTGCCACTGAGCCACGAATCAGGCTCATTTTTTTTTTATTGATGCATAACCAAAAAATTTAAATGGTTCGTTTTGAATTGAATAAAAAATGTAATTTTATTAAATAAAACTGTGTTTTATATCTATTACCAATGCCATAAAAGAGCATTTTATGTTAGTACTAATCTTTATGCTAATACTAATGCATAACTAAAAGAAAAAAGATTATAAATATGTGAGACTGAATATTTATCTTTCGGAATTTTTCTGAACCCTGATTTTTATATATATAAAGGGCCAGCGAAGCATACTTATAGTAACCTTATAATGTCAAATTACTGGAATGCTAAATGAAACTCCTAATTTTAATTAATAATGGAAAAGAAAGTTTTCCTAGGCTTATTTTTGCTTAAATCATTATACTGCAATAACCTTTACATTGAAAAAATTAAAATCAATATTTAATACTGAGTAGGCAATCAATTTAGAAATCAGGAAATCTTTAAGGAACAGCATTAAACTTTCAAGTCTTCTAGAGTATTTTTTTACGAAATGTCAGAAAGTTCCTTGAAATTAATTAAAAATTTATAATTAATGCTTCGGGTGCATATATGGGGCGTATTGATTTCTTTTATTATTTTAGGGCAACCATTGATATTTTGTTATAGCTAATTCTTTTTTACTACTTATTTTGCAACTAATTTATTTTTTTGTGAGAAGTATTTTTTTTTCATGCGTTTGTTGTGTCAAAATGACGTCATTTCTTAATTTTTGCAGGGAAATTTGAGTAGTCGCTTTTATAATTGCTACTCTTTTCTTCATGGTTATGCTTTTGAATGTTATGTTTTTTTTTTCTTCATGGTTATGCTTAGCTTCTGATCTTTGAAGGGTATTTTAACCTTTTAGCTCCTGCCTTTTTTTAAAGTAAAATTTTGTACTAAATTCTCTAGTACTGCAAAGTATCACCCGAAGCTTACAGAAATAAGTAACAAATAAATCAAGAATAAAATATTTAAAATAGCAAATTTAAAAAGACACATAACAATACAAAAGAAGAAACATTATAAAGAGAAAAATTAAGAAGCATTAAACTAAGAATTTACAAATTTACAAAAGACTGTAAAAGCAGCCTTATTAGCTATAAGTTGACAAAAGTTTGGTGGACTATTTGACTTTTGGAAGTATATTTTTCCTTAAAATGTTTCTAGAAATTTCAAGAGCAATTAAAAAAAAAATCATTATTATGTTCTCCACCTATATTGCAGTTGCAAATATCAGTTGAACATAAATTAATAAATCTGTTTAGGGTGTCAATTCATGCCAACTTTACTAACCAACAATAATCGCAAAAACAAAATATTGCGTATTAACCGACTATTAAAGGATCTACATTAAATGCAAGCTTCATTTTCTCTTAATTTTTGAATTCTGCAGTGTGAGAAATCAACCATCTTCTATTTCAGTAACCGTAAGAACATTTGGGAAAATGTTTCATTACTAGTGTTCTATTTTCTATAGCTCTTAATATTAAATAGCTATTGTCTATAGCAAATAATGTATGATGAAGACTGTACTTAAAAGTAATAATATGCAAAAAAGCAGTTTCTCTAAATTTAATATTTACAATCTTCTATTACTGAACAACCCGAAAGAAATGTCCTTTATAATTTTTGAGTTTTTTTAAGTTAAACAAATAACGTACTGATTATCCTATTTTGCATTTGTTTGCGGGTTAAAATTATTTTAAACTCAATCTGATATCAGATTTTGAAATTTATTAATATACGCAATAGAACTTATAAAAAAGACTGTGTTTTCTAAAATTAATAATAATGTCTGCTGTTTCAAAATTAATAAACATATTAGATGACGTAACCGTGCTTCCTCCTACACACGGGCAAGAGCGCCTCCCGTGACTTTCAAGAGAAATAGTCATTCGGTCTCGAGACTCTTCCCCGAGGGGGAGTACAGCATAACCTGCTCTCCCGCTGAGAAACGTTTGGTGTATAGTCTCTCATCCCGAGTGAAAATATATTTAGTGCAGCACTGCGCATTAGTTGGCTTGAAGACTCTCACGAAGAGAGGAAGTACATTTCGCTCACCTTGCGTGTAGCCGAGTTTCGAGTTTTCAGCTGAGAAGTGGAGTCTTTCCACGAATTTATAATGAGATGACATTAAATGTGTTAAATAGTTTTTGTCTCTAATTGTATGTATGTGGTATTTGTGCGTGTGCCAATAAAGTTGTGAGTTCTCATACCTGTGCCTGAAGTATTTCAACCCAACCATATCAAGTTACAATTTGGTTTTCCAACCTGCACGCTGCAATAATAACTATATTAGAATGTAAATAAAAATAGTTAACGCTACATAACAAATTGGCAATGTCAAATAACATTAACCTATCTGGACTTAATACAGAATTTTTATTTGGAATACAAGAGCGTCGCCAGTATTGCAGAAATAGTGGATATAAATTAATATTATTGCAACGTATTGAAACCTTAAAGACTGATAGAAATAGAAGGTTAAAAATCTGTGCCATTTGGCGAGTTGACTCCCATCATTTGCCATCAGGGCGTCATAAACTTAGTTACAATAAAAGATAAAATTGCAATGATAAACTAAATATGATAATACCATTCAAATTTAACAGCATTAATTACACAGAAACAGGTTTGCGAAAAAAGGCCCTAGGAGGTTTCATAAACTTTGTTGTGCTTATTCCCGATAAATGAAAGTCATTGTGTTAATTGCAACCTAAATATTAAACAATAAATTTTACTTCATCATTATTTAACGATCATTAACATTTGATAATATTTTTTGATAATGAAGGTTTTTATTATTCACTAGCGTGAGAAACTTTAGCAAACAAATTACTTTTCATTTACTGTCATGCAACAGTATAATTTAACATTATGCATACAGGACAGTTAAAAAAAAGTTAATCATGAAATATTTCGCAACTTCTGGTGTATTTTTATTATTGCTGAATATCATATGGCATTTTTCAATACATCATATAAAGTTGGTAATAACAAGCCTATACAATTGATATTTCTTGAAATTGTAATTGACTTGTTGTTGTTTAAATTGTTAAAACAAAATAGCATATACTACCTTTTTTTATGTATTGTTAAGTTTTTTTTTCTCATTTTTGAAGATATGTTTCATAAATTGTGTGGAAATAAAGAATTTCTGTTATACTTTCATAAGGAAATTAAAAGCAATCCTATATAATTGAAATTTCTTGAAATTGTTGTTTTCTTGCCGAATAGTTTTACAAGTTAAAACGAAATAACTTAAGAGAAGTCCTGTATAGTGAAGCGACGCCATTGCTAGCGGCCTCTATCGTGAAGACTTTTGACTTGATCTAACTTTGATAATTATGTTTTAAATCCATTGACACGATAACAACAACAACAACAACAACAACAAAGAAATAACATTTAAAGAAGTTAAGTTTTTTTTCACGTATTTGAAGATATGTTTCATAAATTGTGTGGAAATAAAGAATTTCTGTTATACTTTCATAGGGAAATTAAAAATAAACCTATGCAATTGAAATTTCTTGAAATTGTTGTTTTCTTGCTCATAGTTTCACAACAATAAAAACGAAATTATTTTTAAGGAAGTTAAGGTTTTTTTTTCAAATTTTGGAAGATATGTTTCATAAATGGTGCGGAAATAAATCATTTTTTTATACTTTCATACTTTAATAACCAGATCGCTTAGAAAAATCTTCGTTTGTTTTGATTAATAGAGAAATTAATTAGGAGATATAAAATATGAAGATTATGTTATTTAATTATTAAAGTTCGTATGTTTAGTATTATGTTAAATAATAAATAAAAAAATACTAAATTCGATTTCTTTATATAAAGAAAGTTTTTACTGTGATTGACCAAAGTATTATTAATCAAAAAGTCATTAATGTTCTTGTCATATTCTATTAATTAACGTCATTCTTAATATCTTGAGAAGTTTGAAGCTAAAAATTACGTATTTTTTTGTTTGTGTTTAATGATTAAAAAATAATTACTGAAGTCTTTTCTTATAGAATTGCAAATCTGTGTGATAAAAAAGTTCATAATTAATATTCGTTCAATATAGGCGCATTTTCTTAATCATTTTAGTTATATGGATTTTTTTGTTTGGCTAAAATTTACTACTACTTTTTTTTATGTATTGTTTCGAAACTTCTTTGATCAATATTGAATAAAATAATGATGTGTGTCACTAAAGGATTAAAATAATGCCGCATTATTAAAAAAGTATAACTATTTACGACTCTCAATTTATATGGAAATGAAACTTATAGCATTTCCATGTCATCTATTAACTTTCTAATGAAGGAAAATACAAATATTAAGTAATTGTAAACATATGGAAGAAATAGAATTTCGCTTTATCAGAATTTAGCTTATTTAAATGCATTTGAATAATATCACATTTAATTAAAAATTTATTTTGATTAAATATTAATGTTTTATAAAATTTGGGATAAGCTTTATATAAAAATTAAATATTAATTCTGCACTAATGGATCTTCATTATTAGGTTATACTACATAACATATTTTAATTCAATTATTTTTACCTAATATTTTTAAGAGCGTAGTTAAAATGAAAACTTTATTTTGATTAAATATTAATTCCTGATAAAGTTTGTGAAAGCTTTATATAAAAATTAAATATTTATGTATTAATGGATCTTCCTTATTAGGTATTTATAACATATTTTTAATTCAATTATTTTTAACCTTATATTTTTATTAGCCATAACTGTAAAGGTAAGGCAGAAAATGATACAAAAATTAAAATTGATAAATTAAAATTTTAAAAAAGAAATAAACGCAAAAGAAATCTAAATATTTTCATATTGGTCTAAATTCACATTAACTTGGACCGGGGTTGGAAAGCTTTGTTATACACCCTTGATTGCTCTATTATAAATATAAAAAGTAGATATCTATGTTGAGTTAAAATCATCATTATCTCATATTTCCCCCCACCCTAAATTATCTCCCTACTGAATAATCACTTTTCAGATGTTTTTAAATGAAATCTTACAAAATTATCTAACGTCATTTCAAATCGAATTTTCAAAATGTAGTTATTTTATAAGTTACTTTTGCTTACATCTCAAAATGTGAGTTTTTTACTTTTCTGTACTTTTGTGAAACTTGTATGCCATGAATAATCCACCAATGTGCTGCCTTCAGGGGGGTCTTTCATGGATAATTGTCTTGCATTTGCTTGTTGTGCGCGAGAAAACCAGAAAAACTCCCATCAAACAACCTGACTATTTATAAATATTGCTTTTGCACGCATTGTGACAATTGCCGTCGAGTTTCCTGGTTTGTGATAAAAAGTAGTGTCTATAGTGCAACGGACGCCACCAACATATTCGAACCTCAGACCTCCTACTCCTTGAACACTAGTCAGGCATATTAATTAACAGGAAATTACTTAAATGAATGAACGGAATAATAAATGAAATTATAAATGAATGAGCAGAATAATAAAGGAAATTATAAATGAATGAACAATGAATGAAATGATGAATGAATGAACAATGAATGAAATGATGAATGAATGAATGAACAATGAATGAATGAATGAACAATGAATTAAATGATATTTTATTCCATGAAAAGTATTTAATATATCAAAATTATTCTGTAATTTGTAGTACATGAGATTTTCATATATTTTCATTAAAAAAAGTGGTTTCATTAAAAAAGGTTTCATTCATAATTATCTACTTCTAGTTTTAATTGCTGGAAAATATTTTTCTGGTTTTTTTTCCTTCTAAATTTAAGTTTATATTAAAACTAAAAATACCCTTTAAAAAACTTTTCTCATGCGAAAATATTTTTTCCTTAACTTAATCCTTATTCTTTCTGATTTGCTATTAATGTATCTTCATGTAGAAAATCCACAATGTTCACATAAAAATACTCTGTTTGCAGGATTTTTTTACTTTCGATCTCAAATAACGATTTTTACTAATAAATCAATATTTTTCTCTTATAATGCAGTTTTCAGCTTGCAATGCTTAAGGTCGTCATAATTGTAAGTTATTATGCTGTTTCCCCTTTCTTTCTGGACATAGTTTTATGAGATGTTTAAAAAAAAAAAAAAAAAAGATAGAAAAACATGAAAAACCTGCTAGCCAAAAAAAGGCCTACTATTATTTTCAGGTTTTTCAAACCAGAATTTAAATAAATGTCGCCAAACGAAAGTCCGCTTTAATAAATTTCACCAAACGAGAATGTGGAATTTCCAATTTCTTCCATTCCAATCGTGCAAAAAAAAATCGAACGATTATAACGTAGAGCAAAATTCTAAAAAAAAAAAAATAATAATAATTTTTTTCCCTCTGTGATTCGGAGAAAGCTGTGCAACTGGGAAATTGCCGTTCAATCCGCCAGTTGTTACAACACATTGTCTTTTTAAGGAAAAAAAAGTCTTTTATAATATGCGACCTTGCCCTTTAACACTTTTTGTGGAAGCAGGAAGTGTTGGATTAAGAAACAGACCTTCGTACGAATAGTCTGGGGGGATGGGCCTAGCTGCTATCACCGGGCCTGCCATAATAAATTCGGCATTTCATGGAGGTTGCGTCATTTCATGTTGCGTTCAATTAAATGACGTTTGTAATAGTGTGTGCTATGCCATGTTGCGCATGTTTAGAATTCAATAGAATTCATTTAAAGTCAAATCAATGTGTCATAATAAACTTCGGCATTTCATGTGGGGGGGGGCGTCATTTCATGTTGGGTTCAATTAGATGACGTTTGTAATAGGTGTGCTATGCCATGTTGCGCATGTTTAGAATTCATTTAAAGTCAAATCAATGTGTCATAATAAACTTTAAAGTATTGGCGTTTTGTTTTGTAGGAATGGGACATTTTCCATAATAATTATTTTAAAGCTAGTTTAGTCTGGAGGTTGCATTATTTCATGTTGTTGAGTCCAATTAGATAACTTCTGTAATAATGTGTGCTATGCCATGTTGCACATTTTTTTAAAAATTTGTTTAGTTGCAATGTGCTTTAATGTTTAGAATTCATTTAAAGTCAAATCAATGTGTCATAATAAACTTCGACATTTCATGTTTGGGGTTCATCTCATTTTTGGGTTCAATTAGATGACGTTTGTAATATAAATGTGTGCTGATGTCATGTTGCATTAGCATGTTTAGAATTCATTTAAAGTCAAATCAATGTGTCATAATAAACTTTAAAGTATTGGTGTTTTGTTTTGTAGGAATGGGATATTTTTCATAATAATTATTTTAAAGCTAGTTTAGTCCGGAAGTTGCATTGTTTCATGTTGAGTCCAATTAGATAACTTCTGTAATAATGTGTGCTATGCTAAAGTGCTATGTGCTAAGTGATAATGTGTGCTATAATATGAAGATCACTTAAAAATTTTCTATTATCTTTATGAAAACAATAAAATAATGACATATGTATTAAAATAAAGTATTCTATTATTAAATTTGAAAATAATGTAAACTGTTCTATGTATTTGAATTGACTCGTTCATTACATGATTTGACAGAAACAATAACGCATGTTTTTATTTCCTTTTATTTCTTGGTTGTCTTATTTTTTTTTATTGTTTAGAATAAGAAATGTTTACGTAATAGACATTTTTAGCGTTTTCTTCGTAAATTATAAAAATTTCTATAAAATTCATTTTTGTATTCATTTTAGGTATCTCTGTAATTTTTAATTAAACTTAAACTTCAAACTTATAAGTTAATTAAATTAGTTAATCTTAAGTCTTTAACAAGACTGGGTTTTATTGGGCTGCCAGAGGGCTCATGGCCGATATGGCATCTGCCCCGATGTAGGGGAGAAAAAAATTATTTTTTTAATATTGTTGCATTATTATAATTATTTAATATTATTTAATTTATAAACAATTGTATTAAAGCAACGCATTAATTTATTGTATTTAAATCTGTTTGAAGAATCCAAAGTTTCAATTACAAGTTTTGTGACAACATTTAAACTAAAAAATGTACATGTAGAAACAATATTTCATTTATTTATTAGCGCATATAAGTATTCACAAGTAAAATTTACGAAATAAAGCTAACACACATCCTTTATTAAAGAAATCCAAAAAGACATCAAAGGACAAATTTCAGGACAAGATGTCACAAAAGGTAAAGTAATTGAAACCATCCATGAAAAGGATACTCAACTTGAATACCAATAAATGTCGAGATGATATTTCCCAAAATGTGTGTGCGTGATCAACACTATGATTCCACAATTTTTTTTATACACTTCCTAACCTGGCGAAGATTTTTTTTTGTGGTCCATTTCCTATTAAGATTCTCCTCAGCCAAGAATTGAGTCTCTTGGTCAGTCTTCTCATTTGGACCATTGGTGGAAGAAGAAGAAATAAGAAATGCAACAAGAAAAAAAGGTTGCCCAACTAACCGGGAACGAAATTCGTTTTTTTTTTTTTTTTTTTTTTTTTTTTTCCTTTTTCCCGGTTCGTGCTGTGGTGTCTCCACTCTCTCTCTGGCCTCCCTCCAAGGTGAGAGGCCCGGGCAAGGCGATGAACCAGTGATAGAGTTGCTACAAAAGACGAATTGCCGGCTTCCCGCCGTTTGAAAAGAGAGACTTGGGACTCTGCCAGAAGCCTCAATTGGGAATATAAACGGTAAATGGCGAGGCAAAAAACATGCGACATAATAGTTACATCGCCTGGGGTACTGTGCTTTTTTTTCTCTCTCTCTCTTTCTTTTTACTTTGGCTCGTTTGAACGGTGAAAAGCCACAGATGGAGAGCGACAGTTGTGCTTGTTGAGAAAAGTAATAGTTATTGAATGTTTCTTTTTTATTTTAGTTGTCCATCATTTCCAGACATCTTATCCATGCAACGATATTTTAGAATGTGTTGATTTTAATCGAGGTGTATTGGAAAAATTGTATGAGAGTGTAAACTGTATGAGGGTGTTTTAGGTATAAACTGTAACTGTGGCAAAATATCTACATTGCTGGAGACATTTCTTAACGTTATGTTTTGCACCGGTTTTTTTTTTATTATTTCCAATGGCAGATTATGAACAGTTACAGCAAAAAAAGAACAACGAAGAAAAAAACAAAAACATACAACATACAACAACAACAAAATAATACAACAAAACATGCTGAAACAGAGTTCATTAATCTAACAATAATGCCAAGTTGCAGATCTTTTAGCCACTAAAAAATGTTACCAGGTGCACCACAGGGAGGTAGATCTTCTGCGCACCCTGTTTTGCATCATGTTTGATCAGCGAAAAGCCACATTAGAAAACGACTATCTATGTTTTTAACTTTTTTTATATCCGAACAGCAATATAGGAGTGTTGTAAATCAATTGTATCAGGATAAAGATTTCTTTTGAGAGTGAAATACTAAAATTGACAATTTTTAATATTTATTTAGGATATAAACGGTAAATAGCACGTAGAAAACATTCGACGCGATAATTACCATATCCTTTCTAGTTTATTTATTTTGTGTGTGTGTGTGTCCTATTTGAGAAGTGGAAAAAACCCACAGATAAAGTGGTTGTATTGTAAAGAAAAAAAAAGCAAACTACAGAATCCTTTTTTTTTTGTATTTTCGTTTTTGCACTGTTATTACCTTGAGGTTTCTTATGCGAAAAGAAATATTCCAGAATGTGTCAGGAAATTTAAACTGATACTGTTGAAAAATAAATATATGAAGTGTATAGTAAACTTCCATTAGTAAACTTCCATTTCTTACAATTATTAGAAAATAAATATAAATATTTATAAAGAAGAGTAATTTCTACATAAATTTTTATTGTATGAATGAATAATTGTAAGGAAATTTAACTTCTATATAAATTTTTGGTACCACAGGCTTCAGTTTTGAATCCTGGCCGTGGCATGGTTGCCTGTTTGTGGTTCGGAATCCACGTTAAACTGTAGGTTGTCTAATTAGTTTAAAGTGTGCACAAAATGGCTGTAGAGAGACAAACCAAACCTTTTATATAAATTTTTATTGTATGGAAGCATAAATTTGCATAACTGAAAGGAATTATAACTTCTATATAAGTTTTTATTGTATGGAACTATAAATTTTTGTAATTGTAAGGAAGTATAACTTCTATATAAATTACATTGAAGTATAAATTTCTATAAATGTAAGGAAATGTAATTTCTATATAAATTTTTATTGTACATAAATATAAACTTCTGTAATAAGTTTATACTGCAATATAAATTTCTATTGTATAAGTGTTAAAATAATAAATTGATAGGTGTGGAAAATTAATTTTAATCTACTGCTTTTAAATTATACTTGAAAAGAACTATCACAAAAATTACATTATTTGGAATTTATTCTGCTGTATTTTGTTCGAACAGCAAACTATTATATTTTAAATTGCGAAAGAATGGGAAGAAACGGATAAAAAGAGAACAATTTATTACCGGATTTATTATTAATGTCGCAATTTATAATTAGTATTATTATCTGATATTCAACCAACTAATTTTTATAGGTTATTTCACAATTATCTCGTTTGTTAATGATAGATTTTTAAAGATATAATTAATGGTGACTCTATTTAATGATAGACTGTTATGAAAAAGATAACCAGTTATTTATTTCCTATTAAAAGTAATTTTATAAAATTAAGGATTCGAACTTAACCACAGGTTTGTAATTCTATATGTGCTAACCATAGAAGGAAATTTGAATTTTACAAAAAATTAGTAAATTGAATTAGCTACTACTATCTTGCATGTATTTAATTCCATAACTGGGCGAATTGTGTATGTATTTTAAAGTAATTATTGTTCATTACTGAAAATTCGCTCTGATTGTTTGATACATTTTTTGGAATAAAAATAATGAACCTTAGAGAAAAAAATATGTGAATTGATATATATATAACTTCTCTCTTTAACTATCTTTTTTTCTATTCGCTGTTTAGATAATGAACAGCTACATAAGTGCTTACACGCTTTTTAACCAAATAGGTCAGTAGATCATTAATGGAGAACCGCAGAAATCTACTGCTATTTTAACGTGTGGAGAAAAGCAAGCCTGGGAATGCTTCCTGCTTGCTTATTCTCGCTATTTTTTAATTCTGACTGAGATTTTTTATTATTTTGAAAGATAGTAGCCGATTGTTTCAATTACATCATTTTCCATGTTGAAAGTTAAAAAAACTATGTCGTTCGCACTTCAACAAAGTGACACATGCTCAACATCAAAGCGTTAATGGCAATTGTTGGACGCCAAAGAGTTGTCAGTCTTATTCATCTGGTAATAATATTTTTCCGAGCAGATAGCTGCTTTATATAAAAAAAAAGGAAAAGAACAAGAAAAATCCGAAATCTTTTTGTTTGAAAAATGAGAAGACTGGCTTTATTTACTTCCTTAGCTATTTCTTTTTTTTGGCATTAGATTTAGATGACATCAAGATTTAGCAGTTTATGATTTTTTTCTACTGACGAGTCTTTTGGTCTCCTGTACCACAATCGCCATCTTTGAATCGTTTAAACCTTTTATTGCACGTTCTCTGATCTACTGCGTGTTCCAAGGAAGCGTCCACAAAATTTCGAATGCACATCAGCTGCTCTTGCATCCGATTCAAACAGAAAAGTTAAAATTTTCCGCAAATATACTTTGTTCAGTATATCATTTGCCATGCCCAAAGTTAAAAAACTATGTCGTTAGCACTTCAACAAAGTGAACATCAAAGCGTAATGGCAGTTGTTGGACGCGAAAAAGTTGTCAGTCTTACTCATCTGGTAATAATAATTTTCCGAGCAGATAGCTGCTTTATATAAAAAAAAGACAAAGAAAAAGATAAAAGACAAAGAACAAGAAAAATCCGAAATCGCTTTGTTTGAAAAACGAGAAGACTGACACAAGTAATCTATTTCCACGAAGATTTTCCTTTTCTACTTCCGGAGTCTTCTCTGTAGGAGGAAGCGGTTGCGCAATGTGTAGACTAAGGAGTCAAAATAAGCAGCCGAAAGAATTATATATCCTCACTTGAAAATATGCCAATAATTTCCACTGTCATTCGGGTGTTTAAAGTTCGCTTTTAAAAGCGATGCTAATGATGCGGAAAAAAAGAGTTATGAGGTTTGAATCGGGCACTACGTTTTCAAACTCTCGGTGGTGGCTTTTAAATTAATTTTTAGTACGGAGACATAAGTTTACCAAAGATAATGATGAGTAGTTGCGGGTTTTTTTTCCGAATAGCTTTAAAGAGATAGTTTTGAGTTATTTCATTTTAAAATTGATTGCTGTACATATTTAAAAATAAAGATAAATGATAAATAAAGAGTTATAAAGAATTCGTGGTTTATGATAAATATTTAAATGATAAATTATGCAAAATAAAAAGCTAATCTGTTTGTCGCAATATTTTACTGGCTCCTACAGGAGCTGGAGTTTAAAATTTTAATGTAATTAAATATAATTCTTCTTCTTCAATGGCGTAATAGCCCCATCGTAGGCCAAGGTCTTCTGCCAGATTCCGAAACATGAGATGTTTTTTACGGGTCGGTGTAGGGTTGTCACCCTACAGTCATATTAGACCGGGGCCCACGGTTTAAAGTGGATACCGAACCACTACAAACATCCGTGGAACCGCCGGGACTCGAAACTGAAACCTATGGCACTGAGCGCCAATCACTCGGCCATCAGGCCCCAATGGAAAAATTCTAGCAATTAATAAATAATTTCTAATGAATTCCGTTGAAATTTGCAAAGCATTATTAATAAACTCCACATAACAATATATAAATCCTGTTTAAAATTGGTTTTTATCAAAAAAAATAATTATAATAATTTTATCATAATTATAAAACTAATAAATTTCTCTTAATTTCTCTAAACTAATAAATTTCTCTTATGTATTATTTTTAGCGTTACTATTAATTTACTTATCATTTTATTTTATTGTTTGCAGTTTAAAAGTCTAAAATATTTTATTTCTTTTCGTAATCATACAATAAATTAACTTTTTTTTATGTTCTACAGTTTTGTTTTTAATATATAAAAATTCGTCTGAACTGCTCTTAGTTATTTTTTTTAAATTCTCTTTAAAATAATCTATAACATTTAAAATAATATTTCATTCACACTTTCTAATTTCCTCTCTTTATTAGAATCTGCTGAGTTTCAAACAGTAAATCTTACTTAGTAATTAACCTTCGAATAAATGAAAGCAATTCACAAAAAAAAAAAAAAAAAAAACAGTGTCAATTTCATTAAAAAAGAAGAATTCTTTCATTTTCCATGGCAAGAAATTGATTGGGCGGGGGAACTAATATAATAGAAATTATTGATTTACAACTTTTATCACAATATTTACCCAAGAAAAACAACTTTCACAGCTTCTGTTTTGTGAAAGGTCGTAAAGAATTTCGATTAAGTGCAGTCGTAAATTAAATGGTGTTTTATAGGGGTTCTTAGAACATGTCGGATAAATTTCTATCCGCAGGGGAGACTTCATAACTCAAACGCTTCGTCAATAATTGTGCCTTGTGTGTATATTTATATAGTGTAAGATTGATTTTTATGAAAAGGGGTTAACTGAAAGACATGTTTAGAATTGTGGGTTTTTTTTTCAGTAATTAAATCTATTGAAAGTTTTTCAAATTAAATTTATAAAATTATTTTTGTTTTTTTTAAAAAAAAAAAATAGCGTTGAAAAATAAAAAAAATTCAAAGATATACCAATTGGATTTCCTGAAGATAATTTGCAAATAATTCCTTACGTTTGAATAAATACGAGCAGAGCAAGAGAGAAAAGAATAAAATAAAATAAAAAATATTTGTTACGGATATTGTTTTAACCTTTAAAGAAAGAATAAATTAAAAATAAAAGTAATTGATTGGTCTTATATACAGATTACCCATAAAATTTTATAATAAATAATAAATAAATGAAATTTAGAATTCAATATAAGAACAAACCGCATGTCAACAATCTTAAAAAATAAAAAAAAATGTAGAATTCCAAACTATTTTCTTTTCTTGAAAAATCTCATTTTCACTTTAAAATAAAATTGTCTTTGCTTTCATCAGACTATCATTTAGAAAATTTTTATATTACTTAATTATATCATTATTAACTCATGAAAGCAATTTAAATAAATATGTATAAAAAAGCTCTTGAAAGATATTTAAATAAATATTATGTAAAAGCTCTTGAAAGGTTTTTAAATAAATATTATGTATAAAAAAGCTCGTGAAAGCAATTATAAAATTAACCAATAAGAAACATTAAAAGGGGTCAAGGACAAAAAAATTTATCAAGGAAACAAAAAACTCCGTTTTCGAAAACAATACCCATAATTTTATAAGTAATAAAATGCACGATCTTATTTTTAGTCAATAGTAACGTATGCAGTTAATGTGCAAGAAAGTTCGTTCAAATCCACTGGTAACGTCCATTGAAATCTCTGACTTTAGAACTGATGAAGATCGATGACAATTGTAGACAATTGTCATCGACACTCAGCTACCTAGTAGGAGTTTTCTAGGTTTTCTCCCATAGGACATCTATAACTGAAAATATCACCATCTTTCAATGTGCCATACATAAAATGGAATACGAAGTCTTGCGTTGTACACACAAAACAAAAAAATTAAATAGGTCTTCCTTTTATATAATGAATATTATTTCGAAGTTATTATGTGCACATTTAAATACGTTATACGTAGTTTAACTTTTCAATACTTTGGACGGTATGTTTTTTTTTTTTATTAAAATTATTGTAAATTATTAAATTAAAACCAGAGAACTGTTTATTTTATTGCCAAACTTTTTAAAAGATTAATAAAAAAAAAATCGTTTTCTGTGCGATCTTTATAAGTTTTTTTATTTTATTTTAATATGTCAAATTATTTAGAGAGCTAATATTAAATTTGTCAAACATTTTAGACAAAAAAAAATTTATTTTGCTTGAAATTTTTTTATTTTTTATTTAGAACAAAGAATTAGTCATATGTCATCACTGTTCGTATTTTATTCTACATAATAACAATACTTTGTAAATATTCGCTGCATTTCTAAAAGGAAAAAAAAGAACCGGTAATATATACCTTGTATGATATGTTTTCATTCACTATTTGTTTGCCATTATTGCTCAAAGACATTCACATATATATAAACAAAAGACGAAAGACATATCCACATATAAAGACAACATCTCCTTGTTAACTGAATAAATTGAATACAAAAATCGATAAGTGTAATAATTAAATGAAATCAATTCTGTCTGATTGAAAATATAATTAAAAGAAATGCCGATTGCGAATTTATTCGATAAAAATAATACATACTGCATTTCGAACAATCGATAAGCATCTGTGCTAAATTACGTATCACTCAAACAGAATAGCAAATGAAAATTACATTGTATCCGATTCGTGACACCTTATTCGTTCAATACTCCATAGTTACGATTACAGTTACTTACATTACATATTATTATTCTTTTTCTCTTTTTTTTTTTGTGAGATGGAAATGCAAAAAAAAAAAAAAAGAATTAAGAACAACAAACGATAGAAAAACACACACACAAAAAAATCGTTTTAAGTATTCGAGATAATTTTTACCAACATTATTCAACTCCGTCTTAATCGCTTTATCGTTTGGGATTTTTTTTTTTATGGATAAAAAAAAAAGAAGGAATTAAGAAGAAGAACTTATAGAAAATCGCGTGAGTCGTTCTAACCGGTCTTATCCTTAATTTAATTTTCTAACGTTGCACGTAATCGAATTTTCTCAGGTTCATGCTTCCTATTTTCTTGGAATAGTTCTCGTTTCGCAGTAGGGGACAAATCGAATAGACAAATTCCATGTGTTTTATTTTTTTCTTCTTTCCATTTATGATAAAATTTCACGGATTGAATCTTGGAAAGAAATATAAAATGTTTTATTTTCTATTTTTGTAACAGAAAGCGAAAGACATAATACAAAGTAGGTTCCATTTTTTTACCTTATAGATAGATACATTGTGTAGTGTTGGGCTTTTAACTTTTCAAAATGCTTCTCTAGCTGTAAACCTGTTTTAGAAATTCATATATTTCAATGAAAAGAAAGAAAAAAAAAAAATGAAAATGATAAACTTTTTTACTATGTTAATTCACTCTATTGTATTTTTTTTATTTATGGTTCAGTAAACTCTATTCAATATATATTTCTTAAAATGTTCGATAAAAGTTTATTTTTTGTTCATCGAATATAATTTAGGCATGATCTGTTAAAAAGAATAGGGGTTTTTTGTAAGTAGTTAGTGCTTGCTTTTAGCAAATGTTCAGTGAATTAAACTTTTATTTTATAAAAAAAATTTGAATTCTAGTGAAGATTTACTTAAAAGAAAAAAAATCAGAAACAATTATTTATAAGTAATATAAAAAAAATATTATCTTGTATTGATTGATTATATTTTGAAAAGAATACTTTGTAATAATTAAAATTAAATAAAATGAATGACTTTAATTTAAGGATATTTATTACTTAATTATATATTATTTAAATTTAAGTTACTATCATTTGATTTAATAACAAAATGAGTACCTACTCCATAATTGTTCATTGCAAATTGCAATTATTGTATAATAAGTTCCTACTCTGCAATTATTGTATAATGAGTACCTACTCCATAATTGTTCATTGCAAATTGCAATTATTGCATAATAAGTTCCTACTCTGCAATTATTGTATAATGAGTACCTACTCCATAATTGTTCATTGCAAATTGCAATTATTGTATAATAAGTTCCTACACTGCAATTATTGTATAATGAGTACCTACTCTGCAATTATTGTATAATGACTACCTACTCTACAATCATTCACTGCAAATTGCAACTATTGTATAATGAGTACCTATTTTGCAATTATTCATTGCAAATTGCAATTGTTTAAAAAGTACCTAATCTGCAATTATTCATTGCAAATTGCATTTATAGACCATGATGAGCTTAAATATCTCATAGATTACGACATTTAAAATATTTTTTAATTTTCATACGACAGTCTTTGAAAATAGTAATTCTTTAAAATTTAATTCTTTATAATTTTCGTAGTTTTGGTTATTTAAAAATATGTTATTCTTAACACTCATAAAAAGGGTGGGCCAAAGCAGTAGCAGTAGTCGGCTTACTAGCAGATTTCGAGACAGGAGATGGTTTACTTTTTACGGGGTAGCACTGTGAGCCCAACACTCTACAGTCATATTAGACCGGAACCTACGGTTTAAAGTGGATTCCGAAACACTACAAATATCCATGTAACCGAAACCTGGTGGCCTGATGGCCAATTGATTAGCTTTCTGACTGTTGGTACCACAGGCTTGAGGCTTGAGTCCTGGCGGTGGCATGGATGTTATTTAGTTGTTCTGAATCCACGTTAAACTGTAGGTCCCGGTCTAATTAACCTAAAGTGTGCACAAAATGTGCGTAGAGCGACAAACCAAAACCGAAATCTGTGGCACCGAATTACGTTATATAGTTTTGTTGTTTATTAACAAACAATACAAATAAATAACATATGCCTTTAAATGGATCATCACCCTACAATAAAATGTATTAAAATAAAGAAATAAATTTTTGTGTGTGTTAATAAAAAGCAATAAGATTGGCACAACCATATGTCCTTTTTTTTCACAAATATCATAATACGAGGGAGAACATTGCAATCTAAGATTGGACAATTTTTCCTCAATAACTGTTTTTAAACAATTCAAATATTGAATTAGAAAATTATGAATACATAATTGTTTTGAAGAAGGTTATAGCCTATTCACGATTGTCGTGCCAGTTATGATGATTGTGATGAAAATAACGTTAAATAAATACTTTATTAAAGGTTAGTACATTAAATGAATGCTACTTACGTTTTTTCCCTTGATAATCTCTTTGTTATCCTTCGAAGTTATTGTTGTCCTTCATTCCTATCAAGACTTGTACGTCATAACTGTAAAATATGGCACCCTACGTACGTCCATGCTTTTTTTATTATTCTCATTAGGTTGTCATGCTTCGTCTACATTGCTATTAGGACAAGAAGCGTAAAGTAATGGGTCGAGTGATTCTGGTGTTTTTTATCAAATCTCAGTACCTGCAATTTGCTTTCATAAGCCATTACCCTCACGATCATAAAACGCCCATAATCACTCTCATGATATGGTCATGAAGAATGAATTAATGAGTGACCTGGAGAATGGCAAAGAAAGACGATTAAATAAATCTATTCACTTGTAATTATATCACTGTCGATGATGTAATTTCCTTTATTTAACATGAGTAGGTGTTCCATGATTTTATTAAAAGAACAAATAATATTTAGTATGTTCATAAATGCTGCGCGAGAGTTAAGGAATTCTTCATACCTGCAGCGCCACTGGAGAGGTCTTCATATTGAATATATAACAAAAGAATTTTTATATGCAATGAATTCATAATGACCACAAAATTGTTTAAATATTTTACATGTTTAAGGATTAATGTAAGAAGAAGTGCTATCGGGTCTATAATTTTATCTGAATTCTGTTTTCGACGGATACAAAAAAAGTAAGCTGCAAATATTTCTAACAAATTATAATCATGCCGGTTAAAAGGCGATGAGTATTATAAAATATTTTTAAAAAAAAGACTTAATAGTTTTTAAGTAAATTTTATTTTCTTACCATCCTACCTTACCATCCTACCTTACCATCCTACTATACCATTTAGAGTGACTAACACTCTGTCTCTCGGTAGTACAGATTTCGGTTTCGTGTCCCGGCAGCGCCATGGTAGATTGTAGTGATTAGGGATCCACTTTAAACTGTAGTTCCCGGCCTAATATGATTGTAGAGCGTTAGGCATAGGGCCGATAGCCTTACCCATTAAAAAGGATAACATCTCCTGTTTCCGAATCTGCCAGTAGGCAGATGGCTATGGACCACCATGGACTGCAGTGCCAGGGAGTTGGTTGTTTATTTTAAAATATTTCTGTGAAACTACGATCTCAATAAAAAACTGGAAATATTGAATGTAAAATATGATAAAGGTGTGGCATTATTTCTGATTACAGCTTGCCATTTTTCTAAATATATTTGCATTATTCTTTATTTTAGATTATTTTAAAAAAGAATTACAAGATTGAAAAATAAAAAAAATTATGTAATGTCTAATAGTGTATAAATAAATTTTAAATTGTTTATTATTATTTTTGTTGATAAGTATCACTAATTCGAATATAAAACAGGCTTCATGTGTTTTTCCATCTCAGGAACTGGTATAGAGTAATTAAAAAAAGTAACAAAAATTGGCTGAGCACTGAGACGTTTTTTAATGTTGGTAAATGGAACAGGATTAGTAAAACTGCAGTTATTTATCACTGCATTCATAAAGTTGGTAATTTCGATGTTAGTTATCGTGAAACGCAATGGTTGGAGGTTGTGGTTCCAAACGAGAAATTGCTAAATTGAACTATTGGTAGACGAGCCAACTGCTACTGATAATCGCCAGCAACTATTGTTACAATCAAACGATTAATCGAAGACTCCCATCTGCTACAAGATGATCAGGGTACATGTTGAAAAAGTGTCCAAGGAAAAGTTGAGGTCAAAATATCACTCTTCTAAGAAATGGTTTAGAGCAGCCGGTGTATAACTTCAGCATGGATGATTCAAACTAGCATTTGTTGGGCTCGGTGTAATATTCTCTATCTACTGTAATGCGCAGACTGCTTTATCTAGGCTATGGACTGGCCATTTAAAGAGTTTAACCTTGAAGACTTATGCCTATTGCCACTGCTCAGCTATATCTTCTCCCTCTCATATCATTGTTTGTACTAGTGTATCTATGGGACATCTGTTGAATGTGGGAGAGATTGCTTTTGATTTATTAATGCGACATTGTCTTATGCGCCTGGTTTAAGGGCCTAAATCGGGGGATAAGAAACAACAGGATATCTGCTGTACATTTCTAATTTTTGAGAAAGCGCGAAAAGGAATTGTTGACTTTTTGTTAGTTGCTAATTTTCCCTTTCTCATATTGCAGCATTTGGCCCATTGAGGGTGGAATGTCATAAATAATGATTATGCTGATTACTAAAGCATTGTTCTATTATTTAAATACACATTGCATTGTTTTGTTGTTGTTTCTTATCCCACTTGGTCAACAGCAACATCAAAACCAAGTCCATGAACCTGTGTGTCTACGAGTCATGATAAAGGGTAAAAAATCAGCTTCTTCTTTCCTTGGCCCTTGGTACAAAGACATGGGGCACCCAAAAGGAGAAGTCTGACTTTACCCCAACTGGTTATACTCCCGAGTATTCTGTACCCATTTTAGTCGCCTTTTACAACATGCATGGGCTACAGTAGCGTTATTCTAACCCGGACCCACACGTGGATTGCATTGTTTTAAAAATACTTTAAAACTTATTTGTACACCTGTTTTATGCACCATATATGTATATTATAAATACAGACACAACATATGGGGCAATCATTCATAGCAGTTTACAAAAAGTACTAGGTATACTAGCAACGCAAATCTAATTAAAATAGTATTAAAAACGAAATAGTGCAATGAATTATTTTTGTTGTCAGGAATGCATAATCCTGAGAATGTTAAAATAAAAGATTTTTTTTTAGTATTGCTCTCCACAAAGCAGTATTTCAATTAAATGGAAGTAACAGTATTTCTTACTGGTAGAGTGGTTAGTAGCAGTAAAGTAGTAAGTTGCTCTGAGTAACAATTATTGATTTAGTAGCAAACCAAATTTTCCTCAGCATATATTTTAATAAATATTTTTATATAGATATGCTATTGTAAATTGCAAACATAAAGTTAAAAAAACTGTAATTTTTTTTTTTTAATGCAAATCGAAACGGAAGACTTTATAAAATTCCTTTTGATATTACCATATCTATTTTTTTAATTTTTCCAATATAGTGATAGTTAATTTACTATTAAGTCCAAAAAGCATTAAGGCGAGACTTAGGATAATTATTTCCTTGCTTTTAATTTGGCTTCCCGCTGAGTGTTTTTTCCTCGCCAAACTTCACGCGATATTTTCATGTGATTGATTCCAAGGCCGAAAAAATTTAGTTCTTAAAATAGTGTTTATGGTCACCATAAATAAAGCACGAACAAAACTTTCATTTAAAAATATCTGCACTCGAAAAAAAACAGTTCATTTTATTGGCACTATTTTTTTCCTGCATTGATAAAATGTTTGTTGTAATTCTGGTTTCTTTTGATAGTCTTTTTTTACCCCATACATATCACGATAAAAAATGCACGTTTCATGACGTAAATCTTTAAAGATACAAACAACACATGCGTGAGTGAAAGCAGTCCTTTCAAACAAAAAGAAATTACAATTTAATTGCCTTATAGGAATAGTTACGATTATTATCTTTTTTCCTTCTTCGTCAAAGGTTAAAGATGACGATTTTCTGTAGATAACGTCGCCATTTGTGGTGAGATTGCATATTTTAAAGTTTAGAAAGATAACGGAGAAGCTGATTATCCCGATAGTTTTATCCTTTTCTTGGTTTTATTTTTTTAAATTACGTAAAAAGATATTTCGCCGTAATAAAGTTCATTAGTTTAGATCAGTAGTTCTCAGCGAGGAGTTTCATCTAGGGATAGTTGAAATTTTTGCTTTTTACGATTGTTGCCACATACTGTTTCTTTTCTCTCTTTTTAATAATATTTCCATTTTCAAGTGAAACTAATTATTCCTCGGCCTATATCTATTATCTTAATCAAAAGAGTATTTCATCTATTGGATAATTAATTTAATTTTACAGCTTTGTTAATTTAACAGATGATAAGTTGCCATTTTGGGGCTTGATGGCCTAATGAGTAGCACGCGATGATTTTGGGTACAAGTCTCGGAGGTGTCATTAATGCTTGTAGTGGTTTGGAATTCACTTTAAACCGTAGGTCATGTTTTAATATGGCTATTACTACTGCAACATACCACGTCACTGTGTCTAGAGCTGATTTACCCTTATACAGTTTCGGAATGATATGGATGAGAAGTCTTACTGAGTTCCGTGACGCTCTATACTTATATGAGTGTAACGGCTTAAAGTGGATTCCGAACCACTACAAATATCCATTGTACTACCGGGAGTCGAACCGAAACCTGCGGCACCGAGCTCCACAGCGTTAAACACTCGGTCATTCAGGGCCCCATTTTAATATGAGAGCGTAGTGCTGACAATCCTTCCAAGTAAAAATCAAAAGCATCTCCTTATCTCGAAATCTGTTGGTAAGCAGATGGTCTTCGTCCACCATAGGACTGATTGAAGAATTTGGTATTTTAAAATTTGTTTTTAATTGTTGTTTTTATAAGTTTCGGTTATAATTTTTCATACATAAAATTTAATTAATTCATCTTTTCATTCTAAATAATAAATATATTTATTAAAAATTTTGCTTTTGATTCTTTGATTTATATATTTCCCAGTTGTTAAAAAGTTTTAAATTAAAATTGTAAAAGTATAAACATTAAAAATACTAAATAAGTGTTTTTAAAAAAATGTTTTATTAACTGTAGCCTATATCTTAATTGTAAGTAATTTAAATATTAAAAGCATCTGTGTGGCAACAAACAAATTTTAAAGAGAAATAATCATGTAAAATAAATTTTAAACAATTCCAAAACAAAGGACTGAAGTTGTGGCAGATTCCGAAACATGAGATGTTTTCTTTTTACGGGGTAGTGTTGTCAATCCTACGCTCTACAGTCATATTAGATCGGTATCTATGGTTTAAAATGGATTCTGAAACACTACAAACATCCACGGCGCCGTTGGGAGTCGAACACAAAACCTACCCCATCGAGCATTGAAGCGCTAGTCACTCGGCCATCAGGCCCCCACTAAATTATATATACTCGTATGACTCTAATTTTCAGAGAGGTAATTTTGATTTGCAAAAGGGTTAATTTGTACTGCCAAATGTATAAAATTATTTGCATTCTATCCAAAAGAAATACATCACAGTCCTCTTTTCCAATCATCTGCTACCCTTTTTAAAGTTGAGCCCCACTGGCATCTGCTACCCTTTTTAAAGTTTGAAAACCACTGGCATTAGGTATTGGCATTAATTAGACTTAGAACGCTTTAGCGATGCTCTCTCAATAGAATTGGCAGATATAACAACATATTGGCAGATTTTCATTGCATTGAGAGAAGGACGAACGATTTTTTCTAAGAAAAAAAATATATGACTGCATGGTTTAGGAATGTAATTTACATACTTTCCTTCTCCTACTAGACACTTCTAAATTTAAACGACAATTGTTAAAAAAAAAAAGCTGGCAATATTTCAAACTCAGTAAACCGTTACAGAAGAAAACAAACAATTAATAACAAAGGTGAAAAAATGAAATAAAACAAAACGAAAAAAAAAAGAAAATATTTGCTGTTAATTTTGATTTATTTCCTCGAAATGTGAAGATTCTCTTAAAAGATATAATTTTCATGAGCTATTTAGTAAATTACAATAATTTTAATGTGTTTTACTTAGAAGAGCTAGAATCATTTGCGACATCAGATAAATCCGAGAAAATTCTGTGGCCATATATTTAATTTCCCTGAATTTGTTGCAAAACATTATATTTAAAATGCAATTTTTTACTGAAAACCAATCAATAATCGAAAACTGAACATTTTAATTTATTTGTTTGCGGAATTCCAATTAAATTAAGAAAAAAATATTTTAATACACTTCCATTAAATATATATACTATATTGTCTCTGATACTAAATGGATGGAAAGTTTCATAAGAAAACTAACTTCGCCACTAGCATGATATCCGTGTATTATTTGTAATTAGAGATGAAAAATAAAATAGAGCTTCTGATAAAATTTCATTCAAATGAAAGACATCAAATGAAACACATGGAATTTTTCTTTTCAACCAAAGTAAAAAAATAATCTCCAACAAAAGTTGTTGTTTAAACAATTGCGTTTCATGCATATCACGTATTATGTCTAAATCATTAAATGTACAGAAGTATATGTACCTCGTATAATTATTCCATTAAGTAAAAAATTTTGTGAGCTTTAAAATAAATAATTAAATATATATAATTTATATTTTTTCTATGGCTTAAGAAATTTTTGTACAATTTATTGATTTTCTTATGACAAAAAAAAAAAAATGTATTAATATATTTCATGTTAAGGATTACTATTATTGTGAAAAAAGGAGAATTGAACGTAAAGTAGTGACAGAGAAATTACCTTTACTTATAATGTCTTATGGTTCATGTTATTTCATTATATTATTATTATTTTTCTTGTTATTCAATTTATGATGGGTTTTTTTCATGTTCAAGGGAGCTGATTTTTTTTCATTCAGATAACGATTGTATACAAAATGATGTTTTTTTTTTTATTTCGTATGAATTGCATGTTGTGATTTTTTTAATAACTTTAATTTTTTCAATTAGAATATTTATTTTAGTCTGCGGAGAAACTGGACACTTAGATTTGAATTTTTCTTTAAATTTTATACTTTCGCTATTTATGAATACAAAAAAAAAAGATTTATATATATATAAAAGATTTCAATTTCCCCTAAAATATATATCCTTTCGCTATTTAAGGAAATAAATTCTTAAATAGCGAAAGGATTTAAGTAAGATATTAGAGCGGTTTTGCATAACGTTTTTTTATAGTCCGATATTTTTTTCCCCCTAGCGCGCATGCTCATAAAAAACATTTTTACAGACATGCATGTAATGTTTCCTATCAGCATGCGTTCTAGGGAGAAAAAAATATCGGACGATAAAAAAACGTTATGCAAAAACTCTCTATTTTCTACAGCTTTGGTAACCGGAACGACTTTTCAGTAAAAGTCAATAAAAATTATCACATTAGTTAGAATACTGTTTATTAGTGATTTTATTATAACTGGAAATCATTGCCTAACAATTATTTTCTCAATTGCTTTGAATTGTTTAAACCTAATGTAATTGCTACTTTAATTATTACTAATTTTAAAAATTATAATTGTTTATCTCTTATTAGTTCCTGACAATATAGATTGCACTATTTTAAAAATTATTAGCAGCAATTTTCTATAATTTAAATGAATATCACAAATACAAACATATTACAAATGCATGCCTTAGCGTCGTGCGTTTAAGGGGAACATAATTCAACATCTATTTTGCCTTGCACAAATATATTGTACAATTTACAGCAACTATATTATACAATTTACGTTAACTATATTGTACAATTATGGCAACTATATTGTACAATTATGGCAACTATGTTGTACAATATATAGTATTTTACTCAAATATATTGTATAATTATAACTAGATTGCACTATTTTAAAAATTATTGCAGCAATTTTCTATAATTTAAACGAATATCACAAACACAAACATATCATAAATCCATGCCTTGGCATGGTGTGGTTTGAGGGGAACATAATTCAACATCCATTTTGCCATACACAAAGGATCCAATATCGCGAGATCCGCAAATGATCAAACTCCGCCAACAATGCCCCGTCCAGGAAGAAGGAAAAGGAAAATGAGAAAGACGAAGGCTCCAAATTATGTGTACCCCAGAACTTTTCTTCGGAGAATGCGTTAAGTGGTCCGTTCATTAACAGCCTTTTCCTGAAGGGAGCATGGACTTCCTCATTAACCGCCAATTTGCTGCACTCCACTGCTCTTGGCGATTCTCTTCTTTTTTCTTTCTTCTGCGTTATTTTTGTGCAGCAGACACATTCACTGGCGAGGTTGGTCGGGGTTGGCGATTTCGAGAAATGGTCATCCATCCTTGTTGAAAGTGAAAACGGCGGAGTGACCTCCGCCACCGTTTAGGCTACTTGAGATCGATCACTCGATTAGAAGATTGAATGGTCTCGTTACACGGTGGAATGACTTCTCTCTTTAAACTAGATTTAGGGTGGAATACTAATGGGAAGTGAACGTCGGTTGAGTCGCGATGACAAAAACGATCGCTTTTGATTGTATCATGAAGTGACGGCCTCAATTCTTTTTTCATGAAATGTGAGATAACTCCGCTTCGGTCTGTACGTGCAACACGCCTTTTATAGTTTTCGTTTTATAACTGTCTGCCTCGAATATATCATTCTAATCGCAATATTAAAATACTTTTTATACATGGAATGTGGAATTTCTGTAACTTTTAAGGATTTAATTATACAGCAACCTTAATTAAAGTTTCAGAACCCAGTAATTGAGCAACTGATGCATACATAGCTGTTATCTGGCTGTGCAATTCTTAAACTGTTAAAAATTAATTAAACATTCTATTTGAAAATATTATAATCTATTTGTGAAAATGCTTTCATTGAAATCTCCATACGGATGAACGGCTCATATTTCAGTTTCTCGTGAAAAATTAAACTTATCTGGCTGATAGATAACATATTGCTAATAATCACCTTAGTCAACGATTTTGAAGTGGCTTCAGTTAACACTTTGCGGCCTGAAAAAGTGCGTTCCATATATCATAAATTTTTTGTATACTTCCTTATCATTTTATTTATGATTGTTTATATCTTTATTGCATTAAAATAAAAATTATGGGATCTGTCTACAGCAGTAGTAACCATATTGGTCGATATAATATTGTTAGGGGGGACTATTCGGCATCAGGCATTAAAGATCGACTAATCATCTCACCTAATTTAATGATCTGCTCAGTCAATGAAAATCTGCTCAGTCAACTGTGAAAGTTATAGTTCTGAGGTGTCCACTGAGAAAACGGGTGATCCGGTGCAGCATGTAAACTATGGTAAGTTGTCTTCATGGATGGGATAATGTGCAGCTTCCGTTGTCTTACGACTAGAGCACCGGTGGTGGAAGACTCATCTCCGATGCCTGAAGACCTTAGCTGGGCATAATGGAACGGCCTTCATGCCTTAGGTGTCCCTACCAGGAGATTACTCTCCCGACGTACTTCACCCGTTCCGCCCAGATACACCCCCTCGCCGGCTTTGAGGCGGCCTGCAGGACTTGTGGGGGTAGAGAGACTCCTGAGAGGTGGCTTCACTATACCATCTGAGGCGCGTGGCAAATTTTTTGAATGGGTGGTCCTCAATGCAAAGTATCATCATCGGTTTTTCTTTTTAATAAAGTATTACCTAAAGGGGCCTTTAGGTTTGCAACGTCCATTTTCGATCACAAACCGTTTCACTTGATCATTTGGTACTTTAAAAATGACCCTTATCAGTAATGTAGGACGAAGAAGTAATTTGTTTTCCAAGTTAATTTCGGTCACCTCACTGATTATGTGTATCGCTAGTACAAGGCTGGATCAAAGTTGACGGGAACTGCAATACTATCACTTTCGGTTCTGTTTATTTCTTCATTTCCGCCGCATGATTCGATTATTTCTTTCTTATTCTTAAAGTATTCGTTCTATTTATTTATTGGAAAGTATTGGTTTTTCAAAAATCTTAATACATGTTTTTTTTAATTTATCACTTTAGTAACCTAAATTTATTGAATACAGAATTAATAAATTTTACTTTATTTTGTAATAATAAATGTCAGCTTTTCCTGTACTCATAGCCTCTACATATGGCCAGTGATAATTTGCCCGTCTTGCCACTCTTCTGGTACATCATTGATTTAAATTGGATTTTAAGCCTCAATAACTTTATATTATTAGATATATGTTATATTATATAACTTTATACAATAACTTTAAAATTTGCTCATGTAAATATGCAGTATAAAACTTATCAATTTGATATGTCAAATAAATAAATAGATTTATACCATTATCTTTTTAAGCTAAAAGTTATTAGAAAGGCTCAATCTATGTGGTCACATTATTAAAAAAATATTTTATTTATCTAGATTTATGTTAGCATTATTTTTGTGTATTACATTAGAAGAAAAATTTTATATATATTTCTATACATATATATATATTTTTTTTTGACTAAAGGAAAGCGCAGTTAATCAAATAACTATATATAATTATAATACATTATTTTCCTACATTTAATATTCCAAAACGATAATTATATGACGAATGGGGCTATTAACCTACACCCACTTTGAAAATTTCTGAATTGACAGACGTACAAATGACATTAATCATTTTGGAAAATCAGTTTACATCTTTACACATTTGATATGTAAAGATAAAATAAAAATGATTAAACTATATATTTACGTCTAACATATTTGGAACTAATTTAAATAAAATAAAAATGTTTTAAGGTCATCATAAAATTAGTTTTATTTTTCAGTTGGCCAGCTACTGCATTTTCTGTTTCAGGTAGACGTCACATAATGATTTATTGAAATATGTGATTATAAGTTTTTAAAACTAAGTGATGTTTGATTCGCAACAGCAACGCCTAAACGGGGTGTGCCGTTTCTGCTTCGGATAGGTTTTGACGTAGGCTTGCGATTTTAACAGCGATTGTGGTTCTGTTTCTGTTTTCAGACAGCTTCTTCCTTCCGTTACACATTTCTCTTAACGTCACAATATTTTGATCTTATTTTATTGTTTGTTTTTGTTACTTTGCTTATTTTGAGCTAACCAGTTTTAGATTTCAAATGCCATACTTTTTAATGTTTTTTTTTTTTTTTTTTTTTTTTTTTTTTTTGACATTTTCCTGTCATGTAAACAATGTTACATATTAAAACATATTAATTATTTACGTTAAGTGAAGTAAATTAAATTCATAAAATATTAATTATTACGTATTTAACTTATTTTATTTAACGTATAGCTGACTATTTTCAAACCAATTTCTTAACATCAATAACTAACCGTTATTTAAATATAATAACTATGATAATTATTTGGTTTACAGATGAATATGAATACGATTTATTAGGAATGTACGTGTATTTAAAAGCTTTACATTTCTTCAATTTTAATTTTTTTAAATGACTTAGAAAGTGTTTTAAAAGTATTTTAATCAAATCTTTGAAATCTGTTTAAAATGTTCGTAGCAATTCTATGATATGCTTCTGGGTCAACTGCGAACGATATTTTGAATTTAGAAACATTATTATATAGTAAAAAAATTTGGCAATGTATCGTATATATATATATATATATATATACAAGATATATTGGCAAATTTTTATTATTATTTATTATTAATATATATATATATGACATATTGCCAAATTTTTACAATTTTTGATACTAATATATCTATATACGTATGTATGCATATATATATAGAGAGAGAGGGGGAGGGGGAGAATTAAAATAGTTTGGTAAATAATTTTTTTATAATAATAATGTAATTGTAGTTAATTTTTAATCAAAATAATTTTATTAGAATAAAATAAATTTTATAAATAATTTAGAAAGAAATTTTTTTTATCAAATTTAAATGTTTTAAGCTATTTTTAATATTTGTTGCTATGCTATAAATGCATGCCTCTATAAAAAAAAAACATTTCTAATGATATATTTATTTGTCTTTTTAGGGGTTTCGGCAAACAAGGCTACCAGTGCCAAAGTAAGTATTTTATTTCATTTTCATAAAAATATAGAATAGTTACGCGTTAAATTTCATTTTATTTATTAGTAAAAAAAAAAAAGCCGACAATGGAAAACTGTTTCATCGCTAAATATTCGGACAACCATTCAGTTCGGTTATTGCCGTTTGAAAATATTTTTTAATTATTGAAAACGTTCTAAAATTTTGTTTTAATGAAAGTTATATCTAAAAGGAGATAGTTAATAGAAATATATAGAAAGTAGCCAATATATATATTTTTCATTTATTAATTTATTTTAATGCAAGAATGCACAAGCCGTGTTCCTTGATTGATTTTCTGGTGCCCCACTTTAATATGTGGTGTTTTATCTGCTAGCTATTCACATTATAATTAAATATTATAAACTATATAATCGGTTATACGAATAGTTTATATTTTTTAAATATACCAATGCAATGGCCAATTAATTGATGATATTTTTTACAAATATCGCCTTTTTAATAGAAATTAATTCTATTTCGAACACATTAAAGATAAGAGAAGTATGTTCTTCTTCATTGGCACAACAATCCCATGGAGTATATTTTAAGGGAAAAATCTATCAGACTCGCACTGTTAATGTGATTTGTTTATTATTGTTTTATAAGCCACAATTGTTTAATACTATGCATACTATAAAATAATAATTAAATTATACTATAAAATAATTGTTTGCATACTATAAAATAAGAACTCCTTTGCGTATGTAGTTATTTGTGGCTACCGGAACTGAGAGCTTTGTTCTTTTTCTCCTTCTTTATTGGAGCAGTAGCCCCATAATGCAACAAAGCCATTTGCCTTCTGGCAGATTTCGAGACAGGAGATGTTTTCTTCTTACCGCGTAGGGTTTTCAGCCTTACGCCCAAGGCTCTACAGTCATATTAGACTGGGACCTACGGTTTAAAGTGGATTCTAAAGCAGTACAAGCTTCTGTGACATCGTCAGAACTCGAACCCGAAACCTGTGGCACCTAGCGTCAGTCACTTGGCCATCAGGCCCATTTTTAAGTGATAGTAATTTGAATGTGACTGTTGTTGTGGCTAATCCTCAGTGTTCTGCAGTGCGAGACGGATATTCCATGAGTAGTCTACTCATGGATGGAGGAAAAGAGCAGTTTCTGTTATGATGGAGTACCCGTAGGTAGATGTCTGACTTGGCTCCGTGACATTCTTATAGTCATATGAAACCGGGACCTACGGCTTAAAGTAATCACTTGGCCATCAGATCCCATATGTAATTCTAGAAAAATTTATATGTAATGTCTTCTTCAATAGCGCAACAGCCCCATGGTGGGCCAAGGCCGTCTGCCTACTGGCAGATTCTGAAACATGAGATGTTTTCCTTTTTACGGGGTAGGGTTGTCAGCCCAACGCTCTACAATCGTATTAGACATGGGCATGTGTGGATTCGGAACCACTACAAACATCCATGGCACCGCCTGTGCTCGAACATGAAACCTGTGTCACCGAGCGTCAGATAGCGAGTCACCGTGGTTGCTATACATATTTCTATAGCTATACATATTACATTGGAGCCATCAGGATAGCGATAACGATAGAAAAATAATTGGAATTCTTAATTTGATCGTGGAAACCTGTGGCACCGAGCGTCAGATCGCGAGTCATCGCGATTGCTGTACATATTTCTATAGCTGTACATATGGCATTGGGACCATCAGGATAACGATAGAAAAATTCTTAATTTCTTCTGAATTAATTATTAATTTGATCATGGATTCAAAGTACTTCTTTGACATTCAGATGAATTTTTTTTTTCTATTCTGCAGTCTTGATTTCTGTTGAGAGATTCAACATGTCACTAAGAGAAACTAAAACCAAAGAGTAAAAAGAAAAAATCGCACATTGTCTTCGCGAGAGTGATTGATGAAGATAAAATTCCTACCAATTAAACCAGAGCAGAATGTGATTAGTTTCTTCTTCCAATGTAATCAATGCCCAAGAAGCCGAGAAAAATTCTTCTAATTAAACTTTGTTCAAGTCGAATTTCTGAAACTATGCCCACGTATATTGTTTCAAGACGTGAAACGCAAGAAGCTTATTTATTTTATTTATTTTTTAAGATACGGAGAACTTTTCGAGAAACTTTTTATTCGTCTCTTTCGTTGATTCGTTAATTAATTAAAAATAATTAAAAGCAGCGTTCTCATTAAAAGTAATTTAGGTTTGGTTTGCTGCTATTCGAATCTAGATCTTATGCTGACTCATTTTATCATTTGAATGATAAAAATCTATTGAAAACAATAAGCAATGAGAATAAAAAACAATTATTTATGAAAATAATCTGTAATTTGGTACGAACCATTCTCATATCAGACTGTAGAATAAAGTTCATGTGAAAGTAAATTGAGTGGTCAGAAAATATTGATAGAGTCTATTGTCATAATATATTTTCAAATTATTACGGTTATTTTAGCATCAACTTAGTTTTAATCCCACCATATCGTGATTCGCTTAAGCATTGAAAGCATCATGGAAAGAGTTTAAATAAAGTTCAAAGAATAGAAAAAGTTTCAAAATGTAATAATTAATAAAATTAATATCAATATAAATAATAATCATCACCTGATGATGTTTTCTGGGGCCTGATTTCCGAGTGACAAGAGCTCTGGCTTTCCTTACCCGTGCTTATGTGGCTTCGGGTTCGAGTCCCGGTGGTTCCACGGATGTTTGTAGAGGTTCGGAATCCACCTTAAACCATAGGTACCGGTCTAATAGGACTGTAGAGCGTTGGGTGTAAGGCTGAAAACCCTACTCCTGAAACGAAAAACCATCTCCTGTCTCGAAATTTGCCAGCTGTCAGACGCCCTTGGTCATGAGTCCACCATGGGATTGTTGAGCCGATGGAGAAGAAAAAGATCATATTTTCTAAAAAATGAGTAATGAGTAATGAATAAAAAATGAGTAAAAAATGAGTTTTTAACAAGAAATACTTTAAAAGTAAATAAGATTTAAGCATGATATATTTTCATTTCATTTGTATTATATGATACCAAAAGGTTTAAAGAAATTTTTTTTATCGAAGCAATCATGTTTATCTTTCTTGACTGTGCACTTGTTTATATCATCGCTTTGACGCTGACATCATCGCTGACTGTCAATCCACTTGCGTAGCATTAAAAATTGTTTTAGGGAATCCACATTGTTGATCACATTATTATTCAAAGCGTTTATTTATTGTTATAATAAAAAAAATTATCGATTTTTTTAAGAAATCCCATCTTAACCTGTAAGATAGTGTTGAATAATTATAAAATTCACTTATTCTTTGTTGTTTAATTCCACAAAAAAGATCATAAAATGAAATCCACGGGAACAAGCAGAGTGATCTTTAATTATTCTACCATGCTCCAACAATTTCAGATTTTTACTAATCAACATTGTTAAATTAACTGTTTATTATATTGTTGAAAATTGATTTCTTACACAGTTTCCGGATTCGGATTACATCCAAAAGGTGTGATAAATGATAAATTCAATAATAAATATCTTAAAAATCTATGAAAATATTGTTGATTGTATGAATAAGTTAGGCCAATAGAATTTACTTTAACCAAATAACCTTTATCCAAATAATAATAATTTAGCATTCTGTGGAGGTAATAACGATAAAAGTGAACTCATTTCGTATAAATTATTTGAGATTTTATGTGTATTCCCTACCATTCAAGAACTAAGGTTTCCATACGCTCTTCATATTTCCATTGGAACTTAGCATTTCTGTCATTCAATTAGTGGAAACACAATACCTCTTTCAGAAGATATTTGCTTTCATATCCAGACAATTATTAGCATCATATGGATTCTTCAATTGGAAGCTCAATAATCTCACAAAAATTATGTCTTTCATATTACCTCATATCGCTTACCTTATTCATATTACCCTGAATTGAACTGGTTGCTCTTCCATTCACGGAATTTCATAACCGTGGTATTTTTCTGCTAGTGTTATTTTAAATGATAAATGGCATTTCTTTCTCGCAATTTTACACTTAACTTCAAGTTGTTGTTGTCGTATTCCTGACGAGTACAAGAAAATAAAATATTGTGGTGCTCTCGAATAATATTGGCTATGTTGATTGCCAGCTCGGAGTATAAATTCTCTTTCGACGGATGGTCCAGACAATGAATGGCGGCTGCAACAGCTGGACAATCAAAGACATGGCGAGGAGTTAACTCGACATCAAGGCAGTTGCCACATTTTTGATAATTTTTAATGCCACCAGCAGAAATTTTCATATTTTTGGGGGGCTTCATCCTTAATCTTGTGAGAGCAGCATCTATTTTTCTGTCAGCCAATATTTGCAAAATTTTCGCCAAATAATCTGCAATTTCATTAAATTCCAAATCCAGATCAGCAGGAATCCATTGCAGGATATACACATTTTGTGCAAACAGTGAATTTGTTCTAAAAAAGATATAATGTTCAACCTCCACTCGCAGTTTTTAAAGCGAGAATTTAAAGATTACTTAAAATATAAATTAATCTCCTCGTTCATCACAAAAAATAGTTGATGGAAAACAGCATAAAATACAATGGTTAAATATTTTATACATTTAAATGGAGTTAATTAAAAATGTATAAAATTAAATAGTATAATTTGCACCAAGCTGGTAATTAACAGCTTAATAATTTGTACAGTAGAAAATATATATATATATATATATATGGTTAAATATTTTATACATTTAAATGGAGTTAATTAAAAATGTATAAAATATTTAACCATTGTATTTTATGCTCAATATTGATGTGATAATAGCATAAATGTTTAGTAATATTTTCGAAAACCTTGTCAAAGAATTAATGATTGTTAATTTGATTTAATTATCTTTTTGCTTTGCACTTTTCCATTGTTAAAAAAACTGATGCATTATGTTCTTCATTGGCTCAACACCCCATGGTGGATCAAGGTCGTCTGCCTATTGGCAGATTCCGAATCATGAGATATTTTCTTCTTACGGGGTAGGGTTGTGGATCCTACGCTCTACAGTCATGTAAGATCATGGCCTACGATTTAAAGGGAATTCGGAACCACCACAACCATCCATGGACCGCCGGGACTCGAATCAGAAAATCTGTGGAACTCAGCACCAGAGCTCTAATCATTCGGCCATCATGCCCCTTACATTACGTTCACAAGTGAAAAATTTCAAATCTTACTGGGATTTCAGTTTCATTATATTTGGTTGCATTGTCAGTATTTATAAATTTTGGTTTAATGTTGTTTAAATAATATTTACATAAATGCATATTAAATTTTATTTGTTAATTCATTTTCATTGATTGCAATTAATCCAGTTCCCCACAAATTCGGCCTAGAAATTATTCTCGCATGCTGTTTATTGGCAGTAGCATGTCATGTAACTCTAGTGGGCCACTAGCTTAACCAAACAGACCTATTTTTAATTTTGTATATTGCTTCCAACTGTTGTGTGTGTAAAGATATTTTTTTTATCCTGAAACAATGCGCTGTGACTCATTTACATTGTTCACGTTGTTTCCTGTTGCCAAAAATAAGAACGAAAAAAAAATTTGTGTTGTTAAACAAATTAACATACACGCTCCAACGATACTTAACATTTAACATGGTGCATTTGAAAACGATTTTTTTTTTTTACCCTCCCCCTTCCTTCGCGTGACGAAAACTTCCTTTTTTAATTCGCAAGAAGGCGGAGCATTGTTCTATTTTGACAAGCAATTTACCAAAGTGACAGTCGCGTTAACAAATGAGACAGTCGTGATGACGTTTCTTCGTTTGTTGCACCGGCAAAATGTCAAAGGGTTAGGGGAACAATTGCCGAACGCAAAATCTTCCTTCGGTCCCCCGTAACTTTTGCTTTATTTAATTTCATGCGCTCCAAGGAAGTACGGAAAATTGGTTCTTGAAGTTAATGAGTTTACTCATTAAGTTTAAAATAGAGTGCTTTTCCCGCGGATGGGCAATTGCTCCTGGATGTTTGACTTGCTATCTGACGGAGCTTCGGCAGCGACGTTTCTGCTCATCAGCGTTCAGGAGGAGAAAGTTCGGGAATTAAATTACATAATTACAAAAGAACTTTACAAAGCAGAAGGAAGTTGTTATATGTTGGATATAACTGTATAGCATGACGTTGGACTTGTTTGAGAAGTTTCGTGATTGACTTGTCATCAGTATTTAAGAGGAAAAAAATAAATGAGATATAATCTTTGGATTAAAACCGAGATTAATAAACGAGATATAATCAAATGGTAAAGAACATTAAAAACGGGAAAGAATAATATATGCAGGTATTGAAATAGTATAATAGGATACTATTTAACAAGCTTCAATAGTTAAACTAGTCGTTAATATTTGGAACAAAGAACACGAATTAGTTAATGTCAGACTAATTTTAAAAAAGGGTAAGGGAAACTAATAAAAGCAACTGAAAATCTAATCTGTTTGGCTTTAAAACAATATATCATCATGTTTTATTTATCTGATGAGTTTCAGCAACGTTTCTGCTCATCAGAATTTAGAAGAAAGTTTAATACAATCAAATTGTGAATTAAATTACATAATTATAAAATAACTTTACAAAGCAGAAGGAAATTGTTATATATGGATATAACTGTATTGCATGACGTTGGACTTATTTGAGAACTTTCGTGATTGACTTGTATTTAAGAAGAAAAAAAAAAATGAGATGTAACTTATGGATTAATACAATTGCTGGAAAACATTATGAAAATGTGAAAAAATATTATTTTTTATCATTTTTATAATTTTCTTTAGCAATTGTATAATAATATATGAAGGAGTAATGTATATAGTGTATGTGAAGGCCAATATATGTAGATATTGAAACAATATAATACGATGTCTGTATTATTTGAAAACACCAATAATGATTTAGTCGTTAATATTTGAGACAAAGAACACGAATTAATTGACGCCAAGTTAATTTATGTTGAGTAAAGGAAACAAATGGGTGTAGGGCTAACAACCCTATCCCGTAAAACGAAAAAACATCTGTCTCAAAATCTACCAGTAGGCACACGGTCTTGGCCACCGTGGGGCTGTTGCGCCAATGAATAGAAACAAATGAAAACCTAATCTATTTGGCATTAAAACAATATTTCATTATGTTTTATTTATCTGATAAGTACCGGTAATTATCTAGTCAAATTGTTTTAGGACCAAATTAGTTAGACATAGTCGAAATATAATATTAGTCCAGTATGGAATGTAGGTTAAACTATACAATGATTAAAGAACATTGTAAAAACATGAGAAAATAAAATCTATAGTAATTTAAGCAATATACTACAATGTCTCATTTATTTAACACACTTCAGTAATGATCTATCATCAGTATTTATTTGATTAAACTTAGAAGTCATAGACGGCTAAGAAATTGAAGGAGAAAAAAAATAGAACTTTAATACATGTACATTAGGACAGTATGCCATAATTGAATTACCTGATCATTATTATTAACATCATTATCAGCATTTAAGAGACATAAAGTGAGCGGAGTGTAATCAAATTTCATGTCGAAACTATAAAAACTTTTTTTCTTGTAAAGGCAAGAGAAAAAGAGACAATTAAGAATATTAAAACATTGTAATATTTCACTTCCCTTTTTTTTTTGACAGACTTCAATAGTTATTATTATCAATATTTTGGAGAAATCGCATGAGTTAGTCAACCTCGAACTACTAAGTAAAAGAAAGATGTTACGGAAAATTAAATGGGCATTGAACCTGTAATTTATTTTTAAAGCTTCACCGTTAATTTGTCATCAAAGTTTAGGTGGATGAAAGTAAATTAGGTAATTGCCTACAAATTATCGGTTAAAATTATTAAATTGTTAAAGAACATTCTAAAAAATAAGAAATATATATATATATATATTAGAATTATGCTATATTTTGTTTACTTGATTAACCTAAGCAGATATCTGGCCATCAATATTTAGAAGAAAAAAACTTGAATTAGTGAATGCTAAAATGTTAATTAAATTAACTAAAGAGCTTTTTGAAAAGAAAAGAAGAATTTAATGTATGGACATTGAAATGAGATGACATGGTGTCTGCTTGGACAAACTTCAGTGTAGGAGGGGGAAAAAATTGAGTTAGATCCATCAAAATGAAGGTTAAACTGCTTAGAAACATTATCAAAACAAGACAACAAAAAAAAATCTACCATGTTAATTTAAAAATGTGTCATTGCATTTATATTATTTTACTTGTTTCAGTAGTTATCTATAGTTTCAATGTTTTAGAAAATAAAATAATTTATAATCAAAATGGTATGCACATCTAAATGTAATTCAAGCTGCTTAAAGCAAAAAATGTAGATTAAGTTATACACTTTTAAGTAGCAATAGGGGAAAAGATGAAAACTTTAAAATATTGTTATAAAAAATAGTATGACATCGTATTTGATTTATATGATAGCCTTCTATTCTGATTTTATGGTTTGTATGAGAAAAATAAAGTGTTTGTTGCACATAATAAAAATGTTAGTTACATGTGGTCTTCAAATACAATTAAGAACTACTTGATTTCTTAATGTAACAAATCAAGTAAAATTTATAATTAATGAATTAAAAATAAAAATAAATCAATAAACATTTCTATTTTAACAAAATTTTAGAATTTAAAAGGAAAATTAAAACACATCTAAATTATTTTAAAATTATTTATTATACTGTTTTGAATTCATGCAATCTTAATTTTGGGGAAATTACAGCAAATGAAGATTACATACTTTTTAATTGCAAAACACGAAAATAAATGAAACACATAACACTAAGGCTAACTTTCCATGAATATATTTTCTTTCAAAATGGAAGTTTAAAAAAGCTTTTTTTTAATTAGTACCATTAAAGGCTTGCAGATGAAATTCAATTTGAATTTTAATTCATATAGAAAAAAATCTTTAAAAATAATCACAAAAAGAGGATTTTTTCAAAAGTACTATTTTTTGCTATATTATTTGTAATTGTATAAAATTAAATTAAATTTATTTTGAGGGGTTTATTTTATTGGGAATTCGGAATTCTTCAGTATTCAAAAAATAACGTAACATTAAAATTTATTGTGAAATTTCAATGCATTTTATAAAATCACTTTAAATTGTGCGTCTTAAAATAAGATTAAATAGTTCTAGTTGGTGCACTTGGTTAAGAAAACAGAGACAAAATAAAATCTTAAAAATAGAAGCTGTCAAGGCCATGCCCAGTAAAGAAAAAGAAATCCGTCTATTTAACACAAGAATAATGACGAGTTTAAACATTTTTCATGGTCAGAAACGCATGGAAATCTAATTTTTCCTTAATTGCCAGTCTTGCACGTATGTCCTTAATTCCCTAGAAATCTACTTTGTAAGAACTGAAATTATCTACAATTTTTATGCATGGAAATATGTTTGCCTAAATTGCGATTGTTACCCTGGGAACGAACCCCGCCCATCCATACTTTAATTACAGATATTGCCCCAAGGGCAACTTTTCTATTTTGTTGGGCCCCTTTCGTTTTTGTTTCAAAAATTACTCCTTCTCTGGAATTTCTAATTTCCAACGTTTAATTTCAAAATTTCTTTCAACATTAAGTTACCGGACTACAGAAGATAGCAATTGTCAACGGCATTATTTGTCAACGGCATGTGAAATCTTATATAATTTTACTACTGATTTCATTTAAAGGAAAAGCAAATTGTAAAATGTGGACAAATCAAGTGTTTAAGAAATTGAAATCAACAAACAAGAATGCTGTAACACTTGCATAGCTCAGTTCAGTTATGGGCTGGCGGACTTGGCGGCCCCCAAGCCCATAAGTGAAATATGTGCACGTTTTCAAATACATGGTTACTTCCCACTTAGGGCCAGTTGGGTTTTTGTTAAATATTTTACATTTCAATGATTTCAACATTATAGTATTTCAATTTTATATTTCATATGATTTCAGTATTATAATATTTCGATGATTTCAATATTTTATATTCCTTATGTGTCAGTTTTATTATCTGAATTATTGCAACTGATGATTTTATTATCCTATTATTGTGCCTGAATTTGTTGATTGAGCCGCCATTTTCCCTGGTTTAATTTTATGAAATATTCATCGAAACAGTGAAATTGGCATAAACAATACCATCTTTTATATCAATTTCAGATGGCAAAAGAGAAAAGAAGATTAAATATTGATTTATAATTGTTTATGTAATTTCTTTTTACTTAAATATTTATTTTTTGTGCAATACTTCTTAGTTTTAATATTCTTTTTTTATGTATTGGAATTAACTAAATGCAATGTAAAAATTATTAACAAAATCCTTTTGACTTCAGATACCTTTCCTACTACTTAAAATTTAGTGTGTACTATTGAGTTTTTATAAGCAATTACTCTTTATTTTGTTATTACCAAATCCAGGTTGCCCTTCTAGTCCAATTAGTGGGTATGAAAAAGGACTTGCCTTGCAAAAAGTAGAGTAGAAGATTTGGGAGGGGGATTAGTTTATATTTTTCCAAATTCCAGCCCCCTAAATTTTACCCTTTTTTGCATTTTCTTTTCGAAATATCCCTGAAACCGTCGACTTTAGCAATTTTTTCTCTATTAGTGTTTTATAGAATAAATTTTTTACTATTTATTACTATTTTTTGTAGTAAGTGCATTACGGCTTCTTGAAAATTGAGATTTATTATCTATTTCGTAAAAAATGCATTAGCTTCTTTTGAGTGTATGACGCACATCAATTTTTTTAGAATTTGACTAGAAAACCTTTATTCTCAGAAGGTTTCTCAACATTTAATGTTCCTTTTACTGGACTAGAAGAATTTTTACTGTAACGATCAATAATGAAGAAAACCTTTTTACAAGTATTGAAATTTTAAGAATTTAAGAAACAGTTCTAAGAATTTGGTAAATGCAGAATATCTAGAAATGGCATGTCTCAGATATTCGTGGAAAATTATTTAAATTACAATTTTACTGAAAAATGTATCAGACTAATTGATAAATTTCTGATATGCCTTAGAATGATTTTGAACAAAAGCTTGTTTAAGTAAAGATAACCAAAAAATATTCTGCAATTTGCAAATTTATGATCTAAGGCAGGGGTGGCCAGCCGAGGTCCGCCTTGACTATTTTTCTGGTCCGTAAGATTTATCACGCTTTTACAAAATATATTTATTTTATAATGGCCAAACTAGTGACCATTATAAAATAAATATAGATAAATGGTTATAATATAATATAAATAAAAATATAAAATAGTTATAATGGTCAATGTATTTAAAAAATACATTTATGTGTGCATCCATATATTTAAAAATTAACTGTTGAAATTAAAAGAAAAAAAATCAACTTTTTTAAAATAATATTCTTGTGAATATATGACAGATATTGCCTTTTTATTTATGAGTTTACAGTTATGAGTTTGCAGAATATTTAAATTATATTCTGCGAATTCACCATGCGCGCTCATCGATTTGCAAAAGCTAAGTGAAAGAGTGGAGAAACAAATATCGTATTAGTAAAATAAATATTTTTTAATGATTTCATTTTTAGTGTTATATATTTCTTTACAATATGCGTTTAGTATCATTATTATTATATTATCTACGTTTACATGCAAGAACAATAGTAAACACATTAATAATAACTCATTATGTTTCAATTTTTCACTCCAAAAAAATGTCTATAGGGGGGTCTAAATCTAATATGGGGATATATAATTTTATATGCGGTCCGCGGAGTTATGATGCGTTTCCAGAGTTCAAGATTGTTTGGGTTGGCCACCCCTGATCTAAGGTAACTGAAATATAATAGAGAGTTTTTGCATACGTACGTTAGTTACCGTAGGACGTCCGTTAGCTTTTTCTCCCTAGCGCGCATGCTCATAGGAAACTGAGCATGCGCGCTAGGGAGAAAAAGCTAACGGACGTCCTACGGTAACTAACGTACGGTATGCAAAAACTCTCTATTATCTAAATGCTTAAATAATATATATTATGTACATTGAAAGCAAATTAAACTCGCTAGCCTGAAATCTTTAAAATCTATCAATTTTGTTGAAAAGATATAATGCTGTTACAAAAGAAACTATTTGGCCTATAAAAAACTAATTGAGAATAAAAATATTTTAATATCAAAAAAGGGTTTTCAGTACCAAAAACTCTTAGTCATGCATGTATTATAATATGCCACAATTTATTTTATTATATTTATCTTTATTATGCTCTTATTTCCGTTATATTTCATTTCTGGGAATATCCTGTCACGAACAAATGTTTATTTCTTTGAATTAAAAAAAAAAGACAAACTGTATTCAGCTGTGAAAGGAAATAAATTCTAAAACTATTTAGACATTGTAATCTGACTCATGCAAATTTCACGCGTTTTTCAGTTTCAAAAAGAATATCTTGATAGTTAAACTATACATTTAACTGTAACAGTCTATCAAGAAATAATTTAAACTTTATTGTCATTTAAAATCTTTTCTTAAGTAAAACGTTAGAAAGAGAACGTGGGCAGTTTGATATTATGAATTCAATTGCTAATATATAGATTTATATTTAATACTAAGTATATGTTGAATTTCAATCTATATATTAACTATTGATTATAATTTATAATCAATAATATTTAAATACCTATTAAAATTAAATATAAATATAAATTTTATATTAAAGGAATAAACGAATTAAAATTAACCTATATTAAAACACCTGTACTAATCTTAACGTAACCTATATTAACCTTAAAATAATAAGATATAAATATAGGACAATATATTTGTAATAATTTAGATATATTATAATACTATTAATGTATATTTTATTATATCTTTTGATTAAAAATTTTCAAAACAACTGCGAATACAATCAAGCTTCTTATTTACACTTATAATTTTTAAAAAATGAGATAATTTTATTATAATTTACAAAACAGTTTTTTATTATTGTAAATGTACATGTTAGAATAGAAAAAAATGTATAATTTGTCTCTGTAGCCTTGAATATTTTTTATTTTATTTATTTTTCTTAAAACTTTGGTATAAAATAAAAGTTTTAAGCATAAATATTGCAACTACTAGAAATAAAAGCAAGAAGTGGCAAGCTTCCAAGAAGTTGTCTTGTGAATTGTGTATAAATAAATATAAAACAATAGATTTTAATTGCATAGATTTTATAATTCCTGCATTTAGTACTACATTATTAAACATACCTATTGCAGTATTTTTTGTTGATAGTAAATTTTATATTATTAATATATTTATTTTGCAGTTAGGCTTACATTCAATAATTCAATTTAGGCTTACATTCAATAATTCAATTTAGGTTAAAATTCAATAATTCAATTTAATTGTGTATAAATAAATATGAAACAATAGATTTTAATTGCATAGATTTTATAATTCCTGCATTTCGTACTACATTATTAAACATACCTATTGTAGTATTTTTTGTTGATAGTAAATTTTATATTGCTAATATATTTATTTTGCATTTAGGCTTATATTCATGCATTAAAATACATTTGGTGTACATTCATACTTTATTTCATACATAAAAAAGGTTGAACAAAAGGATGAGTTAGTAAGACTAACACATAATTAAACCAATATGAATTGTTGTTAAAATTATAGATTTTGATAGGTTTAGAAACACTGTAGATTTTTTAATCGACTAAAAACTATAACAGAAGTAAGAATCATCATAAATACCAAAGTTGCGTAAAAAATTCTTGCCAAATAATCATGCCTAAAACTAGTTTAAAAATTGCTGTATGCTTTTCGGACCAAATGTAGTATTCTTTTATTATTTGTTAAGTCATTTAGAAAACTACTGATTTTCATAATGAGTATTTTTACTGACATACTACTAAATATCTACTGTTCTCTACTTAATATTGACTGAATTATTGCAAACATATTGTATTTGGAAACATAATGCAACGAATAGCAAGCAAAACTATATTTTTAATAAATTTACACAGTGTAAAATAATTAAAATAATCAAACTCCTTCTTCATTTATAGAAATCTTAGTATTGCATCGCCTTGCTATTGAATCTTTTTATTGTCAAATGTACACAGTACAAAACAATTAAAATAATCAAACTCCTTCTTTCTTTATAGAAACCTTAATGCTATATCACGAAGCCTTGTTATTGATTCTTTTTATTGTCAAATGTACACAGTGGGAAATAATTAAAATAATCAAGCTACTTTGTATATAAATCTTAATATTGTATCGCAATTATTTCCTTATTATTATTATTTGCTTAATTTATATTTTTAAAAATTAAATAAATTCTTAATTCCTTACATTGATATTCTGGTTTCAAAATTTTCATTTTACTTTAAGGCATTTACCATCCCATTCTTTAATATATATATTTATTTAACTTGGATTAAAAAGAATAGCTGGTGGCAGATCTCCAGCACTAAATATCTTCTAATTAATTTTCCTCCCAGAATTATGGAAATCTGAGAGTAACTCCAGGAAACACTTCATTAAGGTGTGATCCAGACGTCGTTTTTCCTTTATAATTATCACTGCACGAGGTACTTAACCTCAATCACGAGTGAGGCTTCTTTTCCAGAATTTCTTGGCAACGGTCCTTCGAAGTAATGAACCCATCCAAAGACATAATGACGTGTGAATTCCCGCAGTTGACTACTAAAAATCTGTTCTGTTGCAGATCGTAGTAAAACATGGCATTATTTAAACGTATTCTTTTTATCCAAATTAAACATATGCATTTCATACAAGGTGTAAACGTTTGGAAACTATCTTACACACATTAATTTACTTTTCAATTTGCTTACATCCCAAGTTGTGGTCGATTCTTTTTACCCTCCTAATATCAGTCTATTTCCAAGTCCATTTATCACTTCAGGGTTCTATAATTATCTATTGGAGTTATGATTGCCTGCTTCAGATAATCCCAAAAATTAACATTGGCATTCATATTTCTTTAAAATTTAATACAAGTTGAAAGATTTTTCCTGTTGGGAAAATATTCCTGTTTTTAGTTAGAGTAATAATTAAAATGGTTTTAGGGTGTTTTATGATAGGTTTTATTAAAAAAAAACACTTTTGAGCATGATAGCACATATAATTATCATGAGTATAAATAATTATAATTTGATTGAAATTGTACATCATCAGATCGCAGTGATCTAATAGCCAACTATTTGATTCTACGTGGATAACAAAATGATCAAATTGTTATTATTCATATTCATATATAATCATATACAATTATCAATTGAAATCACTGAATATGATTATATATGAATTTGAATCATTATTATTTTCAATAATAAGGATTCAATGATTGATATAAAATCACATTCAATGACTTCGTATGGCTCTGAAATTTATACTATGATTCATAATAAATGTAATTTTATTTATATATTTTTAATATTTTATTTCATCAATAATACACATTTGGCCGTAATATTTTTCTAAACGTTTAACTGAATTCTTTTTTCTTTTGGAAAGGAGTAACAGATTTATGGAAACTTCCTTTTCTTTTATAGTTTTTATACTTGATATATTGTACGAATTTTAATTTATGTTTGGAATATTTTCAAAATATAAAACAAATATATTAGATAATTAACAAATTTTATTGCTTACTTTAAATTTATTAAATTTATAAAATTAACGTTTAAAAAAAAAATCTTCACCTCAAATTTTTAATATATTAATTTTTATATTTTCTTTTCATGAAATGGCTTATAAGGCTTCTTTATGTAAAATTACATTGCACATTTAAATTGTAATAATATAATATTGACGAAACAACCTTTCTGTGCCTGTACATATGTGGGTGTCAAACAATTAATTTGTAAATCTATGGTGTACTGTTTTGTTCTGATAGAAAAGGTAATTTAATCACAGGTTTTGTAGTTATTTAAATCAAAACAATACAATTTGTTTCTTTTCTATACAAAAAAAAAACTTTACAACCCACGCTAATTCATAATAATACAATTCAAGTACTGCTATTGCAGTTTTTAAATTAAAATAAACCTTCGTAGGTCATTTTTCCTTGTCTCCTTTCACATAATTTACCATTTATTTTAATTAGAAATAAATCCCTGCTAAATCTTTCAACCTAACTTGCCTCTAATAAAAATTCATACACCATGAGCTTCAGCATAAACACTTCTAGCAAATTGCTTTCTTTCCAAATCAAAAGACATACATTATTGCAAACAATAGATTTCATCTCCAGTTGCCAAGCAAAAACAAAAACTGTTAATATTCTGTCATAAAGACGGTAATCCTTTCTCATCCATCTACATACTAATAACACTGGCTTAATAAAACAACAAGCCTACATGCGAAGACCAGCTAGTCAAAGGCTCTATCCAAACCCACGCCTTTTTATCTCCACCATCCAACACTTGGCATTAATTTAATCAGGACAATGGATCCTTCCGCCAGCAGATATCCCTTTTACAAAAACCAACAGAAGATGGTGGATCATCCTTGTGGCATTACCGAACATACGTTGGCGTTGCAGCATTCTCTTCTCCCCAATGGCTACAACTAGACACCCACGCTCATTTCCAGAACCAAACAAACCGAACCTGTTGCTCTTAACAGACTCATGGTTGGTGGTACAGCTACCTGATGCATCGATCCAAACTCTTCACCTGGGTCGATCAATGTGTGCCCGCCTTCCTTGCATCTGACGTCTGCTCTCTCTTTCTCTCTCTCTCTTCCCTTCCTATTTCTTTCTGTCGCTTAAGAATCGTTCCTGCGATTTTAGTGTGTTCGCTAAATTATGCGTATAAATGTGCCTCGTTACGGCCTGGAGTGGGGGTCTTGCTACAAGAGGATGGTCTCTTCCGGAGGTTTCTTCGATTCGTATTTTCGGTGCTCCTTCTCTTGCTGGAAGATTCGAGTCGCGAGGGATAATAACGTTACGTTGAGGGTGGAATTCCAGTTTGTTAGATAATAGTCTCGAGATCAGTTTAAATTTGATTTTCTGTACCTTTTTCTGACTCTTTAAGGGTGCTTAGAACTGGTTGTTTTATTTAAATTAGTTGATAATTACAGTACGGTTATGCATACCAATTGTCATGGATCTTTGGTTAAAATGTTGAAATTTCCATCAAATATTGTAGAGAGAAAGATTTAAAATTTTTTTTTTTTTTATATTAACTAATGAAATAAAAGCAAAATTTTATAAAAAAAAATGATTAAGGTGTGTACCACTAATCACGTTTCGCAGTATAACATTTTTCTAAGTGTATTTACCTGGTGGTGGGTACCATATATTTGTCGAAACCAGAATGTACGGCTTAATTTCGATATAGATTATATAAAAGAATGCTGAAGTGCTAATGTGAAGTGTTGTATACAATTGTTCAGTGGAAATTCAAAGGAAACATTAATAACATTTCAATGTTGAAATTTTTTCTGAATTTCGTATGTGGTAATTCCTGAATTTCGTACAGTCAAAGTTTCTTACAAACGGATTCAAATATGAATCTGTTATATCAGTTGTCATTTTTTTCCCCGGTGAGCATCGGTGGACCTGATGTACCACTTACAATGTATCCCACGAATTGCCACCGACTGTTACTGTGGGGAAAACAATGCCTTCCGGGAGGACTTTTGGGGTTAATTGCCCGCATTTGCATGTCGTGTGGTTGAAACCGGAAAAACTCCCATCAGCCAGTCTGACTACCGATGCGAGATGCGATTTTACATATATTGTCACAATCGCCATCGAGTCTTTGAGACAATAGTAATGCCGCCATCGGATTTGAATCTTATTCCTCCTGCACGTTTGCTACACATGTTGCCACGAGTCGGCCATAATTGTCAATTACTCTAATTTTTCTGCCATATTTTTTTTTTTTTTTTTTTTGTGGTTTCCTTGCCATCCTTCTGTCATTTAATAATCATAAGCATCCATATCATCCCAAGCATGCAATTATGTTTCCTAAATTTCTATTTTTAAATATGCTTTGTATCGTCTTCGTAGTTTATACACTCAAGAGCCAAAACATTATGACCACCCCTACATTTTGCAATGAACTCGCCTGGATGACGTGGAAGGCACGTGATCTGGTGGAAGTGGTATTTAACTGGTATTAAGTGGTGGTATTAATCCATGCCAAGGAGGGTTGAAGCTGTGTTGCGCGCCAAAGGTGGGCCAACTCGTTATTGACAGGTGGTCATAATGTTTTGGCTATTGAGTGTATAAGGTTATCTTTTTATGTGTTCTTGTAATTCTTATCATAGTGTAGTCGTTTCCTTTTAATTAATGTTACGAAAAGTATCGCATGAAATCGAGTTCGAAAAGTAGAATTGGGTTCAGCTTTTTTTTCTTTCCTTGGGAAATTAGAAATTTATGTTTAAAATAAGCATTTAAATTATTGATTAACTTAAATGTTAACTATTAGTTAACTATTTATACTGTAAGTGTATCCATTCCTGGTTTATTTGATTTATGAAGACTAAATTTGATTTTATTGAGGATCATTTGCTCTAATAATTCTAAAAGTAGTTTAAAATTGTATTTGTTTTCTTGTTTGTTTTGATTTTACGTTGCTAGGTAATTATAAATAGTGTACTTTTAATTACTTTTATAGAATGGAAACAAAAAGTTACAAATTTTCTAAATTACAAATCGAACAAATAAATATTGCAATTAGATATTATCCTGTTCTCGGTAATAACTGTTATTTACAATTATTTGTTGAAATTAGTACCCTCTTTCAGTGTATATTTATAAATTTGATTTTTAAATTTGGAATTGAGTGGAAATTAAAATAGATGCAAGATTTTTTTCAACAATTAGAATTAGAATAATTTTTTCGATAATGAACTGAGAAATTTCATTAAATGTTTTATTATATGAATGATGATATTCTTCTATTCATATTTTTTTATTCCTTTGTCTGTCTTTTTGGATTTATTTCAGATAAACATAAAATTTGAATTTTTTTTTCCAGCTATTTTTTCATTTAGGTTGCCAAGCAATTATAGTTTTTCATAGATTTTCAATGTTAAATCACATACACTCAAGAGCCAAAACATTATGACCACCTGTCAATAATGAGTTGGCCCACCTTTGGCGCGCAACACATCTTCAACCCGCCTTGGCATGGATTAATACCAACACTTAATACCAGTTAAATACCACTTCCACCTGATCACGTGCCTTCCACGTCATCCAGGCGAGTTCATTGCAAAATGTAGGGGTGGTCATAATGTTTTGGTTCTTGAGTGTATATTGATGTCAATAATGCAAATTACCATAAAAAATTGTAATTCAAAATAAAAAAAAACTTAAGTTATGGATTTTTTATTAGATTATAATTTTTAACTAATTGTAATTTTTGAATTAACGTAAATTTATTCAAATTTTTTTATACAAGCGCAAAATAAAATTCTCTCGAATTGCATATAGTCAAAATTCTATTAGAACTTTCAAAATTAGTGATGAATTTCTTGCATAATTATGTAAAAATGGCTGGATACTTTAGGAAGGAAGTTGTCAGGATATGGAGCAATTTTAAATTCATTTTCTACCTATTAGTATTAAAAGGTTTTTTTCCAAAATGCAATTCATTTTCTTGTTAAATCAATTAGTTTATTGATTAATCGATTTGATTTCTACTTCCTTTATTTCCATGAAAGGTGTATTTTTGCTTTAATTAATCTGTTTTACTTTAGAAATTTATTTCATCGTTAACAGTTAATATGTTATGCAGTTATAATATGTTTCATATATTATACCCAATATTTCCTTTCAAAAATATTTTTAAATGTAGAAATGTCTTTTTAATTATCAATAAAATTTTATTAAATTATCAGTTAATTTCTATTATTTAGAGTTATCAATCTTTAATAAATAATGTATTTATTTTCATTTCTTGAATAAAAATGAAAGATTTCAAAACTTAATTTTTTATACAATTATTAAGTTGTTTAATAAATGGTTATATCGAAAGGATTATTTATAATTATATACTACAAAAAACGGATAATTTTTAAATGATTTTATTCTTGCCACGAGGAAGAGTTATAATATTTTTGAATTGGCAGGTATTTTTGTTTTTTTTAAATGTTCTTTAAATTGTAGATTTTTTAAATAAAAATATGTAAATAATTTAACGTTAAATAAATAAAAATTGACATTATTATTATTATTATTATTTGCCATCTAAAGTAGAAAAATTACAAATCCAATATTTCTGTTCATAAAATACATTTTCCTTAAAAATAATGGCCGTGGAATTATTTTAAGAGCCAGCAAAAAGGAAATACTCTTTATCTTAGTTCATAAACTTAATAAAAGTTTAACGCAGAGAATGAGGAATTTGAATTTAATTTCATTCTTCCAGCCTTATTTATTTTTACGTGTTCTTTTTAGTGCAAGAACGTCAAATTCTTTTATCATTTTTTGAATATGTAATTTTAAAAAAATTATTATAATCAGTACGTGCTTTTGTAAATTTGTCAATAAAAATAATGGCAAATTTATTTTTTATAAGGATATTTTTTTACAATTCCCTTGTCTTGTATATTACGTTATTCTGCTGTTTATGGAGAATTGTACAAAACTTATATACTACAATTATATAAATGCATTGTTATGATTTTTGAAATTGTAATGTGTTTCATTTGTTATACTCAATATTTTCTTTCAAAATATTTTTAAACGTGCAAATGATGTCTTTTTAACAAACAACAAAACTTTAATAAATTATCATTTAATTTCTATTATTTAGAATTATCAATCTTTAACAAAGAATATATGAGAGTTTATCCCTAAAAGCAAAATTATTTGAATATAGTACAGAATTTCTTGATCACTAAATAATGTCTGAATAAATAAATTAATGTAATAAAATTCCTTCTTAAAAAATGATTTAAATTATATCAAGAAAAAAATTTATATTGTTAGAAAACTCAATATTAGTCTTTTGAACATCAAAACGTTTCTTTTAAATTGTGTCATCTTGAACAGTATTGTCATAGACCTAATTTTTGCTTTTCATTCAACCTATGCTATATACTTGTATAATTTAAGTCGGATATTTTCGTATATTGGATTATTTTCAAGACTTTTTAACAAATTCCAAATAAAAGAATTCAAATGTGATAAGAATATAAAAACTTATATATATAATATATATAATATGTTATTTAAAAATCGCTACATATTTTAATATATAATATGTTTCTTACAAATGTGATAAGAATGCAAAAATCCCTGAAAGGAAAATAATTATGAAATGTAAAGCTAATGTTTTACTATTGACCCATATAATTATGGGTATTGTTTTCGATAGCGGAGTTTTTCATTTCCTTGGTCAATTTGTTTTCTTGTCAACCACTTTTAATGTTTCTTATTGGTTAATTTTTTTAAATTTCTTTCATGGGCTATTCTTAGTGGTTTATTTAAATTTCTTTCACGAGCTTTTCTTTATATAATATTCATTTAAATTTTTGTCGGACTAATAATTATATAATTAAATAATGTAAAATTGTTCTAATAGCTCGTCTGATGAAAGCAAAGAAAATTTTATTTCACAGTGAAAATGATTTTTCAAGAAAAGAAAATTGTTCGGAATTTTATAGTTTTTTATGTTTTAACGATTGCTATTATGCGTTTTGATTTTAGATTAAATTCTAAATTTTGTGAGTAACCTGTATATCGACTCAGACAATTATTGTTATTTATTACTTTTTTTACATTATTTTTATGTTATCTTATTCGTTTTTCATTATTAAAACCTAATAAAATCTTTTTAATTCTGTCGTTCATGACATTTTTTTTAATGAGTGACTACATATTCTAAAATATTTCGCTTTGTCTTTAAAAATTAGAACAATTCGAAATGCATTGAAAGAAAGAAAAATCATAATGAAATTGCTTCAGTTATACGAAAAATAGTTTTCTGATTAACAAATGTGCAAAAAAACACCTAAGCTTTAATTTCAACTCAATAACAATACTTTTCGCTACATATTTTTTTAATTTCGCATATTTTTGACTAAGGTAAGAAATAAGCTTAAAATTAAAAATGGTAATTTTTCCCTTACTGCTATTTAGTAAAATTAGGAAGGATTTTGCTGTGCTTTCCATGGCGTAGTTAACATGGTTACCTTTTATAAATGGCATAGTTAACCTTCCGTATTTAATTTTTAAAGTAACAGCAAGATATAAGATCTATAACATTTATTTTAAAAAATGAAGTCTTTTTATTTGATTATTTTTTTCCTAACATATTTTCAAATTACGTGTAGATAAAATTTAAGCAAGTCTGTATAAATCTATCAAGATATTTTTTCTCTTGTGGAAAATAACCTCATATGAGGAGGCATAACCTCATATGAAGAGAATATATTTTTATCTTGTGGAATATAACTTCATGAAATTAAGGAGAAAATTGCGATTCCTTTGCCAGAAATAAGTATTTTTTTTTTTTTTTTTTTTTTTTACAATGGAAAGACAATACAAAAAGAGAGAAAATACAGAATAAAAAAAGAAAAAGAAAATGTACACAAAAGAGTTCAACAAAGTTGCTCGAAGTCTTAGCCTTAAAAATTCTCTAGCTTGCCAGTATCTCGCCGTCTGTAATTCACCATGAAGTGACAAACAATGATGGAGACGAACTCGGTTCATTAGTTCTGCCAAATCACAAAGAGGTCGCTCGAAAATCCCAATGCCATGCAGATGTTCATTAGATCAGTTCTTTTTTATTTAGACAAGCCACTAGCATTCCATTGCAATACTATACACAAAGGCCAACCGGACGACTGTTAGGATAGAAGCGAGAGTTCATGCCGAAAACTGTAGACCACTTAGCCGTATAGAACGTTGCCCAGGGTGCACCATTAGGAAGTAGGTCTACATTGCACCCCATCAAAAATAAGTAAATTTTCATAAAAATTGTGCAGTATATGTTAAAAGTATTGTTGCATCAGAATATGATATGCAAATTAGTAGAGCAGTTGTCATTTAATGTTATTGAACACGTAGCCAAAAACAAAATTTGCAATTTTTACTGGTAGAAATTGCTCAGTGAAATTTCAAGATAATCATGTTTTAAACATGAGTATTCGGAATCATTTATCGGAAAAATTATGACAGCCAGAGCTTTCTGGACGAATAGCAGTGGGATAGAGTTAGTTCTATGTTTAATATGAACTCTGTAATTCGTAGACTTGAATGCTTATTATTAATTAATGTTTTTTGTCAAATTCCATTAAATTCCAATAATTAGAAATTTATTCTGCTTTTTCCTTAATTTTTGGAAACAAATCTACAATTTATGTTGTCTACTATTGACATTGTGATAGTGATTCTTGTGTTTAATAGCACATCATAATTTATTTTGTCTTTTAGTATTGAGTACAAACCGCAGTCAAATTTACTTTCAGTAAAAGACTATCAATTTCTTGTCACAGTTTGGCCGAAAAAATCAAAATCTGATGTTAAAATTGATTATTTTTCTCGGAATAGCCATAATTTTGAAAACTTGTTTGATTTTTTTTTTTTTTTTTTTTTTTTTTTTTTTTTTTTTGATGTTCCAGGAATAATACATATAAATATTATAAAAACAGTAAAAAGATCTCTCAGTTTATATAAAATAAAATTTTATTTTGTTATTATAGCTGTTTATTATGTTATTATTACATATTTATGCAGCAAAACCACAATGGAAAGTAATAATCTATTTAATAAAAAAATGTACTACTAAATAAATATTTTGAAACATCTTAAAACTCATAGATTTTCTTTATAACTTTCGGTCTATAATAATATTTTTAAGGAATTCTTGAGGATAAATTTCACAATAAATTTCAAAAAAATCAACAATTAATGTTACTTATTCGAAAACATTTTAAACATTACTTTTAATTTAAATCAAAAATTTCCGAATTCTAAAAGATTATGGTTAAAAAAATATATTTTTCCATTTTTCAAAAAATCTTTAAATATAACGATAAAAATCGTTTGCCGTCGATAGGCACTAATTTGTTTATGATAATATTTTTATTTGAATTTTTCAGTTGTTTGGTTGGCAACATTTTTAATATTTGCATTCTAAATTTTAAAGTTTCCGACGAAGTAATTTTTCCTTTCTGGTAAAAAGTAAATATTCTGTTGATTAAATATTTTTTTATTTTAATTTCTTTCCCATGAAAACGAAACATTTAATTTTAAAAAAAAAATGCATTCTTTTTTTTAATCAAATATGTTTCATTCATAACTCGTTAAAACCAACACAATTTTAAGTGTTGCATTCTTCTAAGATATTCACCTTTTGCGGTAAGAATATTTTTTAAAAAATTTGTATTTTAAATGTTATTTAATTGAAAAATTTATAATCATCTTTGTTTTATATTATTTTTTAGACTTATGCTATTTTTCCATAATATTGTTTATAAAATTGTTTTTATATTTAATTATAAAACAGTTAAAATTATTATTAAACATTCTATAATGCAATCAGAGATAAATTTAATTTGAATATTTTACTAGTTATCAACAATATTTAAGTGTTTTATAATTGATTTAATTCTCAGTTGAATAAAATTTCTAGTTATTTAACATCTTATGTTAATAAAATTTATGTTATTTAACATGTTATTTCTAGTTATTTATATGTATTTTAGCATTAATTTATTCTATTTATCCGCTATCTTTGAAACAATTATGATGTGAAGAATGTTGTGACAATATAGTGATGTCATTAAATGTCATCTATCCTAATATTCTCATATTTGTAGTTATTATATTGGAATTTTGGGCCAAATCGCAAAATAGGAACCGTTGAGATTTGGCGACTTTTTTGTGGTGCCAATTGCGCGATAAATCGTCAAATATGGTAACCCGGATTTCAAGTTCTGTTTGCAGTTCACTTTACTTACAATTGCAGCCCTTTTGTTAATTTCTGACGCCAAATACCAGCTCCCCCTATCCTGCGATTTTGCCTAGAAATACCATGGTTAATTACGCAAGAAAAAATATAACAAATGAGGTTGGGTTTTGTTTTATTTTATTGTAATATGTTTCTAATACATTTACACTAAAACATTTTCAAAAATTTATAATTATGTGATTTTAAATTTAATTCTAGATTGCATTATTATGTTAATAACATTTTATTTTTAAATAAAATAGCATGGAAATAGTGTCAAAATATACTTTTAATGAATTTAATTTTTTTAAAGTTATTTTTTCACAAATCATTTATAATTGTAGAAATACTATTCTAAGTGGCATGTAATTATAATTTAAAATGTCACTCATTAGCATTCGTTTTACAGACATAAAACTGTAACTCCATTAATTAATTGTGAATTATTAAAATTATATTTTTATTACTACTACATTATTAATTATTAACAGATTCATTACTGCTAATACTTGATCAAACTATAAACATAAAAATAAATTAAAAACTTAACAAATATAAAATTCTTTGATATTTTTATCAAATAGTGAAAGTGTAACTTGCGAATAAGGAAATTCTCTAAAATATGTATTTTATTAATTAAATAAAATATTATTGAAATATTTAAAATAATTGCATGAAATATGATAATTCTAAAATAGTAAGTAATCTTTCATGATTTTAGGCTTTTCTTATTATTAAGGCTTATTATTTATTATTATTATTAAATATTATTTCTTATTTTTTGGCTTTTTTATATTATTTAATATTTTAAGCTTTTCTTATTAACTGTGTTTAAAAAGTGGATATTTATTAAATTTCAAGGCTTCGTTCATTACAATACAGCAGAATCCTGCATTTTCTGACAATATTTTAATTAGGAAATAAATAATAAATTTCTTATTAATGCTCCGTTGAATTATTTTATTTGTTAATTAAACAATTATTATAAGATGACACGAAACGTACATTATTTTGCCAAATATATGGAATTCTTGTCTTTCACTTTCATGAACAAAATAATATTTTATGTAGAAGGAAGGAATATTTTTTAACACTCTACTGCTATTTATTCTCTGAAAAAGAATATTGTTAAGAGATATTTTTATTCTCCGATAAAATATTTCCTTTTTTTTTTGTGACTGCTATTCAATAAGGAGCATATTTAATATTTGTTCAGTAAATTGATGCCTAGTACAAGATTTCCTCTGATGATGTTTAAGTATCTCAATCAATGATAGCCACTTGTATCGTCTAAGCCTTTTCGCCATTCATTAGAGAGTAACATTCTTAAGCCAAATTAAGTGGGCAGCACGAGTGGGCGACACATAAAAGTGGAGAGACAGAAGAAGAAAGCTTTCGTTTGTTTAATACTTTTGTTGATGGAATGTCATATTAATTTAACCAAAGTTAATGGTTTTTCTTCTTCTAGCTTACAATGTTCATCTATCTCTATTTAGATAGGAAACGTGCAATTTGAGTCATTAAAAATATCTTGATGAAGCTAATTGATCGATGAATTCAGGCTCTGCATATGATTGATATTCTTCACTGAAGGTAAAAAATTTAGAAATCAAATCTTAATATTTGTGCAATGATAGGCATTTCTCTTATTTGAACAGGACTTGAAAAATTGAAATAAGATTAAATGAAGACATGAATAATTATGCATTATTTAAGAAATTATTTTGATATTTTATGATGAACTACTTTAAATTATTTTTTTGAAAACCTATCTTGAAATACTACTTTTTTGCAATTTTATCAAATATTTCAAAATTGGGAATTAAAGAAGCATTTTAATTTTTTAAATACTTTAAATCCGCAAATGTTCAAAACCTTCACAAAAAGGGAATTCAACCTTTTAGTTCCATTGCTCTACCTTTAAAAAACTGTTTTCAATCATAATAAACTAATATAAAGATAGTTATTGACTAAAAAATAATAATAGCATGTATATTATAAGATATCCACTATCACGAACAAGCTGAAATTCCGTAGCATATGAAATTATGGGTATTGTTTTAGTAGAGTAGTTCCGTGGTTTCCTAGATCACTTTCAATATTTCTTATTGGTTGAATTATTTATTATTTTTTTTAAATTTCTTTCACGTTCTTTTTTTTTTTTTTTTTTTTTTTTTTTTTTTTTTTAATTTTTTCACGAGCTTTTTTTTTAAATTTCTTTTGCGCTCTTTTTTATAAAATCGTTTAGAATTTATATTTTTTTTACATTTTTGTTTACGAGTTTTATTAAGCATATTTTATTTTTTTTTTTCCTTCTTGGAAAACGTATAAACTAATCAGTTTTGCAAGAAAAAAAAAAAGGAAGGAAGAAATTGAAGTTTTTAAACAGGTCATTAATCACTTGAAAATGACAGTTGTAATAATAAATATGGCTTTAAATTACGCAAATTATTTAGTTAAAATAAAACTTAAACGAAATAATTGAGTAATTATTAAATAATTTTATGGATAACCTGTTTACCGCCCAGTCGATTGTTATTTTTTCTATTTTATTTCTTTTCATTTCAATTTCAATCATAAAAAAATATTTTAGAAAATAAAGATAAAAAATATGGCAATGTTATTAATAAAAACTTAATTTTTTTTTATCATTGTACTGTAATTAAAATTTTAGAAAATAAATTATACGTGTTGATAAAACTCTTAATGTTAAAATAAATAAGATTATATGTTCGTATCATACATTCATATTTATGCATTCACTTTTATTCTACATTCAATCATAAAAAATATATAATATTTATGCTTATATAATAATATACGCAGTCCAGTCACATTAATGTGACCACCTGTCAAAAGCCAGAATAATATATAATTATATATATATATATTATATATTATGTATTATATATTATGTATTATGTATTATATATTATGTATTATATATTATGTATTTTTTATTTAATTTATATATAATATTATACGTTGACGTCAAAAGTAGGTGGTGGTCACATTAATGTGACTGGACTGTGCATTATTTATGCATAGGAATTCTGAATTATATACAAACCGTAGGTAAGACAGTCTTAATTTCAGACATTGGAATTTCATCAATTATTATTAATTTATATTTGTATTACATAATTCGCTTTTCACTACTATTTGAGATAAAATTTATCGTAGCTGAAACTTCTTTTTATTTAAAAAAAAATAATAGAAATTAAGAATTTTACAAAAATTTGGAAGTTAAACTTAGTTATTTTCGATTTTTTAAAGAAGTTTAAAGAATTTGCTGTATGTTTGATTATAAGAGAAAGCAGAATATTTCTTAACCATATCTTTTAAAATCTAGACCGCTTTTCGGCACATGCGCATTTTTGTCTCCGAAGTTGTCTGCTTTTTCCCATGGGGTCATTGTCTTTAGTAAACATGACCATCCTTGCGATCAATATTATTCCGCTCTTTTAAATCTAACCTACAGATTTCATTACAGTATATGCTTATGTATTTCATATATTTATAATTTTTATTGCTGTTTTAACTTACTTGAAATCAAGGTGTTTAATTGAATTTTATATTCTCAATTTTTATTAAAAAAATTTAGTTTGATTAATTTATATTAGAATAACCACACAAATGCTATTTAAAATTGTTCGTTTTGAAAAATTGCACAACTCATAAATAAATAGAATTCACTATCATTTAGCATGCTGCCCATAAATAATGCACATTTTCCTCGTGCTTAAAATGTATCAATAATCACAACCTTACATTTGGCACGAAACTCTGCAAAAACTCGCCCTAGCGACAGCTCGATGTTCCAGAAAAACGGTTTATTTTTCTCTAACTGCCCTTAAATCATTTATTCGTTTTTGCAGGTATCGAGCGTTTTTATTTATAGTGCCTGCTGCTGCTGTGAATTTTCGATTGAAACATCGACCCGAAGAAAAGAAACAGTAATCCTAGCTGTGAAAATCGATTTCAAAGTCCTTTTATCGCTGCGCTTTTAAAAGAATTTGAAAAAGGGAGACGGTTTCCAAGAAACTATTTTTTTTCTTTCTTTTTATCTTTTATTTCGTTTAAATGAATGGCTGTTTTTAACGGAAATGGGAGGTTAACAAATGCCATTTCGTGGAAAATGTACACTTTGCTATTTAAGGTGTTTTCGGTTTACGTGGATAAACGGAAAAAGCGTTACCTGCCTCATGTCGTACGTGATTTCGAAAAAAATAAATAAATAAATAACGGCTAAATGTTATTATTTTAAAGAAATCTAATTATCTATCTTATTATTTAAATATAAATCATTATTGTTATTATTATTATCTAATTATAAATCTTATTATTTAAAGACGAATTTAAAAATAGTTTCCAAGAAACTATATTTTTTTATATTTTATTTCACTTAAATGAATGGCTGTTTTTAACGGAAGTGGGAGGTTAACAAATATCATTTCGTGGAAAATGTACACTTTGTTATTAATGGTGATTTCGGTTTACGTGAATGAACGGAAAAGCATTACTTGCCTCATGTCGTACGTGATTTTAAAAAAATGAAATAAACACGGCTAAATCTTATTATTTTAAAGAAATCTTATTTAATTATAAATCTTATTTTTTAAAGACAAATATAAAAATAGTTTCCAAGAAACTGTTTTTTTTTTCCTATCTTCTCTTTCATTTAAATAAATGACTGTTCTTAACTGAAATGGGAGGTTAACAAATGCCATTTCGTGGAATTAAATAATTTGAAATAGGGAGACGGTTTCAAGAAACTATTTTTTTCTTATCTTTTATTTCGTTTAAATGAATGGCTGTTTTTAACGGAAATGGGAGGTTAACAAATGTCATTTCGTGGAAAATGTACACTTTGTCATTAAAGGTGTTTTCGGTTTACGTGGATAAACGGAAAAGCGTTACTTGCCTCATATCGTACGTGATTTAAAATAAAATAAAAAACGGCCGAATCTTATTATTTTAAAGAATTCTTATCTAATTATAAATCTTATTATTTAAAGACAAATATGAAAATAGTTTCCAAGAAATTATTTTTTTTTTTTTATTTCATTTAAACTGGCAACTGGCGTACCGATTACGGACTACCAATGGGAATAGACCATTTAACTTCATCATCTTAATTCATATATAAATTTACAATTTTAATTGGCTGCTTAAATGTTAGTATTAGATAAAAGATTAAGTTTCAAAAAATTAAATAAATGGTACTCTAAAAATTAAAAAAATACTAAAATAAATAAAAGTAAGATGCAAAATAAAAAAAAAAAATTAAAAGTTAAAAAATAATGTTTAAGTTTAAATTCGGTATAATTAGTGTATTTCGTTTAAATGAATGGCTGTTTTTAACGGAAATGGGAGGTTAACAAATGCCATTTCTTGGAAAATGTACACTTTGCTATTAAAGATGTTTTCGGTTTACGTGGTTAAAACGGAAAAGCGCAACTTGCCTCATGTCGTACGTAATTTAAAAAAAAATGAAATAAAATAAAAAACTACTAAATATTATTATTTTAAAACATGAATTTCAATCCTTGAATTCGCAGTTTTAAGTTATGTTGATTTCTTTTGCATGTATCAATTCAATCGATAAAAATAAGTACAAGGAAAACTTATGTCATGTAAGAAAATATTTTAATTTAATTTGCATATGATCATTCATTATCTATGAATTGTTTCTAATCAAGGAAATAAAAATGAGGAAAACTGATACATTATTAAAAAATTATCATTAATTATTCATGCTTTATTGTGAATTCTTTCTGAAAAACGAAAGTATAGAGGAAAAATAGTATTTTTATTTGCAATCACAAATTTATTTGATCAAGTTTTTAATAATCAAACCATCTATATTGAACTTTCAAGGAAATATTTGTGATTTAATGAGAAGTAAAATTTTATAATAAAGACAAATTTCTGTGTTTTAAATGAAAAAGGTTGTATATTGTTGATTTGAAGACGGTACAGAAATATGATTTTTATTATTTTTTTAAAAATTTGGTAACACTTATTCGATTAAACTAAGTAATTTACTTTACAGAAATTGTAATAAAATAATTCATTCTCGAATAATAAAACCTAAAATTTTATATCTGTCTCGAAAAAAAATGGTTTTAATTTTGAAACAAGCAGGCTTAAGACAAATATACGACAATTGAGTTAAAAATCTTATTAAAAATTTAATTCATATTTAATTTTCAAAAGTCCATTTTTTATAATATGTTATTAACTGCCAATTTTTGTAGAAAATATTTGTGTTACTTTGTAAACTGTTAGAAATTTGTTTGCAAATTACTTGAAGGATTTATCTTTAATCGAACTTATGAGACTTTTTTAGCAAATGATTTTTAATTAGTAGATTATGTTTTCAAATAAATAATTCTAATCAAATTTATTTCAATATTTTATATGATAACTGTTGTTCTCCTACGGTTATTAAAATTAAATTCATTGTACCATACCGTTGTGACTCCATATTGTCTACGAATTCATGACTACAACAAATTGCAGAGAAATTCAATTTATTTGAACATCTGCCTTCATTTCTGTGTTATGCGAATTCGGTGTGATTACTGCAAAAGGTTTATACACCTGTAGAAGAAATATTCCCAACCGCAACCTTAGCTTTACCTTTTTATTGTTCCTAGTACGTTACAATGTGTAAATATAAAACTAAGGTGTTTTAAGTTAGAATTTTATGCACTTTTTATTATTATCCCAATTGTAAATAACTATACCATCTTTATTTTTTTTAATTTAATGATTATAAAATAAGCAACAATACATTTTTATTAATATGCTTTTTTTTTTCTTCTATTTTTCTTAAAACCATTCTACAATAATGAAATTCGTTTTATTTCTTTGATTTAATTACCATAAATTAGAGATTAGTATTTACTTACGGAAAGTGAAATTTAAATTGAAGAATATTTGAGAATCAAAAGAAGTTGTTTTGTTATAGTGCACAAGAATTGCTTTGTACCGTGTGATTATAATTAAAGTCCCACTTTCAAAAGTCCCTTTTTTAAAGTCCCACTTTGGTGTAAAAAACTACCACTCGTTACAATGAGTTCAAATTTCAACTGACAATACTTGAAGAAGTGGGAAACGATACGATTATACTATACGATACGAAGCGATTATAATATTTAAAAAAAAAAATTCCTAAGTGTATTAATAGATGGCGCTGTAAGCAACATAAAGAAAGTGAATTCGGCTGCCAATAATATTGTGAATAGAAATTACAACGTATTTGGCATGAGTTGCACATTAAACCAACTGCAGTGTTCAATTTACTTGATTGTTTCGGTCTTTTGACGGAAAAAATGACTTCCAATTCATTCAACAGTTGTGACACTGTTAGTGGAAAACCCATCCACCATGCATAGCAAATTGGATGGGAAAAATTTGTGGAACCTTTTTTGGAACTTTTTTTTTTTGATACTATACTGTTTCCCCCTTCTTCAAGTATCTTCAATTCAAATTTGAACTCATTGTGACGAGTGGTTCTTTCGCTTTTGAAAGTGGGACTTTAATTATAATCACTCCCTGTACATTAAAGGGAAACTACGTATGCAGGAAGTATGTCTGAGAATTATTGGACACATTAAAAAATTATGCAAAAAAAAAAAAAAAAAAAAAAAAGATTAGAAGAAATATATTTAAAAATCGTAAAATTTGTGTAGTAAATATATTTCAAAATTTTTCCATGTGTGCTTAAAGATGGATGATTCTGTTCGGTTATTCTTTTTATGTAGCAGATGATCCATAATGAAATATTCGCGAATGACAGCATTTTCTTTCTATTTTATATTTGACGGCTACACTAATAGATTTTTTTTCATTCCTCATTCATATTCCGCAGGTGCTCCGCCAAGAATACCAAATTGCCTCACGTATAGATATAATCGAACTTCTTTTCTTGATGATAGTTAATCCATCAAATGGAAGTAAATCTCTTTCGCTATCGATTCTTTCCGAAAGCTTTCATTACTATTTCGAAATTCAGAGCTTATTACTTTCTGACTTTTCTCCTGGATTTCCACTCACTTTTGCTGTATTCATTTACTGGTTAAAATAAAATGATAAGAGGGTTATTTTTTTTTTCAATTTTCCTGAAACTGATATATTTTTTTAATAAAATTTTAATTTCATAAAAATTAACTTTATGAAACATTTGATTGAGGAAAAAAGTAATGAAATTTAGTTTAAATTAATGTTTTATAGTTACATTATTAAATTAAGTAAATCAAGAAAATGCTAAATTCAAAAATAATAATAATAATAAAATAATAATAATAATTCTTCAAGTTAGGCTATAAACTTGCTAAACTAATTGAACACTTCTTTCTTAGATTGGTTGGAGTATAATGGTTTTCTGTAATTATTCCATATTTGCGAGTCATATTAGAGAGCGGGCCTGAATAGCCGCGTGTCTAGCGCTCTGGCCCTCTGTGCCACAGGTTTCGAGTTCGAGTCCTGGGAGTGCCATGGATATTTGTGGTAGTTCGGGATCCATTTTAAGTCGTAGGTCCCAGTCTCATATGACTGTAAGAGCGTCACGGGGCCTAGTTCTGACTTCTCACCCACATCATTCCTAAACTGTATAAAGGCAACTCAGCTCTAGACACAGTGATGTGCTGTGGTGTAGCAGCAATAGAAGTAGTCATATTAGAAAAGAACCAGAAAATTCCAACCAGACAGTACAACTGTAGACATGAATAATAATCTTCATTTTTCAAAGCAGTTATTATATAGTGCACGCCACCAATGAATACTGGTAAAATACTAAATCGAGAATTCTCCTTTTGAGATTAACTAGTATGCATTATACTTGTGGTTTAACATAAAAATTTAACTATCTGTTTAATATAAAAATTAATTTCTAATAACCTGGTTGAATTTCATAAGGGGAAGAAAGAATTTAGAAAACTTTGTTAAAAAAATACTATGTCTTTTTATAATTATTTAAATCTTAGTCTTAATATTCGTTATTGGCAATTTTGTATTCTTGAAACTTATAAGAGTGTCTGGAGAAATCTCAGCCGTGCGTGAAAAAGCTTGTCGTATTGCAACTATAAAGAATGTTGAAAACCTAGAAACGAGAATTGAAGAGTGATATAATGAAAAGAAGAATTATTTCCAATTCAAGAGAAATGCGATTGGTAACTGAGCAACCAACACCAATTACGATATCCGTTCTTTCCTAGTCTGTGGAAAAAGTTTACATTCTTTGTTCTTAGTGAAAATATCTCAAATCAATTATGTTACAAAATATTTCACTTTCCTGTCGCACTTTTTCGGTTTATTTTATTTTGTTTGGAGAAATTTATCGCTCTGTTTGGTAAACTATTTTACTTATTTCTTTTTTTTTTTAAACTATAAATTGAATTGAATTAAATGTTTATATCATAGTTATTTTTGAATTAGTAAATGCGAACTTCAAGAAACAATAAATCACATGAATAAATTTGCCATTGAAATATAATATAATAATATACAAATATAAATAAATTTTATATATTCCACATGTTTTCCAAATCAATTCAGATAATCAAGAGAAATTTAGCATAGTATCTCAAAATATTGATTTTTTTTTCTTTTTCTTTATTTTAATTAGAAAACTTTTAGACTGATTTTGATTAATTCGTCAATATTTCTATATTTATTTCAAATATGTATGTATATCTTCTAAAATTTGAAAATTCTAATATTGATAAAAAGCAAGTGGATAAAAAAAACTTATTTTACTTGATTTAAACATTTTACTGCACTTCTATAAATTATTTATCATATTTCAATCATGCAAAAATTTCTTCAAATTATTCCTGATTATTTCATTTGTATTAATAATTCAGATAGAAATATTTTATATCTTTAATAATGATTGATAATCAACATTACGATATAAAATTCATTTTGTTCGAATACTGCAAAATGTTAAAAGTATTTTTATGTTTGCATTCCTTTAGCTTTGACAAGTCTTGTAAATCTTGAAATTAATTTTTATTCCCCCATTTTATTTTTATTTTAATTCATTCCATTCTAATTTGTAGTGCAAATCATTATTCATGTTATTTTATCCTGTAATTTTCGAAAAATCAAACTCAAAGTCAATTTTCATTTTACCGTATCATTCAACTTTAAATAACAGCCCAACTCAGATTATATTTGAAAGGAATTTCATAACTAAAGGCATTCATTCATCCCTTACATTATCTATTAATAAATGTGGGATGTTTTTTTACTAAAGTTCAATTTTTTTATATTTATATATAAAAACATAAATCTCTGGATCATATCAATAAAATTATATATCTGTTGTGAATCCATATATGAATTTAATATTATCACATTAACTACAGGGAAAAACGATTGTTTTACAAAACAATGACGGACTTCAAAAATGCAATGTTAAATGAAAAATTACTTTTGCTAAGAAATATTTAAATGCATTAGTTGAATTTTTATCTTGCTTTTTAAAATCAGGATTTTTTTTTGTTCCCATTATTTTAAACGTTTCTTATAGCTAGAGAAAAAGCGTAGGGAATATCATTCTTCATTCTCTCTCTCTCTCTGTCACAATCAATCTTCATTTCTATTCTCTCAGTTATATCTTATTTATATAGGTTATTTCTCCATCCGCTTTTGTCTGAATCTGTGGAAGTGCATTCAAATGAAGCATTTATTAAAATATATTTCTTTCGTAACCAAATAAACTTTTGAATTTATATGCGTATGTGATTTTAGAAATGTCATAACTCTTAATCATATGTTTCTTGTCAAAAGAAATGCAAAACACATTTCAAAGAATTCATAATTTTTTTTATTAAAAAAACACTTTTATGGTCTTTCAATCAAATGAAATCAAATAGTCGGGTGTTCATTGCATAGTATTCTTTAGCAATTGTAAATTATCTGTTTTCTCTTTTTTGCAACCCTTGTTATAATTATAGTATTTAAAACATTATGAACTTAATTTAATTTATTTAATTTTACGCTATATTTATTTGGGATTCACAATTAAAATTTTTGATCAAAAATTCATTTTTTTATTGCGGAGTAGTTTACTAAAAAAGCCTAATTAAAAGCATACCGAAAACTGAAATGAAGTAATAATTTTTAATAGCATTGATTTGCAACAACAAATGAATACTAATCAAAACCGCATTATTGTACACTTTAGAATTAATTACAGATCAAGCCAATTTGTTTGTACTTTACATCAACTGTTTCTTGAAATCTTAAAAATCAATCTACAAGGTCTAAAAAAACCATTTAATATTCATCTAGACAAACAATCTACCTACCAGATTTAATATTTTTTAAAAATTCAAATTCTTATTAATTGAGATTAAATGAAAAGTATAGATGCATTTAATATGAAATAGCATTATTATTGATTCATTAAAAGAAATGTATAAACAAATTTTAAAAGACGTGTTAATTATGGAGAAATTTATATTTATTTGTTTTTTATCAAGTGTTCATTGTTCAATGTATGATTTGTATCGTTTTCCTCTCAACTTTAGTAAAAGTAACTTTCTTTCCGCGTTTATATTTTCATCTGAAATTAATATTTAAAAAATATTTCTATATGGCTTAAATTAAATTCTTAAAATATTAAATTTTTATAAAATCTAAATTCAAAATTACTGTGAATTTATAAGAATTTTTTATTTAATCATATGAGTATCTATGTAAACTAAACCTATGTACAACCAAAACATTACTTACAATAAATATAGGTAATAATAATAAATGAATAGCGATAATAAATAAATAAATAGGTGATAATAAATAAATAAATAGAGCTTAAAAGAAGTATTCTTCATAGAGTCATCCTAGGTTGCTTGCTGAATGTCATACCATTGGACAATGCCATAATAGAATATGGCATTGTCTTTGTATATTCTATGGTTAGGATGTTGGTGCTTATCTCATTGTTCTATACTTAGCATCATAAAATGTTATACAAGGACTCCTACAAGTTGCAAGAACACGAATTAATACTTGATAAATTACCGTATCATACTACACTCAAGAGCCAAAACATTATGATCACCCCTACATTTTTCAATGAACTCGCCTGGATGACGTGGAAGGCACGTGATCAGGTGGAAGTGGTATTTAACTGGTATTAAGAGGTGGTATTAATCCATGGCAAGGCGGGTTGAAGCTGTGTTGCGCGCCAAAGGTGGGCCAACTCGTTATTCACAGGTGGTCATAATGTTTTGGCTCTTGAGTGTATTACGTATCAGTTTCTACTTGCCTGTCTTTTTAGGAGGCTTCATCTGCTTAGCACATTGGTAGTTTTAATGTTTTGGCAAATTGGTGCACGTTTTAAATATTTACGTATGACTTAAAAAATAATTGCACATTTATTTTAAAATGTATCCTTTTCTTTCAGTTTGTAGCTTCGTGGTTCATAAGAGATGTCACGAGTTTGTTACCTTCACTTGCCCAGGAGCCGACAAAGGTGTCGATTCAGACGTAAGTTGCTGTTAAAATGATTAATAATTTATTTCATTTATTAATTTTAAAAACTTATATAATAGGATTTAAAATATGGATTTGTAATTTTGATGTTTGAGATTTATATATCATTAAAAAAAGTAAAGAGTTTAAATTATATTTGTATGATTATTTTTTTTCCATTATTAGATCAATGAATAAATGTTCACTTTCTTTTTATATTCCTAAAGATTTATCACAGTTCTATTCTATATATTTGCTTTTATTATTTTAATTTTTATGTATAAAATATTATAAGAATAAAATATTACTAATTATTACTATATAAACATTAGAAAAAATTTTCTTTTTAGTTTTACCCATAAAATTCTGGGTATTGTTTTTAGGGAGTGGTGGTTTTCGTGCCCATAACCACTTTCAATTTTGGACATTTTCACTGAAATCAGTATTTTTTTTAATTTCTTTCACCAGCTTTTTTATACATAAGATTTATTTACAGAATAACTGAGTAATCATTAAAAAATTTAGTAAAAATATTGATTCAGAAGAAAAATTCATGTAAAATTGTTTTAAAATGTTGTCTGGTGAAAGCAAAGACAATTGTATTCCAAATCGAAAATGATATTTTTCACCAAAAGAAACTCGTTTTTGATTCTGTAGTTTAAGATTGTTGTGATGCGTTTAGTCTTACATTAAATTCTAAATTTTACGGCCCATTAATATTACTATTATTATATTAATTAGTAACCTATATATTGGCCCATTCGATTACAATTTTTTTTTACTCCTTTTATTTTTCTTTTCAAATGTATAAGAAACAAAGGTATTTTACATTTTGGAATACCAAGTAAAATGTGAACAATCGCTCCAAGAATTTATATCTTTTACTAAGCCAAACATCGTGGCAGGTTACGTTCTGTTTGGGCAGTATAACAGAAGAGTACCAAACCAATTTATAGACATTTTTCATATTGATGCTGTTGGACACAACACAAAAATGTGGGGAAAAAATGTAACATGTTATGATGAGAACTTGATGATTTCCAACAAATAATATTATGATTAGTAATATATTAAATGCCATATTTATCGCAAAATTAACCTGTTTGATTTTTTATGTACTAATATTATTTATGCTTATGTAAGATTTTTATACTTTTTTCCAGGATCTAAGGACAAGACATCAGTTTGTCATTCATACTTATACAAGTCCTGCATTTTGTGACCATTGTGGCTCACTTTTATACGGCATCATCCATCAGGGTTTAAAATGCAAAGGTGAGCATCTAAATATCTTGAACATTTTATTTATTTTAATAATTTACTTTTAATCACATTGTAACATAATCGAACTCATTTGATTTTTTCAGAGAGGTAATACACAATTTACTGCTTTCTAAAAATATGTTTTAAGAAGAAATTAACAAGTGCAAATAATACCAACAGAAAATAATAATAATAATAATAAATATATAACAAAACAATTAAAACACAAGTTCGCTGCTTTAGAGCAAAATTGACTCGCGACTTTCGCCATATTGAAGCGTTTTGTAGGACTCGTTCAATAATATCATACTTTTGAGATATTTCTACCGCTTTTTATTGGCCAACCTAATAGTGTTTCGTATTTTTCCAGAAGTTTCGAAAACGTATGATAGTCAATATCGCCAATGCTGTCACATATTTCGTTTTTGGCGATATTTTCATATTTTTCCTTGTGTAATGGATATTTCGCTTGTATTTATCAGTTAAAAGTATTTCGCATAATAAATAAAGGGAACTAAACAACATGAACATGAAAACTTCTAGTTATTTAAAAATAATGCATATTTAATATGGAATTTTGTAACAATACTGATTCATTTTTAACTTTCAATTTTAAGGATGATAAATTGACTGTGAAAATTAAGAAAATATTTCAAATACATAGAGTTAAACTGAGCTAAACATAATTCATTTCTTTCAAGAAAAACTTCATAGAATTTATAGGCATAATGTATTTTATTTTCTAAAGGTACATATTTATAAATCTGATGTCAGTAATTTTTTAAGCACCTAAAAGATAAAACATTTCTTTCATTGTTTTTAAATTGATATAATATTTTTTGTTTGAATTTTTTTGAAAAATTTTCACGTTTCTTAAAAGTTTTCATATTTTCATAGTTATCAAAGTATTTATTAAAATATAACAAAATCTGCATTTTTAAAGATTTTGCCTTATGCTAGGAATATTTAAAACTCTGAAAATACCTTGCAATGAAATAGATTATAATCAATTTTGATGTATTTGTTTTAATAGAACTTTTCAAATGTTAAATCTTGTTCAACAATTGCCAATCTTGTTGAATCGTTGAATAATTAAATTTATTTAATTGTTTTGTTTAAAACATTTCATTTCAAAAATGATAAAAAGCATAGGATATCAGAATTTTTTTGCAATGATTTGATAGATTAAAACATTGTTAATGATTTCGAAAAGAATTTGGTCTTTTAAACCAAAGATGTGTAATATTTTAGATTTTCTTAAGACGCATTTCATGTGGAGAAAATTATTTTGGGCCACATATGATTAATATTAATTTAATTATATTTTTTAAGCATGAACGTTAGTAAATAATGTAGTATCTGTTGTAGTATAATATTCTTTAATTTCCTTTCTAGCAGAGCTTTTTTAAATAACAATACAACTTCAATAGGTTTTAATCTATTAAATAATAAATATATTCATCATAAATAAGAAATTTAAATTGGTATAAATTAATTAAATCTCCATGGTCTTAACGCTTTCAGACCCGACTTTAATTCAAAGAGTAAAACAAAATAATTATCATGTTAAAATATCATAATATGATGCTAATAAACACGTTAAAATAAAAAAAAAAAATTAAAAAAAGTAGTTTTATAAGAAAATAGGCAAATGTCCATTGGAATGGGCAAACGATCAATGAGATTGTCAAATAATCTGCACTAATGAACTTCTGTTAGGATCTCTTTTCTTTTTTTTTTAGTATCAATTTCTTTTTGTTAAAAAGCTAGATAAAGAAGCTATATCACTAAATAAGTTTCAAAAGGTCAATATTTCGGTAATTTTATTTCATAATGGAATGTGTATGAGCAATAATACACAATTTCATAAAGGACTTTCACATATTTCGGTTTCTATATACCAAAATAGATGAGTTTTACATTATTCGACATACAAATTATAAATAACTACTTTTTCTCTTTGTGAAGCACAAATGCATAGTAAATTTATGTCAGCTATTTCAATATCTTTAATCTTCCAACTAATAAAATAATTCTATAGAAATCAAGCCGGTATTTTCCTGCAACAAATTGTGAGCCAATTCTCTTCAAAATTTTATTTAAGTAGGTACCAGTCATTTTCAGAATAGAAGATAAAAAAAATGCGTAATCACAAGATTTTTATCATTGTAATTTCCTCTCTTTTTTTGTAAAAATGAACTAATTGAAATGTCAAACGTTTTTGCTCCATCGAAATTTAATACGCATTGCAAATAATGCATAAAAGTGAAATTTTGAAAATTTCTTTTTAAACTATAAGTACATGAAATCCAAACCCTTAACATATACAGTTTCTATGTTCGGCTTAGAAGAAAAATTGTCCGTAACCCTTTCTTTCAGAAACTTCGTAAAGATAACTCGATTTACTGAAATAAAATTTTGAAACGGAAACAGGGATAAAAAAGCGGAAGATTTTATTTCCACTTTGAGTAAAACTGAAATGAAATCACTTTATCGTTTAGTCAAAAAATTGAGTTTTGTAAAAGTTCAGAAATGTTGCAATACTAGAACAGAAATTCAAAATTTTATCTGAAATAATGTTATTGTTCTTAATAATTCAATTTTATATATCTGCTTGCAATCATCTGCGTTTATAATCTCATATTAAATGTTATAAACGTTATGGTTAAAAACGTATTTTTCTTAGCATTAAATAATAAAAATAGATTGAATAGAAAAGAAAGTATTTCTCCATTATTTGTGTAAGGTAGACAAGATAGGGTGTAAAGTCTATCAGTTAAAAACTTAAATTATAAATTTTAATTCTTTGATAAAATCAAAATACTTTTATTTTCGTTAATTTAGTTATCAAATGCTTTAAACTATTATAAAATTAAAATATATTAGCTATTATTGAAATTAAAATTCTACTTTCTACTTGCAAATTCGTTAAAAGCAAAACTTGAATGATAACAAATTTACATAAGCGTTTAAAAAAGTATATAAATCTTTGTTTAAGCTCTCAAACTTGGAAATGGCATAAAAAATAACTTTATTAACTTTAAATTATATTTGTAACAATTTTTAAATTTTTTTTTACCTCTTTTCATTTTGAATAATGAAATTTTCAAAATGAATAGAAAAAATGTAATGTTTATCTGAAGTTGTTTTTTCTGCTAGAGCTCTTTCTTCGCAGAGAAACAAGTTTTACAGCAATTTTATATTAATAAAAAAAAAATTCACAATTTCATATATTTTGTATATTTATTTTTTATTTTGTACTATTAATACTGAAAATATTAAAAAATTTTTCGTTAAATAATAAAAGATATATATTAATGCAGGTCGTATAAATTGTTTTAATATCTACTGAAGACTATAAATAATCGTTTTCAAAAAGAAATCTTGTAGAGCTAACATTTGTTAAAATTTTGTCTAGCTACATTCTCCCTTCCTCTTTTCTATTTCTATTATAGTTTTGAAATCATTACTATTATTTTTTTCCCCTCTAATTAATTAAAATTTTTTGTAGAATATTACTCGTTGGCATATTTTATGTATTATGAAAGTATGGTCAGTTCTTTTTGGGACATAAATAGTAGAGGAATCCACCCATTTAACATTGTTGGTATTTTTTATTTTTGCTTTATTTTTAATTTACTATAAAGATACATTCTTCGCATATTATTTTCAAATAAATTCAGCATTTCTTCATCTTTATTACGTAATTTTAGTCAACTGTTCTTTGATATAAGTTGTTCGATATTAATAATGCAAAATTATTTTCTAAAACACATTTGTGAAACACTGTTTAAATTTGTTTTTGCATGCTATCTTTCAGCATGTGACATGAATGTCCATAAAAAATGCCAGGTAAGTGTACCTAACCTGTGCGGATGTGACCACACTGAGCGAAGAGGTCGGATTGAACTGCGAGTCGAGGCCAATTCCAACAAACTTGTCTGTGAAGGTCAGTATCTTTAGACTTTTTTTTATTCTATATTTACACAATACTAAGCATTTCAATTGGAAAGAAACAATTTTATGAACTGTGATGAACATCTGTTCTATTATATTGATATCAGAACTGTTTCATTGTTATTTTTTATTTATTTTATTTACATTTTGCGACCTTTTAAAAAAATCAATTTTTGTATTAATTCATCCAATCTTTGATAGCTTAGAATTTTTTTTTTTTTTTTTTTTTTTTTTTTCATTTTTAATTGAAAAATTTTTGCCATTTTTTATAGTTATTTTGTCTAGGCCTCTTATAGCAATCGAGTTTGTGATTATCTCTCTTAATTTGAATGTAGAGCTTCTTTGCGTATATTTGCTTATTTTATACAGTGTCATTTTTTAAAGACACTGAAAACCCTTTTCTGAGGAAAAGAAAAAAAAATGTGTAAATATTTAAAACAAATGGGAATTTGATCAAAAGTTCTGCAGTTTTTACAAGGATCAATTGTTAAATACAGCTATATTATATTTTTATAGCAATATATTAAATTGTTTTACTATCGCATTATGTATGACAACGCTTGAAAAAAACATGTTTAATTACATTTTCACTGTGTAATAGTTCGCATCTATGCATCTGTAATTGTTTTACCTAATAGTTTATTTAATTGTTCACATTTAATAATAATATGCGCAACAAATAGCATTTAAAATGTAATGAGAAATATTGCTATAATAAATATTACAATTTATTTTGCTGTCTTAAAATGTTCATATTTGAGCGCTATAGTAACTATTATTTATATTGTTCTACCCAAATCATTGGTTCTGGGTTCCCAGTGCCTGAAAGTATAATCGGGTGGGGTAAAGTCAGACTTCTCCCTTCCCATGTTTTTGTGCCGCTAGGTCAAGGACAAAAAGCTGCATTTTTTACCCTTTATCAGGATTCGTAGGTTTATTGTTTGAGGACACATTGATTCATGGACTTGGTCTAGATGTTGCTGTCGACCAAGGGGGACAAGAAATAACAAAAAAATATTATTCAAATTCTTACTAATGCTTACAAAGATAAATAGATGATTAATTCAACTTTGATTTCTTTTTTAAAATTTTGTTAGCCAAATTCTAATTCAATCTAATCTTTTCCACAAAAAAAAGCCGTGTCTTATAAACATATGTATCATTTTAGTATCGTTTTGAAATGCATATGCATACATTTTATTATTATATTTTTAAATTGCGTACCAAAATAAATTGTCACAATTTCTTCAGTTATTGTCTAATTTTTCCTCTCTATGATTTAAAATAGCACGCATTAAAATATATACACAATCGCTGCTTATTCATGAGAAAGAGTTTTCATGCACATAAAAATATCCCATCTGTATGCACAAAAGATTTAAATCCTGATATATAATGGACTCTCTTACATGTCTAATTGTATTGTCGTGAAATAAAAACATTAACGAGTGTTTCGTTTTATAGTCTTAAGCAAACTAGTACTTAATTGAAGATTAACCCTGTGTTCATTTAAATGATTTTTCTCTTAGCTAAGATATTTTTTTCATTTATATCTTTATTACGTTTCTTTTGTAAATATAATTTCATCTGGTTTTATGGCTGACAGCGAGACTAGTGAAACAATTGGCATTTTATCGCCTGGATGTTTATTATGTATAAATCTTTTCCCCCGAATCCTCTATAAATGTCGCCTCCAATCATAAAATGCAACAGCATCTGGCGTGTGTGACAGAACATTGAAAGCTCCCAGTTTGGATTCAACAAGTCTGTAAAAAAATTTTTTTATTTTCTCTTAAAAATCTTGGGAATGAATTCTGGAGAGATCTAATTGGTATTTAAGAAAAGCTTTCTCTGGGAGCTTTTACACTAAAAGTCTTGCCTCGGGTTGCCATAACAACGTACGTCCAGCAAGTCCAATCGTCAGATTTTTACGTATAAGCCATGAGCATACCTCGCTCTTTGCGCTATTCTCTCAATAATGGCGATACGTCTGGACCTATGATTTATGGCGTTGTAATCTGAATATGCATTCTTCTGTATTATGGAATTTAATAAACCTGCCCAAAGAATTTTAGGTTTCATGACAGGATTTTATTATGCAGGAGGGCCTACACATTTCGGTATTAAAAGCCTAGTTCTTGATAGGAATTCCTTATGGCGAACTAGGAATGCTATTTCACAGAATAAAAATCTTTCTTCTTTCATTTAAAAATCATGCAAATATTCTACCAAAAAATAAGTAATATTTTAAAATTACTATGCAATTCTTTATAGAATAGAATAATTGATATAATAATTTTTTAATAAAAATTGTGACAAAAAATAAAATGAAATATTGAATGTGTGCTGTTTTATAAATGGACTTAATGATGACCAAAAAAAAAAAAAATCTATAAATTGCAAAATAAATTATATTTAGTTTTGCTTCTTTTATAAAGCGATATTTATTAAATACATTGAATGACACAGATATAAATAAAAAAATAATATGGATTGAATTTTTTAAAACTTCTATCATAATAAAATCATTTGTATTTCTTATTCCACTTGGTCGACAGCAGCATCTATAAAAGTTCCAATAGCCCGTGTGGTCTCATGGAAGGAGGGAAAGGGGTAGGCAACTTCTGTTGTGATGTAACACTCGTAGGTAGAAGTCTGACTTTGCTCCGTAACTCTGCAGAAGGAGGGCAGTGCCTTCCAGGAGGACTTTTAGGGAGAAATAATCCACATTTGCATATTACATGAGAGAAAATAATCTCCCGCCAGTTAGTCCGACTCACGGGGCAAGATGCTGAACATCACAAACACTATAGAGTTTTTTGAAATGCAAACAAAACCACCATCGGATTGAACCTCCGTCCTAATGCTCACCGGCAACGCACGTTGTCACTGAGCTACGAATCGGACAAATCATTTGTTTTTTATACAATTTCAAATAATTTAAATATCTTACGTTTAAATAATTTTTGTGTCTGCAGAAACACAAAAATTCCTCTAAATGCTTAGGAATATTTTGCATTTTAATTTCTAAGTTCCATTTCAGCGCTTTGTACGAATATTCTATCTTATTTTTCTAATATTGGCTGCAATTTTGCCATTACTTGCCTATGATCAAAACTTCCTTATTTTTATTAAAAAGTCTATGAAACACGAAGTTTATCCTTCATTCCGAAAGAATAAATTCCCTGCAATTAATTTCCTTCCATTAAAATTTTATCATCTCCAGCATGGCTTTTACTCGAGATATTTTAAACCGAAGTTTCTGTAACCGCGGCAGACCTCTTCTTATCCAAGCATTTTATCTCCTTATTTACTCTGTATTTGAGAAATTTTATTGCCTTCCTTTTGGATAAAAGCAATTGATAAACTGCAAATTAATTTATTTAGTGAATCAGAACGATATTGTAAAAAAAGAGCAGAAGTCATTATATAAAGTAGAAGAAGTCGTAGCCAACGGCCGTACCATGTTGAATATACCGGTTCTCGTTAGATCACCGAAGTCAAGCATCATTGGGCGCGGTCAGTACTTGGGTGGGTGACCACCTGGGAACACCGCGTGCCGTTGGCAAATTTGGGACCTGAATGGTGGCCGAGTGTCTAGCGCTCCGGCGCTCTGTGCCAACAGGTTTCGGGTTCGAATCCCAGCGGTGCCATGGATGTTTGTAGTGGTTCGGAATCCACTTTAAGCTGTAGGTCCCAGTCTCCTATGACTGTAAGAGCGTCACGGAGCAAAAGTCAGGCTTCTACCTACGGGTGCTCCATCACAACAGAAGCTGCTTCCTTCCCCTTCAATCATGAGCACGTATGGGCTCGTGGGCTTGGCCAGCCAAGTGGGATAAGAAACAACAACAACAAACAACAAGAAGAAGTCGTTATATAAAGAAGAAGTCAGAAGTCGTTATATAAAAAAAATGTGTCAATTAGGATTTGTCAGGTTATACAACCGATATATATAATAGACGACAAATCCAATTGGTTTTAAAAAATTAGTCCTGAAACTTTGTAGACGCATTATGTATAGCCGTTATCCAAGCAATGTTTTTTTCTCATGAAGTTAATAAATATCTATGTAGCTTTCTCTTATGTGACTATATATATTTCGACATCATTTAATAATTTCTTTCTGTATTTCATGTATAAGTTATGTAACGTAAATTTCTCGTGTATTCCTCTAGTAAGGCAAGCTAAAAATTTGATTCCTATGGATCCCAACGGCCTCTCTGATCCTTACGTTAAGCTGAAGCTCATACCGGATAACCGAAGCTCCCAGAAGAGGAAAACCAAGACCATCAAGGCAAATTTGAATCCACAGTGGATGGAAACAATTAGTTTGTAAGTGTCTTATTATGTAGTTAGATAGTAAACAATTCGTTTGTTTGCAAATAGAGGAATAAAAAATGTCTACTTGATTTGTGTATCTGAAGTAATGGCAGTACTTCTTCAAAATAAATTTTGATAAGTAAATTGTTAAACAAAATAATAATATCCATTTGCAGATATGCATAAATTATTTAATTTGGTGTATTTTATAAGGTTCAATGCTATTTTGTAGGATTATGAACAAAAACTATCATTTTTCACTTTTAATTTTCAAATTATGGTTTTGTGTTGAATTTATTGTTCTTATTTACAATTGAATGCTCTTTTTACACTTTCAACGCTTGAAAAAAAAAAATTTCAGATTTGTGTGATGTCGTCTGCTTAAAATATATAATCCTTTAGTGCCGGTTACATAAAAAAGACATATGTATTGAAAAGGTTTGCTTTGTCACTCTACTGTCATTTTTTCACACTTTAGGCTAATTAGATGGCGACTTACAGCTCAAACATCAATTCCGAACCATTCACAAACATCTATGTCACCGCCAGGATTCGAACCTGAAACCTGTGGTATCAAAGACCAGAGCTCTAGATAATTGGCCATTAAGGCGCTATGTATTGAAAAGTCAGATCAAATCTTTCTACATCCAATAACTACTACTTGAAATGTAATTCTTTGCAATCTCATTGGGTTATTATTGAGCTTTTTATTGTAGCATAAATCTTTGGGCTACCTATAATACTTTATTTCTTTGCCGTGTGCATGTTTAAAAATTGCCAATTTCAAGCATTTATAAGATGATGTATTCTTCGTTTTTCCTTTTAATTTAGATGCTTCTGAAATCCAGATTACTCCTTTCTTTTATGACTGTCAATTTTATTTGTCACACTTGCATTTTTGTGGGCATCGTGATGCAAAATTTTTATTTGCATTCGTTCCCTTGGAATTTTACAGACTTGTTTGAAACGATTAATGGAATTTGCATTCAATACAGAAAATGTTTTACTTTTCTTTGAAGGCTTGATAACCCGATGTTTCAGAGTCTCATGGAATTCCATTTTTTTTCCTTTGTTTTGATAACTTACAGTTTTTATAAATTTCACACATTTTGTTTATTAGGGTCAATTTATGAAAGAAAGAAATAAAAAGTTTTATGTGTTTTTATTTTTTGGATAATCTTGGAAAATATTTCCTCTTTTGAGATTTCAAGGAACATATTTTGTTTTATTATCCTTTTTTTTTTTTATAGAAGGAAAATAAATAGATTTCTTAGATGGATTTTAACCATCTATTCGTTAATAACTTAATTTTTATTAATTGAATCATTTCTTTTCGAGATCATTTGCAAATTTCGATTCATAGTACTTTTGAATGTTATAATTTTTTAAACTGTTTGTTTACATAACTTTCGAAGTACTAATTGAATTATTAAGTATAGAGTTGGATTATAGGGTAATTTATGTACAGTTAAAGAACATATGCAAAAATACGCTCATTTTTATCTTGTAGCCTTTAATTCTGGGGTTTTTGGGGGATGGCGGGATTTCTTGTGTAGCTTCAATGTTTCGCATTATTAAAAATTTTGCTCTTTTTATCATTCTTATTTTAAACAAAATTTAGAAATGGATCCAAAAAGAAGAAAATAGAAAAATAATTCCAGATTGAAGTCTACCTACTTAGTTGAGCCTGGTGGAAAAGAAGAAAAAAAAATTGTCGATAAAGTTAAAAAATTATGGCACGATTCAAAAGGTGTGGCACTGATAAACCAATAGTAGAATTTTTTTTTAATAACAAAAAGAAAGAATGAAGGGTTCCAAAATATCTATAAGATTATTAAAAATTGCTTATACTGCATTTTCATTCTGTGAAGGAACAGAGCAGCTTATTGTCTGAATTACAAAAGGAGAGATGAAGAGAAATTCGTCAGATATATTTCTCCTACATAAAGGGGAAAAAAATTATTTTATGCAGGACAATGCGACTCTCACATTTGGTATCTTTGCAGAGATCTGAAAGCTGAAGACAAGGACAGGCGCTTGCTGGTGGAGGTCTGGGATTGGGATCGAACCTCGCGGAACGACTTCATGGGTTCCCTCTCGTTCGGCATTTCCGAAATCATGAAGAACCCCGTCGAAGGTTGGTTCAAACTCCTGACAGCGGAAGAGGGAGAGTTTTACAATGTTCCTGTGCCGCCAGAGGGAGCAGCTATTGCTGAACTGCAGAATAAAATGAAAGTAAGCTTGCAAACATTTACTACTACATTCAAACAGTGTAGAATGATAAGTTTTTATTCATTTAAATATGGCTCATATCTACCATATGTATAAGAATGATGTATATCGAGAAAGAGATTCGGGCTCCTTTGACAAAGTATGTAAAAATTATTCTTTAGTAGATTTATAGAGGTAAAGAAAATTTCATTGTTACAGTTTACAGTTTCTTCTTCATTGGCGCAGCATCCCCATGGTGGGCCAAGGCCGTCTGCCTACTGGCAGATTCCGAAACATGAGATTTTTTTTAAGCTGGAGGGTTGTCAACCCTACGCCCAACAGTCATATTAGACCAAGATCTACGGTTTGAGGTGGAATTCGAACCACTATAAACATCCTTGGCACCGCCCGGACTTGAACCCAAAATTTGTGCCACCGTGTGCCAGAGCGCTCCATCATTCAGCCATCAGGCTTCAACATCAATAACTAGACATACTGAAATTATTTGTTTTATAGTATATATGGTATAGTGGTATTTTTGAACATATGTTCTACATATACATTTGATTTAGTATGAACTGTAATATGTTTATTATGAATGTACGTGTATTTGAAAGCTTTATATTTCTTCAGCTTTTAAATTTATCATTTTTAATTTTTAAAAATGACTTAGAAACTATTTTAAAAGATTTTTAAACGTTTGTTCAAATCTTTGCACAACGCTCTACAGTCATATTAGACCGGATCCTACGCTTTAAAATGGATTCCGAACCACTACAAACATCCATGGCATCGCCGGAACTAGAATCCGAAGGTACTGAGCGCTAGTCACTTGTTCATCAGGCCAAACAGTTTACAGTTTAGAGCACTAAGTTCACACCTTGTAGAAAAAATAGAAAGTGATTAAAAAAATTTGTTCATGAATAATTATGAAAATTGCTGAAAATAGCTTCTGACATCTAAAATACAAGCATATTATAAAGCAATGTTTTGTTATTTAACATAGCAATATGCATTTTGCACAATCGTGACGATTCATTCTCCATCACATTAAAGAGTTCATGATTATATTATATTTCTGGTTGATCTTCCGCTGTAGATAAAATATTCATTCAGATCTGTTCCTCCTCTGTCATAAATCATGCTTTAGATAGATTTATTTAATGGTGAAAGCATTTTAAAAATTATAATGGGAAATTGGACTATTCTGAAAGCCGCACTAGTCCAATACTTAAAAACGTAACTTAATAATAGTCCTAGTAACTAGTCCAATACTTAATGTTTTTACTTAAAAAACATAACCAGAATATTAACTTTTAAATGACTATTAAATATTACTTTTTTCTAATTTTGTCTTTTTATTTTAGTAATGTGTTTCTAAACATGAAATCTGTGTATATTTTATAGTGTCGCATGTCTTTGAGTCAAAGACCATCGTATGAGAGTGAAAACATTCCCCTTAACGTGAGTTCTAAGGATGTCATCAAGGCTTCGGACTTCAATTTCTTAATGGTTCTCGGAAAAGGAAGTTTCGGCAAAGTAAAACAACACTTTTTATCATTTTATTTATTAATGTAATGTAAAATATATGTGAATGATAAAAATTTTATCTTGACTAAAGTGTCATTTTTTAAACGTTCTTATAATAAAAAAAAAAAAAAAATTTCAAATATCCTTGACTGATATTACAGCAATTCTCAAATAAATAACAAAATTTTTTTTTAATTGGATCTGAGTATTATTTAAATTATGCAATAAACATAATTTTAAAGTAATTAACTTGATCCATTTCATTTTAAGGTTATGCTGGCTGAAAGGAAAGGTACAGATGAACTGTATGCCATAAAAATCCTTAAAAAGGATGTCATTATCCAAGATGATGATGTTGATTGCGCAATGACTGAGAAAAGGGTCTTGGCTTTATCTAACAAGCCACCATTTTTAGTGCAACTACATTCTTGTTTCCAAACAACAGTAATATTCATTTAAAAAATTTTATTCAGTTCTAATTTTACTTTTTACTATTGGAATTAGATATAAATTTGACTATAAAACTTAGTATTCTCCTTACTTATTTGCGCAGATCAGCCATGCTACCAAACCCATAGTTAGCAAAAATGCATGCTGGTATAGATTTTTTTTTTTTTTTTTTTATGAATCTTTAAATAAAATATTATATTATTATTTCTACTACAATAATTTCCTGCTTGGGGCCTGATGGCCGAATGGCTAGCGCTCTGGCGTTTCGGTACCAGAGGTATCGGGTTCAAATCCTTCGCCCATGGGTGTTGCAGTGGTTCGGAATCCAATTTAAGCCGTAGGTCCCGGTCCTAAAGGATCGTAGAGAGTTGCGGGGGTATTGTTACTCCGCGTCCGTGGCTTACCATCAAGTTACACGCGCCCCCTGGGTAATACAAAGTGAGTAACGTCTGTGCAGCGCTTGCCTTAAGGCATCCAAGACGTCCATGTCTGTTTGATGAATGAAGTGGTATATGGGGATGTGAAGCAACAAGGACTATAATCCCCTAATCACTATATATATGAACAGTTAGTTTTCCTTATTTTTAATATTCACTCTCCACAACGCTCTACGATCGTGTTAAACCCGGACCTACGGTTTAAAGTGGATTCCGAACCACTACGAACATCCATGGCACCGCCGGGACTCGAACCCGAAACCTTTGGTACCGAGTGCCAGAGCGCTAGCCACTCGGCCATTCAGGCCCCTCCATGTCTGTTTGTCAGCTGCATTAGAAAAAAAAAAAATAATAATAATTTCCTGCTTGTAATCCGCAGCGCAGTATGAACCGCTGACGTAATTTTCGAAAAAATAGTTCGAAAGTTCTCATATAATCCATGGGCGATTCGCGCCAAATTTTTGCCATACCATTCAAATTCTGTTTACTGGCATAAAACTAACGAAATGTTTTTTTTTTTTTTTTAATTTTAAAGCAATTGTATAAAAAAAGTTATGCGATAAATGTTAAAATAGAGAAAACTGGAAAAAAAATATGTATATTTAAGTACTACATGAAGTATGATGAAATCTAAAGAGATGACATTTTTCACAAGATTTTTAATCTTTGCAATTGCTAGAAAGACAAAAATCTTCGTCAGTATCACATATCACAGTTCATTATTAATTCGGCCTTCTGTAGAGCTTTTTAAATTCTTAAATTCATTGAAGGCCGTTTTCATCTACTAGCATACACTGACGTATGATGTGTGTCGTATTTTGTCATGTGAAAGTTTATTCACAACTTTTAATTGTTTAGAAGATTGTTTATTTTTTATATAATATAAGGTTTAATGAATTTTATTAATGCCATATAAAGTTCGGAATTTTTTTTTTTTTACCATGAGTTTTATGAAAATAAAAAAAAAATACTACCTTTATATGGCAGTATGATATAAAATTTATTAAACCTTATATTATATAAAAATAAACAATTATCCAAAATGGCCTATAATCCATGGTATAAAAATATGATAATTTGAAACAGAGAAAAACATGCTTTGCATACGGTTCATGAAAAACATATTATTAAGGCCAGCCATAAATTTTTTTTTTCATAGATTTCTTCCAGCAATTTTTCTTAAAAAAGTGTAATTTATCTGTGTCTTATTTTATGTAAAATATTAATTGTAAAATTATTTATTTATGCTAACTTTACATTATTTTTTAAATAAAAAAAATGGAATTTAACTTAAATATCATATATATAAAATAACTCTGATTTAAAAATTTTATTTAATGTTTTTAACATTAAATTTGTACAATATAGAATTTAACTTTGATTATTAAAATCAAGAAACTTAAACATGGAAGAAAACTGTTGAGTGCATATATATATTAGAAATAATTTATGTTATGCACTGTTTTCAAAAAAATTATAACAATTATTACAATGAATTTTAATGATATCTTGAAATGCTTTTTCTGTTCAGTAATTTATTGTTCAATATTAATAAGTTTAAAATGTTAGTATGTATAACTTTTTCTACTTTTAAATGCATGCTGTGTTTTTCTTTTTAGGATAGATTATATTTTGTAATGGAATTTATAAATGGTGGTGACCTAATGTTCCAAATACAAAAATGTGCCAAATTCAAGGAACCTGTTGCCACGTAAATATAATTTATATTTATATATTCCTTTCCTTATGCCATATGCCAAAAAATGAAATTTTTGTTTGCAGCCGTATCCAATACATAAAAATTGAATAAGCTGTGTGTTTTTATTTTCTTTGTTTCCTTATTTAATATTATATTTAAAAAAACATATGAAATAATCTTATTTTGTACATTCCATATATTATTTGTTCATATTAGTTTAATTTGTTATAATTTTTTTACTCAAATTTTAAACCAAAAAATTTAGTAAAATTTTTCTTTAATTTTTTTTATAGTCACAGTATATATTAATTCATAAAACAATTTTGTTTTTAAAGCAAACAAATAAAACATATATATTTTATACAAGAATTTGACTAAGCAAATTGATCCTATATATAATGAAATACTGTGAAATATTTTTTTTTCTTATTCCTGGTCATCTTAAATTTGTCTTATTTCTTTTACAATCATGAAAAATGAAATCTTAACTTTGTATTTTCTTTAAGATGAATGTGTTTTTTTTCAATATTTATATAATTTTATGAGAAAAGCATCTGAAAAAATTAACAAGAATAAAATGATTAAAATAATCATTCCATCCTCCAAGTGGAACATGAAGAAATTTATCTAGTTGCCATACAGGACAATTCTATTACATTGAAAGAAAGATACTATAGATCTGTTCTAAATGTTGTAAAGTTTAATTAACATAACAATAAATTAGCTTAAGTGTTCTGATCATTGAAAGTCATTCAACTTGTTTAATTGGTAGGTTCTAGTGAACATATAAACCTCAAATAAAATTAAACCTGGTAATTCTATAGAATTGTGGTATGTCATATATGGTTATGACACAGTTTATCGAACTAATTACTGGTAAATCATATAGATAACATATCAATGCAAGTTTTTAAATTTTAAAAGTTGCTATTGTATGCATTAGAAATGCATTACTAATGTGTGCAAAATTATGAATAGAAATCAATAATATCCCACACCATAATCTGATAAATTGGTATGGCAATAAATGATGCATATGTAGTCTGTTACGATAGTAGCATCAAAATTTTATATGTCCATTGTGAATGATGCTTCAAATAAAATTTCTTATTATTTTAAAAAAAGGAATATCAAATTTATTTCATTTGCCCATGTATGATATCTTAAAAACTATTGTAACCACAGAAGCTTATAGAGTGTCATGCATATTTCAACAATGGACTGCTGTTGCATAAAACATCAAATTTAATTTTTTGATTTATGGTTTTGAGTTTTGTTCCATGATTCTTAAACTATGCCTTATGGTGTTGTTGCACCATCTGTGAAGGCTGTTGACAAATATTTGTACAGTGATTAATTAATTGGCTTAAAATTTGCTTACAGGAACTGACAGCAGTAAATTGCACTCAATTAAATTTTCCACTGTATACTAAATTCTAACAAATTTTTTAATTTTCCTTCCATTGGCATCAGATAAGTCTGTTTTTCCTAACTTTTCCTATTATCAGATGATTATCTTAAAAAATTATATTAATAAAATTTATTTTTCATAATTATGTCTTGACTTGACTTTGAAATTATTGCTCACTGATTGGCTGCTTTTATCTTGAATTATCCAATTGCAGTCGAATAAATGAAAATAATCATGAACTACAAATTTGTACTTCACACAAAAACTAATTCATCCCCCACCCCAAAAGTACAAAAAAGAAGAAACAACAACTCAATTTTATGGAATTCTGATGTTCCTACCACCACTTCAGTTTCAACGAAGTTCAACATTTCACCCCTCTCCCTTATTGATGTGAATCCTAGTTATATGTGAATATTTGTATCTCACTCTATTTTTCTTTCATAGATTTTTTTCCTCCTTTTATTTTAATTGTTTCCTTTAATAAGTAGCTTTACATCTCATTCTGTCATTTTTTTTGTAATAGCAAAAGTTAAACTTAAACTCGTAACCTTTAAACTCTTCTTCATGACAAAATCAAAAATATTTATAAAAGACAGGATTACCTTTTGTCCCCCTACAAAAGCAAACCTAGTATTTCCCAAGGAAAGCTAGACATACACTGAGAACAAATGAGCTCCATAAATTTTTATTCCCAATTATCATTAGCAACTGCTAATTATTAAAAAGCCGTAGCTAAAATGACATCAAGGAAAAGGGCAAAGATAAAAAAATTACAACCGTGATCATCTGTTTTCAAATAATAAGAATAATAACAAACTAATTAATCATTAGAATGGAAAAGGAAAAGAAATGAGAAGAAACTCTTCTAAGCCATAATTAGGCTATGAAGGGAGCTTGAAAAGCAAAAAAAAAATTATGGCAGATAGATTTCATATTTTTAATGAACATGTTGCAGGATTGTTTGAGTTCTATACTGCATCTCATCAGTTAGATAAAAAAAATCCAGATGGAGAATATAATCAAAACTGTTCCACAATTTTTTTCTGTAAGCTGCATATTATATTCATGGTAATAAGATGTGCTCCACCATTTTCTGGTCATCACAGTATGAACATATTGGTGAGGTAATTAAACAGAATTCATACAATTTGCCTTTTAAGGTATATAATTTGATGAAAATGAGAAAGCATAAAATCTAGTTTTCTATTCGGAGGATACAGATGGTATTTAAATTTGATAGTGCCTAAATAACAAAACTCTTTTACATATATCTCATCTGTTTTGTCTTATATGGTTTTGGTTTTTTTTTTTTGAGTAATGATGTCCTCTGGGGATTTTCAGTGGTGGATTAAATCATCTGATGTATTTTTAGCCAGAGGATTCACTAATTCATTGTCTACGATTCCAGAAACAAAAGTGATGATGTGAGTTAAAACAGTTATGTGTGCACCTTTTGAAATTAGATGACCAAGCAATTTTATTAGCTGTGTAGTTTGAAAGGTGCTGTTTCTGATGGCTTGTCATACTGAAAACTGTCTATTAATATAATACATTAATGAGCTGAGTTGACATAAGCCATAACAGAGCAAGAGCTTCGATAAAAAACACTGTTATACAAAGAAATACTACCTCAAAAAAATATCGGTAGAACTTTTTACAGCTAATTGTGTTTATAGGAAATGATGCTACTTTCCTTTGCAGATTTTCCTACTTATCTATTTGATGATTCAGTTTTATTGAATTATCAATAAATGGAATAAAAAAACAAAATAAAATGGATACAAACATTTTTTATGCATAGTTTTATTCAATGAAATTTTGAATGCTTGTTTCTGATTAATTTCTTATAGCTACATTATTTTATATGACTTTATAATTTTTTTTCAAATGCATTTCATTTAATTTCTATTTTTCAAAGAAATTTTTTTAACATGTAAAGTGTGATACTATATCCAATTGATTCAATTCAATATTTGTATTCAATTCAATATTTGTTAAAAAGTATACTTATAGAATAAATATAATTTTTCCATTTCTGTTGTTGAGTTGAATGATTTACATTTTATCTTATTTATAATTTCATATTTTGTCTACAAGAACTAGAGTTTAAAATATACATTTCAGGTTTTATGCTGCTGAAATAGCTATAGGATTGTTTTTCCTTCATGATCGAGGTATTATATACAGGTTAGTCTTTATTTGTTATTTTAAATTTAAAAAAAAACATTTTAATATTATTTTGTAAGAAAGCGATAAAATATTTGACTTATATACACATAAATTATCAATTTGAGTAATTATTTACTTTTAGTAAAAGTTAAGCTAAATTTAAGAAGATAATTGTGGAATTCACATTTCTTGATTTATCTAAATAAGAAATTTTAAATACTATATGTTAATCAAATATATAAAATAGTGTATTGAATATAAAGCTTTGTGTTAAAATTTTATTTTTTTAACAGATTATAATGTATTTTTAAAAAGAAAAATGATTTTTAAATTAAAAAAAAAGCTAAAATGCAAAATAAAATATACACTAGATTTATACATATATATAACAAATCTTAACTTTCTCTCCAGGGATTTGAAACTAGATAATGTGTTGCTAGACCAGGACGGCCACATCAAAATTGCAGATTTTGGTATGTGTAAGGAAGGCATCATGGGAAATAAAACGGCTAAGACCTTTTGTGGTACTCCTGATTACATAGCACCAGAGGTAATGTACAGTCTAAAAGTAATAATGTGAATTAAATGTTATTAAGCTCTATCTTTTGTAAAGAAATATAGAATCATTTAAAGCTATTATGTACTAGGTTTAAGTATGCCATAATTATCTGATAAATTTTTCCTTCATTTATAATGTTAAGATAGTTATTATTATTATTTTAATATGAAACCAACATTGATTTTAAATCTATAGTTTACAGTATGATTTGTTTTGTTACACCAATATTTCTTAAGGATTAAGGATTTAAAAACGGAATTACATTTGTTACAATTAGTTAACATATGCATTAGAACAACAAACTATTTTTAATTAAGTTTTTTAATTTTTCTATGTAAAAACAATTTCACTATTAATTGTAATGAATGTTTTTATTCACAAAAAAAACTTTTTGTTCCATTAAATGATGTGGCTATTTTTTCTTTTAATTAAAGGATATCTATATTCTGAAAATTTAAAAAAACATTTAACTTTGAATTGTTCTTTATCTTAATATAGACCAAAGAAAAATAATCCATACATAAGTACGTTATTGCCATTAAAAAAATTTTTGAAAAACATCATTTCAATTCCAATGTCTACACAAACTTAAATTTTATTTTTAATAGCTTTCCTTTTTTTCATACATAATAAAATATCAAATAGGTTATCTAAGGAAATAGCTGTGTAAAGTAAAAATTTTGAAAGAAAATATGCCTCCAAAATAATAAACAGTTTTTGATATGGACACATAATATTTTAAATTCATGATAATTATATATTGTACTCATGTTTGTTTTCCAAAACATTTTTGCTATTTTTCAAAACGATTTAATTTGTATCCCTCAAAAATTGCATGATCCTTAAAAGGTAATACTTCATGAATTTTTATTCTAAATTTTTATACTGAAAACAATTGTTTATTTTTATTTTTAGTATTTGTTTTGACTAACAAGAATGAAATAAATAGTTAAATACTCACTTTTATATAAAAGAATTTTTTCTGTCATAGATAATTTTATATGAACCATATGGAAAATCTGTAGACTGGTGGGCATATGGAGTTTTATTGTATGAAATGCTAGTTGGACAGGTAAGAAATATCAGATGCAAATTATAAAATTAAATACTCACATGTATATATTGATATGAAATAATATCTGAATTCAAATGAATAAGGAATTTTTAATGTTGAATTTTATAATGTAATAAAAATAACACAAGTTTTGAATCAATGAGATTATTTTTATTTCATTTTCCCAAATAGTAATAAAATTACTAAAATTATTAATTTTCATGCTTGCAAATGTATGAAAATATTAAACTTACTTCCTCAATTCAAATTGTATGCTGTGCAAAGTTTTTTAAATTTAGAAAATGCTATATCTGTTGATTTCTTTGGCATACTACTATTTTTCTAATGCTCAACAGAACTAAAATGTTTATATAAGGTACTAATGAAACTAGTATTACAAAATTGAATGTAAACCAGTATGTATAGAGAAACACTGCTTAGACATGTATAAATTTGAAATTAAATATAATATTTTGAAAATGAAATTCAAAAAATGTTTTACATATATCTGCATATACATCTAAGAGATGATAATATTAATTCTTTAATTGTAAACTTCTATTTATTTTGTGCATTTTTTCTTTTGTCAATACTATGATGCCTTTTTAATATACTGTTCTTAATTTCCTAATTAAAATTATACATTTTAATATATTATCAGAAATAGATTTTAGTTTAGTGTAATAATAATAGATTTATGTAACTTTTATTTTTTTATTTTTTATTAAAAATTTTTTATGTAATTTTCATTTAGAAATGTATCTTACTAAGCGTATTTAAGCACTTAGTTAGTTTTAGATTAATAAACGTGTAGTCAGTTCTTGTAACTGGCCACTTAGCTTGTTCTGTAAAAAATTCTTTTTTAAAAAAAATCCTAAATTCTTTTTTAAAATTGAACTATTGATACAAAAAATTTTTTTGATATTTTTTATGTATAGAAAATTTTTAAACATCATTTGTTATTGTTATTAAAATGTTTACAGCCTCCATTTGACGGAGAGGATGAAGAAGAGCTTTTTGCATCCATCACCGATCATAATGTTTCATATCCAAAGTCTCTATCCAAGGAAGCAAAAGAAATTCTCAAAGGTGTAAGTATACAGTACTTTTTTTAAAATTCTATTTCTGCCATTTGTATAAATGAAATTATTTTAAAGATCTATGTTGAGAATTTTATAAAATGTTTCATATGCCTCTAAGTCAGTCCCATAGAAACAGAAAAATATCAAATATTGATAAAATAGAAGGATTTGTTTAAGGTCCAAAGTGCCCATTAGTTTTAATGGCAAAACTGAATGTAAGAAAACACATACATACATCAATACATCACAGACAAACATTGCAAAAGCAGATTAAAAAAAAGTGCAAAAATGAGATGAAAGGCCATTTAAGAAATTGATAAAGATGCAATTGTAATTTCATGTAGATAGCTTCGTTAATAATGAACGTTCAGGCTAACTTTCAAATTAAATAATAATTTTTTTTTCCGAAGTGTTAAACAACATAGGAAACATCAGCAACCTTCCTCCATCAAATGAAGGCCTGATGGTCGAGTTGCTAGCGCTCAGTCCCAAGGTGGTTTCGGGTTCGAGTCCCGGCGGTGCCATGGATGTTTATAGTGGTTCAGAATCCACTTTTAACTGTAGGTCCCGGTCTGTTTAGCCCTCGTGTGCACAAGATGGCCGTAGAGCGACAAACCAAATCAAACCTCCATCAAATTTCTTTGTAACAATATAACCAAAATTTCATAAAACTCCAATAACTTATTGCTTTATCACTTGTAGTACCCCAACATGTATGGATAAATCAGGCAAAGATATTTTTTAATCTTCCTCTATCATTTCTGATGCCATCATGATAGATTCAAATGCATGAATTATTAATAACAATAAACTGTTTTAAAATTTTTAAATGGCTCCACAAATAACATTTCTATAGATACCTTTGATTTCAAGGACTGCTTTACAACATTCCTCTTAGGGGTCACCAAGACACTTTACTGTGATTATCAAAATATTCTAAAGTAAACTTCGATTACTGTATAAAAAATGTATTTTCAATAATTACATCTATAATAATAAGAATCTTTACATCCAAATTCTCAAGGTATTCCACAAGGTACTAAATATTCATCAATACTGGCTAATCTTTACTTACATTACTTTGAAAAATATTATTGTTTAGTTCACAAGCATGCATTTAGGTATGTGGATGACTTAATTGTTTTAAACTATCTAAATTTTCAAAAATCTGCTGTGACATTTATCCAATAGTACTTATTTTTTTTTTAAAAATACTAATATATATAGCCTTCAAGTTGTTGATTTATTAACATTCATAAATCGTCACAAATTAATATATTTGATAGAAGAAAAAAATTCCACTTCACTATCAATAGATTTACACCCTGAAACCTCAATATCAGTATCAAAATGCATATGCAATATAATTATTAATCAACTGCTCAGAATTAATTCCATCTGTAACAACAATAGGAACAAAAAAAAAACTTAATTGCACTGTTAAAAAAAAGGTACCTCAGAAACAATTTTATTTCATTACTTTTTTCAATCTGTAATTCCCAGCTGATTATCATATTGAAAACATAGTTTGCAACTTCCACAAATTCTCCACACTGTGAGAATTTTCTCTTATATTTCAACTAAGAAATTTTAAATCACTAAATGAAATTAAGTACATTTCAATTAAACTCTATAATTCAATATGATTACTGCATAATGTTTTTCCCCTTTTCAAGTCAAGTATTTGTTTCATTTATATTGAGATGCATACTATTCTCATACTATTTACTTCATTTGATTTGCGATTGAAATGCTATCTAGAATTTTTTTTTTTTTAACCAAAAATGCAATTTTAATCATGTTACTGCTCTTTCCTTCTAGTTGCTTACTAAGAATCCAGTTAAGCGATTAGGTAGTGGGATGAAAGGTGAAGAAGATATACGCATCCATCCTTTCTTTAGAAGGATCATTTGGGAGAAGATAGAGAACAAAGAAGTACAACCACCATTTAAGCCAAAAATAGTAAGTCCAGATTTTATAAATTTCTTTATTATATCCCATCTACAATACCTATAAAAATTAAAAATATAAAACTTTTTTAATTTTTAGCATCAAGTTATTATTGACATTAATTGGAATTTAGTAAAATCCATATATTTTTTTAAGTGTATGTAAACATAAAACTTGCAATTGCTTATCAATACTCATCAATAATATATAATAGTATATCATTTTTTTCTCTTTCATTGTGATGGTATTGCAATTAACATGAGATATTATAGATAATATTAAGACAATCTTCAAGGGGGAATAAATTTTAATAGAATTTATTTATTTTAATGAAATGGAAATAAAATTTTGCTTTGTGTGATCTTATGAATAGTAAATGATTGTATGCATAGTCTTTAATAACTAATAAATAAATGGCTATTGTGAAATAAAATCTAAATTTTGTGAAATCAAAATAATTACATTTATTCAGATTTGTAAAAAAATGATATAATTTATTTAATTGGATATTACTGTTTTTCTCCAAATTGTAATTTTTCCATCATTGATATATTACAATTGGATATATAATTGACCATGTAGTGAATCTCATTCCATAAATATTTTTAAAACAAATTTTTTTCACAGCAACAAAGTTTATGGATGAATATAACGAATATTTATTTTTATAGCTTCTGAATTGATAAAACAAAGCTCTATTGTAACAAACAAACAAAAACTTTAAAAAATGGTCACAGTGAGCATCTTTGTTATTTATACATCTTGTACATATATATATATATGAGGGAAAAAAATATTTTATTAATTTTGTGGAATGGTATTAAGAGTATTTGGTGTATGAATTAATAGTATTATTGATATCATTACTAAATCTTTTACTTTGATAAGTAGTTGATACTTATTTTGGACTGTACTTAATGTAATTTATCTTAAAAACAGTATGTAACTCAAATAAGTTATTTTTATATTATACAGATTAATTGAATGAAGTATTTTTTAAATATTCAAAAAAAGTACAATTGGTTTTCACATAACTAGTCTTCTTGTATTAGAGATACTTGCTTGATTTGATGAAAATCGTTCGAAAAAAACGAAATTTTTTTTAATAATTTAATTTTTAAAAATTGTATGCTTGATGCAAAAAAAAAAAAAGAAAAGAAAAATAAATCTTTGCAATTATTTACATTCTTTCATTTGCTTCTGCAAGGCTTTAATATCTGAATGATTGGAAAATTATTTGTTATTATAATTGTGTAAAACTTTTGTACAGCATATTCAAATTATAACTTTAATTTTAATTAAAATATGGCTTTTTAAAATCTTTATCTTTTTTATCTTCTTCATTTAAATAATGTTTTTCATTATTCTTAAACTATCTATGACAATGTTTATATAAAATTAACTATGATCTGTGCTTTCTGAATTTGATTACTCAATTTACACAAGGTAGATTTTATTATTTTTTAAATATATATACCCATCACTCAATGTAGCTCACTCAATGCCCATACAAATTTCCATTTTCATATTTTTTTTCGAATAAAAAAAAGTTCACGAAAGTTCATTCGTTTTCATAAAAAAAGAGTTAATTACAACATCAACTTCACACTGTAAAAGATACATCTCTGAAATATCTTAAGTATTATATGCAACATTATTTATTATTATTATTAAATATATCAGAGGAGATCGTTTTTAGTTTTACTATGTTCATCAAGAAAATATTTTATAGTTTTTAACATTAAGCAAATTACATTTAAAACACTATCATATTTAATTGTACATGTATTCAGCAATGTGATTAATACTTTATCATATGCAAAATCAAAATTTATTGGCATTTATGATTCTGTGTGCGTCAACTTTAGAAATGAATATTTTAAGAAACTGAAATATTTTTTCATCTAAAAGTTATATAATGCATTATTTGAAAGGAATATAAATATATATAACTTAAAATAAGGAATTAATCCTTGAAATTCTTGATTTGTTAAATTTTTTTGTGTAATTTGTTACCAATTATGTAAAAATTGCTTTAGAATAATTAATTATAAAATAACTAAAGCATTTTTAAATTATTGAAAATTCAAAATTATTCAAATTTTTATCAAAATTAAATGAATCTTTGAAATGTAATATTTTAGGAAAATCCTTCTTGAATGTTTTTAGATATTTAAACATAGAAAAGTTTGAAATATTTATTTCTTTTCACTTATTTGTTATACATGTACTATTGTATCTCTGTGTTAAAGGAATATTCCAGAAGTGGTAGTCAAGAAAGCACAATAATATTGCATGCTCTATTCTTTCTCTTCTTCATTTATCAATATTTTTTGCAATGCTATTTTGCACTAGCTTTTATTTCTTACAGAAAACTTACCTTTCAAACATGTTCTTTAAAATTACGGAAGCATAGAAATACTGTACAATAATAATATCGATTGAATCAAAAATTATTTCTAAACTTTAATTTTAATGATTATGCCTTCATTATACCTTCTGATTATTTAGGTGTTATTTACAATGACTCGAAATTCTAAAGTACCTTAATTTCCTACCTATAATCTGCAACACCGTGCACTCTGTAAAGACCTCGTATAATCTGTGACCATTCGTGCTATTCTTTGACGTACCATATATCAATCCATATCTATATTGTTAGATTATTTTTTTATAGCTAAATTACTTATTGTATGCATAATAAAGTACAGTAAATTCTGCCTTGAACTCACAGATTAAATTTTCTACCCTAATGGAAAATGGCTAAAGGATAAAGTCCTAAATATCATTTCCTTATTTTTTTATGCTAGAAAATCCATGCAAAATACTCTTAATTTTGTAAGCTCACCTTTTCTGTATAATTACCAATGTAAGGAAGTTAGAAATTATGTATAAATTAAATGAAAAGTTTCTTTTCTTTCATGAAAAAGATGAATATGTCTTAACCTGCTTGTATTAATGAAGTCTTATTACGTTTTATTAAATGCTCTTTTTTATTATTAAAATATGACTTTTCCTTTAAAAAATAAGTATGGGATCAATTTGGGGAATTTCGGCATGTGCAGAATTTATGAAACAAGGTCTGAAATTATAAGATATATATTGAAGTTTAGTTTTCAGATAAAATATTTAATGCAAATTATGTTTCGTTTCTTTTTATTTAAAACTTAATTGCAAGAAAAATTAATAATTTTGAGTAATTATATAGTTAAGAGAATTAATGTTATTAGTATAAAAATTAATTATTTATATTACACTATTTTTAAATATTGACAAGGAATTCTTTTAATGAACCTTCAAAATATCTGTTCCTCTATTTGGGAATATCACACTTTTCTGGGCAAACACCAATCATGCTAATATACATAATATATAAATCATGCTAATATATATATGTATATTAGAATATGAAAAGTGCATTAATTATAAATAATGCTTCAGGTAAGAAAAAGGGTTGTAATAAATATTGTATTTATAGTTCTATTAAAATATATTAATTTTTATTCTAGGATTATTCATAGAATCATTTTATACCATATTGCTTATTATTTGAATTAAATATTTACACTGACATATTTGCAGATTGCTGTATTTGCTTTTTATTGAGTATGCTATCCAAGTATATTTGTAATTCTTTTTAATTATTAAGCACATGAATTGTAGTTTTCTAAAATAATTTATTTATTTCAACTATTTGGTGATTTCATTATCACTAAATTGCATGAAAGTCAATTAAATAGAAATAATTGAATTGTAATATTAAAGATGCAAGATTTACTATAATAAATTTCGTATTAAATATATATTAGACAAATAAATTAAAGTATTAAAAATGTCCCTTTGTAATTTTTATAACATTTTAATTTTTATTTCAAAATTTCTACATAAAAGCTTTTAATTTATTGTGAGAAAAATGTGTGTGTGTTTTTTTTTTAACTTAGATTTCTTTTATTGTTTTCTCCTTAAAATAGAAAACAATATAAATTTAAAAAAGTAATGAATTATAATAATACTTGTAGAGCATATCCATTATTGCTTAGCACTTGTATATTTTTAACAGTAAACTGCCTTTTATTTCTTCTATTTATAATTTTTCATTGCCTGCTTTCTATTATTTACTCTTTTTCTCTTTTATTTTCCTCTCCGTGCTGCAGAAGAATTCGCGTGCGGCTGAAAATTTTGATCCTGTCTTCACAAATGCCAAAATAACACTGACCCCTGCTGACTCCTCTGTCTTGGACAATTTGAGCGGCAACGAGTTCTCTGGATTCACATTTGTCAATCCTTTTTATGTGCCAGTGCAATCAAACGAGGTGGAAGCTTAATAGATTCTACTCCAATCACTAGCTTCCTTCTGTTTTCATCCTGTAACTATTAGATCTTGTATAAGCTTATAATATTCTTATCCCAAGACAATTGTGATGATCAAAAAAGCAGAGTAGGGCTGTGGGGGAAAGGATGAAAACTATTCAAATTTACATTATTTTCAAAATTGGTATTTAATTTAGTTTTATAATATTAGAAGTTGCATTGTGAGCATTATTAGAGGGGTTGAATTCTGACTTTTTAATGATCTGCTTATAAATTAAAATTGGATTATGATGCAAAATGTTAAACAAGAAATTATAAGTCTAGTAACTTATTATTGATGTTGGAAATGTGTTCTGAATATAAAAAGAAATATTCATGCCCCTATTTCAATTAACAGCAAATCGTATTTTAATTTTTGCGAAATATTTATCTGCCTGCTACATTTATGATAGAAAAATTTAAATATTGTAAATTCTTTTTTTGAATGGCAAAAATATTTAATCATATTATAATTTTTTTTACTTCTGTAATAATCTTTTAAACAGAAAAATCAAATGAATCTATAAAATAATAGCATTTACATTAATAAAATGAAATATAACTTTTTCAAGAGTATAATTAGTTTTTATTCATCAAATCATAAATAGATTTGCAAAATAGCTTCGTATTTCTTTTTTAAAATACATTTCATAATTTGAAATTCTGAACTTATGTACTAAAATATTATTTTAATGATATAAAAAGATTTTGAATAATTTAAATTGAAAATTTTAATTAATCATATTTCTATTTAAATTTTAATTGAATGACCTAAGTAGCTGTTTCGCAAATAGTTTTACAACTTTTGTGTGTGGCATTTATAAATAAATATTTCATAAAATATATCGACTAATTATCATAAATTTTAATACTTTTAAGAATATATATTTATTCTTAAATAAAAAGAATTAATTTTAAATTATGTCTTCTTGTAATCAATATTAAAATTATTCTAAATCTTGTTAAAAATATTAGTGTTTTCACAAGATTTATCGAACTACATAATAAGTTACATTTCATTTATTTAATTAACTTCCCTATTAAGAGGCAGGCGAATTAAATTGCCTTATATTAGGAAAATAATACTGATTGTGAATCCTTTCTTTCCCCCACATTTTTATGATGAGCTTTAAGTATGAATGAGATTGTATCTCCTCCTTTTAACATGAAAGAATTTTAAAAGTATTGATGAGGGTTATACAGAATGTTTTAAATCCACATTAGTATGAAACAATTTCTAAATAAAATGTCTAAATTAATTTTTTCTGAAACTTTAAAAAAAAAATAAAATCATATTATTATTCCACAAAATGTTAACAAATGTTTCATGCATTGCATTAGTTTTTTGTCCAATAGGTCCATATACTTAATTTGATCTTATTTATGAATTGCTGTATTAAAATCTTTTTAATTTTAAAATATTAATTAATTTAAAAATGATTAATAATTATATAAATAATTTAACTATCTATTTTCTTATAATAGTTCAATAGCTTTTTATACATAAAATTTTAATTGAATGATTTAGTATGTATGATTTTTCCAATGGTTGTGATATTTCTTTGATATTCTAGTTTATTTAAATAAATATACAAAAACTCATGCATATCAATTAGAAAACTGATAGTGGAATAAAATTATTGTATAGTTTGGTTCCATATATGAATATATTGAATGCAATTCTGTATAAACCTTGTTAGTAGCTTACGATAGATATCTGAGGGATACTTTCTACATTTCCCCTTTAATGAAGTAATCAATTTAGCATATTATACTTATTAACTTTAATTTGTATGATTGGGATTTTTATTTTCATTTATGATCTAGATGTGAATTTAAATTAGTTTTTTGATATTGACAATTCAGTACTTGGTTAGGAACATTATCTGAGAAGAATCATGTTCTTTGCCAAGGCAATCAAATCTAATTCTGTATATAAAAATGTATTGTTCCTCTTTGACTTGTAATTGTTTTCTATTAATAGTGGCAATATTCATTAATATATATTCATTGTGAGCTTCTTTATGGATTCATGTTGTATCTAGCTTTTTGAAATGCTAATTACACTGGTTGGCAGCAAAATTCATTTCCAAGAATGAATATATATTTCACAAAATTTTATACTCATAATTAATTTTAGTTTCTTTTTAATTATGGTAATTTTATGTTGTCATTTTTTTTTCTATATTTATTAATATTTTTGAGATTATAGACTGATTAGAGATTAAATTGACTGATGGAAACTATCTGATAACTAAGCTATTATCCTAAGATTAATAGATAAGCTTTTAGCTTTTTTTTACTGCTAAATAATTTTTAATATTTGATTTATTCAAATTCTTTGATGGTATTCAGAAAAATGTGAATAATTAATCAAATTATTGATTAATGCAATAATGTTCAGATTGATAAAAATAGCATTATGAAAGCATAATTGTCCAATCAAACTAATAAAATTATCCAAAATTCAAAATTTTCATATGAAAACTGTAGAGTTGAAAACATTAAGTTGTAATTTTTTAAATATTTGTAAGGAAAAAATTTCTGTGTTTGTAAATATTCAGATAACCATAATATTGGTGAAAAATATATTCAAATAATTTAGTAATCTAAAAAAATTTGAGATTGGAAGAATTTCATAATGCAAGAATAAACGTTAAATGCCGGCCAGTGTTATTCATTATTTGTGCTTTGTAAATATTATAATTATTAAGTTTTTTCCCACTGTTTACTCTTTGACGCTTTTGCATGTTTTAAACCTTGTGGCACAGTATTTTTAAGTGCACTATTCCAGTGTTTACATAAGTATTGTTAATAGTGATTACCAATACCTATCTATAATCCTTTTTAAGTAGTAAGAACTTTTATTCAATGTGAATTACTCTTCTAAGTTTTAAATTATAATTTTTAACTTCAGCTTCTAGAGACAGCAGAACGCACAAATCAAGAATCAAATGTGATTTAATTTTTCTAATGGCACTTTAAAAGTAGTCAAAGCAGTATATCCTCACAATATTTTGAAATTAAATCTACTAGTAAGCATTAAGCTGTCAAAAAAACGCTGAATAGGAGCCCAAAAATAGGAAAAACAACAACAACAAATTATTTGTATATATATATAACACTGTACTATGTAAATAAATATATATATATTAGTTCTTTTAGCTACTTATAGGGCACAAAAATTTGTCTTCTTTTATGTTGAAATCGAAATATTGTTATTTGAAATACTTATGCATATACTTTTCTTCATTGTCTGTCAAGTAAAATAGGCAGAATTTCCTCGACATTTCATTTCAGAATACTACATAAACCTATTTAAAGGATATAAGTAATAATTTCATTTGGCTTTCATCTTAATTTTTTAAATGCAATTGCAAAGGTTAGATCTTAAAAATTTCACACCCAATTTTATTATAGAAAAGACTCAAATTTAAAATATTAATGAAGCACTGATATTTAAATTTTTTTTCTCATAAAGAAATTTGTAAGAACAGTTGAAAATTAATCATTAAAATATCATTTTGCTATTTGTATTTAAAATATTAGTAGCATTTTGAAATGCATTTGTATATCCACATATCATATTTTATTGTTATATGTTTGTGTTATTTATGTAGCTTTCATAGCATTTATTTCATTTTTATTGTGTGCAAATTAAATGCAGTATAAACATTTTTAAAATACATATTGTGTGCCAAATAAAAGCATACAATATGTATGTATTAACAGCATTTATAAATTTTTGCATTCAAAATTAAATATTAAGTTGAGCATTTAACTAATATTTGCATCTTATAACAATTTGTATTTTATGTGTTTTTTTTTAAATGGAATATACTCTAATAATATCTTGCTTGCTGATTCATATATTTTTATTTAATGATTATATTTATTGTAATTTATTTAATTTCATTATAAAATCTGTTCTTCATATTACATCTGTTTAACATTGCATATTTAAAAAAAAAATATTTTACTAAACATTCAACCATGAACATTTTGGCAACGAATAGAAATTATTTAATTGAGGATGTATAGGGCAGCAGGAATCCAAGTTTGTAACATGTTTTTCGAAACACACATTTTTCAAATTGTTCATTTGTCTAAACGGTATGTGTTGGTTACCATGCATTTTTAATTTTTCAAAAAGCTTGTCATAATTAACTGCTAGGTAAATTAAATGTTGTTTTTTCACATTTAGTGAAGTTTTATCATTCAAATAATTTTGAATTTTTTTCTTGGAATCGAAGTATATTGCTTACAATACAATAAAAAAAAAAAAATTTTAAATTTTGTCGGAAATATTAGAAATAATTGATTTGAAGAGATCTTTAATCAATAATCTAGGAAAAATTAAGTAATACCTTAATATGTTTTAAAATTATGTGAAAAAATATCGTAGTCAATAACAAATGGTGCTACCGGGCTTTGTCTAGTAAGCCCTAGTAGTATTTATTATTAGGATATTAGACCATTACAGAAAATTAGCATTTGTTTATAACTGAATGTAGGCATTATGTAATGCAAACCAGAAATTTAAATTAAATATTTTGTACTTACAAAAGGATTCCTTAAGCATTTAAGGTGAATTATCTTATTCAAAATCAAATTAAATTCTAGTTGTTGAAATTCATAATTAAAATTCTTTTTATTTTCTAAATCATTTTTTTAATTGAACAATGAATACATTTTTCGTATAGTAAGAATTATTTGATGTGAGGTGTGTGTATTTATCCAAGAATGCATCATTTGAATTTCAAGAACAATTATATGTTTGCTTTAATGTGGTTACACCAAAATTTTTCATATTAGAAGTACTGATATATTTGGTTAGTTATGGAATGGTTTTGAAAAACCTGGAAAAATTTTTATCAAAAATATATTTACTAAGACTATGTAAAATGTATTTAATTATACAGCATGAATTATGTGTGCTTAAAGTATATCAATATACAACTTAAAAATGGATACTTTTTAAATTATGTTAATAAATAATCTTAGTTTTTTTTTAATGTATAGTTTTAAATTAAATTATCAGTTTTAAAAAAAATTGTAGATTATAATATAAAAATATTTTTTATTATAAACTAATTAATATATAAAGTATTCAATGTTAATAGAATTTCTTAGTATCAGTCTAGTTAATATAAAAATCTTGATATGGCTTATACTAGTTATTTTGAACTATTAAATTTCTTTGTCCATTTCTGGACATAGAAATTAATACTTACTTTTAATGTGCATTACTTTTTGTTCTTAACATTCAATAATGCATTTTTATTAATTTAGAAAAATACTTACAAATTTTTCATATGCTGGAAAGTTTTACAAAAGTTGTCTGGAAGAATGACTTGTAATTAAAATGACCATTTGTAAATTATACAAGTATAATTTAAAACAAAATGAACTTTTTATCTACAAATTTATACGAAACTCTTTGAAAATATAAGCATGTAATTGTTCGAAATATACATGGAATTCTAATTATATATAATTATTATTAATATAAAGATGATAAGAATAATTGCAATTTGAACACTTATTTCATAATTCACTGAAAAATTTTAATGTAATGAATTTACAAAATGTTAAAAGTTAATTTGAAGTAATTAATTTTTTTCAGGGAAATATTTTATATTAAACAATTTTCTTTTTCTCTAAATTTAAAAAATTAGAACTACGATTTCTATTTATTAATATTTACAGATTAAATGGTAGAAATGCATGTAATTTAAATTTTTCCTTTAATTAATTAATCATTAATTTTCAAACTCTTAATTTAATTTTTAAATTATGATTAAAATAAATTCTTGTGTAAGATGTTTTCAGTACATCCATAAATTATATATTAAGAATTGAAAACTATAATAAATAACTGACATGTGTTCTGCTTTATAATAAAAAAAATTTACTCATAATCTCCATTTAATTCAATGTTCTTGTATCTTTTACTGCATTTCTGGCTGTTAAGTTACTTCTTTCTTACAACCTAGTCACTAATAGAGTTGTGAAATCTTACTTCACCATTTGATGACATTAAGAAAAATTGTTATGCAAACTCCATGGCAAATTTTACCATGGAAAAAATCATTGCTATTTTCTTGAAACTGTAAGTAGTTTTCTATTCAACTTTTTGAATAGAATGTATTTTTCGAAATTTAACTTCAAGGTGTAATATTTATAGCATAACTTTGTAATTTTATTATAAAAAAAAAAGTGTCAATTTGTAAGCCTGTTTCATCTAGGTTTACCTCCTAGAAGTGTTTTTAAAGGGGTTTTCTCTAATAATGGCATTTCCTTTCTCTTTTATTGTGTTTTTCTTCCTTTTTTATTAATATTGTGTTTTTAATGACGGAATGAGGCATTTTTGTGGCAAAAAAAACCTAAATGTTAAGATTCAGTCGCTTTTATGACTGAACGAGTGTAATTTTAGAAAAACCTCTCCTGGCTGAGATGCTTTAAAAATGTCTCTTTCCCCCATATTTAGTACTTCATCTAAATTTTTGATATGTCATGCAACTATGTAATCATCTATTCATGTCGGGTTTTGAATCACTCTTTGCCTTCCTTACTGCCATGAATGAGACCCTATACGCTGTTAGATCTGACATTGTACACACTATTTTTTGATCCATACTCCTTCTGCCTCTTCAGAAGTTTTTTCCGCTTTTTTCCTAGTGTTTCAATAAAACTTCTACAAAAAAAAAAAGTGTGGTGATCTTTTTCTTAAAGCACATACAGAGCTATAGGAAACCTTTAATATTTATCTATTTATTATTGCTATTAGCTATTGCTAATATTATTTGTTAGTTTGTCCGTTGGAAGTAGTCATGTCTAACAAAGGCCTTCTAGATTTATTTCAGATATGGTTCTATTACCTTTGTTTAGAAGTCTACAATGTTGACAATCGTAATGCAAACAAATGTTGCAAGAATTATTTACACATTTTAAAAGATTAGCCGTTTTCAGATCATATTCTGTATTAAATAGTTGCGAAACATTTTCATTCATTTAAATAACCAACGTAAGCTTTAGAAAATATTTCTACATTTTTACATAAACATAGAAAATGAAGGAAGAAATTGATCAAACACATATAATTTCCCGCTCTTCCTTTTTCAAAAATGGAATCAACTTCTTTTAAGCTTCGTCTAATGAGGTTAAAAACAACAACAAAAAAGTTTGTCTTACAGCTCAAGTAAAGCGTGAGTATGGAAACTCCTCTAAAAGAAAATCGCTAACGAATCTACAATAAAAGTGTATAATAAAGCCGGGTGTTTCGTGTCCAAAGTGGTAATTTTCGTTTTGTTGAGAGCTATTGTTTGTTTGTATTAATTCCGAAAAACATTGTAAATATGTATTAATATGTCTACTTGATGAAAAGCAAACTGAGAAGAATGTTTATAAGTTACAGTGGGTTTTATAACCATGTAATGTATCATTGTCCATCCTTTTTCCCATTTTAATATGCTTCATAAATATGACTGATAAATATATAAATATTGGAATCGGTAAATGATAGAAAAATGTCAATGAAGTAGATTAACTAATTATTACGATGATGAAAAATTGTAAAACTCCGTATAGTGGGCCAGAAATTTACTTTGAAAAAGTATCCAAGATCACATATCTTTGGTTTTGATTCTCTATTTTTTTTTCTCACAGTCATGAAATAGACTTCATCAAAATAAATCCATCTCAGTCGCGATGTTGCCCACTTTCTAATTGAAAATTGCTCATTTCGATAACTTAATACAAATTTTATAATCAACAGATTCTGTCTGTATGGCAGTTCTTTATTCCAAGATGGTTATTAGTAGCTTAAATAGATAATTATGTGGCGCCATCTGTGTTCAACAATCAAAGCAATTTTTTCCTTTTTATATGAAAACAAATTTTTTTAATGAATTAAATTTTCATTTAAAAAAATCTCAATGTCAAGTCAAATTATAGTACAGTGTTATTTATTTTAAAGGTAATTTTTTTAACAATACTACTTCCGAAAGAATTGAATAAGAAATTAAAAATGGTATTTTGGAAATTTTTAAAGCCTTTTATACTTAAGAAATAATGTCGACAAAAGCTCAATGACAAACATATATATTCAATTTATTTTTAATACTTGTACTAATCCATGTTCTTTATTTTCCTAACGAACGATATAATTTTTTTAAAAAATTTGCTTTATAAATAATAGATTTTTTTTTTTTTTCTTTGCGTATATATAATTTACACATTTATATTTAACAATATCATAACAAAGCGAATTCATTGTTTTGATACATACAGATTATAAAAAAAAAAGTCCTTTATATAGAGACTTTTTATGAGAAATGAAATAAAATAAATTCTCCATAAATTAACATCGCATAGTCTATTGTTTCTGAAAAGCACTAACAAATTTAGGAATAAAACAAATATTGATTGAAATTATTTTAATGTAGTATGTATGTAATAATAACTAATGAATCCCAATTATTAAAATTTATAACAAATATATAACATATTTAAAAAAATAAATTGCTTTTCATTCATTTTAAAGCTCATTGATTGTCTATTCCAATTATTTAGCACAAAAAGCAATGTTAAAAATTATAAAATAAAACAGGCGTTAAATAATTATAAATCATTTTAATAATGAAATATTATTTTTTATGTTTTTAATTACATATATCAAAAATACACAAAATACCAATCTTTATAATAATATACTAAATAAAAAGCATTTCACTTAATAATGAAACTGAAAATATTTTAAAACGAACTTTATGCTTTATGACAAGTGGGTTTTGTTTGGCATTCCCTTAGTAAGTGGATTTCACATGATTTTGAATAGCCCCAACCGGAAATCTTACTTCCGGAAGTGAGTGTGAATGAACCGGAATATTATTTACGGCCTACATCTGCTCGTACGCCAAAAAATAAAATCCATAGTGCAAACAAAATGATTCTGTATCAAAATTTAAAGAATCCTGATTTCCAATTTCGTCTGCAACTGCCATTTTCTGACCAAATGTGATAAAATGATTGTGATTTGGTTTGGTTTGTCGCTTTACGGTCATTTTGAGATAATTAAACCGGGACCTACAGTTTAATGTCGATTCCGAACTACTCGCAGATATCCATGCCACCGCCGGTATTATTCGAACCTGAAGCACCAAAGGCCAGAGAGTTAGCTAATTGGCCATTAAGCCACAAAATGATTGTGAAGAATCAAAAAAGAAAATTTTAATATTTTATTCTAAATTCAAAATGAATTTAATTAAAGAATACAGAGTTTTCAACATTCTTATATTATAGGTTGGGATAAAGATTAACTTTTTACCATTCTCGTTTTTATTAACATATATAAATAACATATAATGCAAAGATATTTTTTATTGTATAGTAATTTTATATTCACAAAAAAAAAAAGTAGTATGATTTCATTTCATGTAACTATTTTTATTACGTCTCATACACGATAAGTATATTAGATGCAATAAAATATGGGAACATATTTATTAAAGTAAGTGTATATATTTGAGCAAAATATAAATTAATATTAATGCGTTTTTTTCATGGATGAATCAGATGCAGTTACTTTTAAATTATTGCATAAATTCATCAAATAGGTTCAATCCACTGGTGACTTTGTTGTAAAACTGTTTAAAAAACGACGAGACTCGATGGCGTTTGTGTTGTTCAGCATCTTGCCTAACGAGGTGGAAGTTTTCCGAGTTTTTTCCCATACGATACGCAAATGAGGATAGTCCTCCCAGAAGGCATTGTCCTTTTTTACGACACGGAACAGAAGTCATACTTCTACTCCAATCGGGTACTGCATCACAACAGAAGCTGCCCCCCCTTCCTTCTCCATGAGGGATACGACAACAACAATTCATCAATTTTTTCCCCGTCTGTTTAATTATAAAACAGTTTATATTGTATATAATATTAAAAACTTTTTTTTTGAATAAAAATTATTTATTTTGTTACATATAAAAAACAATTGATTTATATTGTATTATAAGTAACAATCTACAAAATTGTTAAAAACTTTACATTATACTATAGCAATTCATTAATTTTCTCCCATACGATACGCAATGGGGTAGTTCCCCCTAAAAAGTCCTTCCTGGAGGCATTGCCCTCTTTCTTCAGCGACATGGAGCCACGCCAGACTTCTACCTACGGGTGCTTCATCACAACAGAAGCTGCCCCTCTTTCCATGAGATCACACGGGTTCATGGACATGGTCAAGATCAGGGGATGCCAATCCAAATGATTTTGAGGGCCACTTTGGAAATGCATCATAACTCCGCGCACCGCATATAAAATTATATATCCTCATATTAGATTTAAATAATATAATAATAAGGACACTAAGAAATATATAACACTAAAAATCAAATATAAAAATTATATAAATAAAAAAAAAAAAAAAAAAAAAAGGGAAATTATTAAAAAAATCTAGTTTGCGATTTCTGTTTCTCCACTCTTTCACTTAGCTTTTGCAAATCGATCTCAATTTGGGTATTTGCACATCGTAATGAGTGTTGCAGGTTAGCATCCGTTATGCTTGAGCGTGTTTTGTGTTTGGTCAATTTCATTTTAGATCAAAATGATTCGCAGGTGTAAGTTGAATCAAAAGCCCTTAACAACTTCAACTAAGAGTCTGGTTTGCTGTGGTATCAACAATTAACTGTGCGTAACTAGGGATGGTCACTGAGGTCACTTAAATGTAACATAGAACCTGCTATATTAGATGCTCCAAGATGCGCGCTCATCATGAGTTCGCAGAATATAATTTAATTATTCTGAGAACCCATAACTGTAAACTCATAAATAAAACAGGCAATATCTGTTATATATTCGCAAGAATATTATTTTACAATCAAAGTTAATTTTTCTCATAATTACGACAGTTAATTTTTGAATATATGGATGCATACATAAAGTATTTTTTTTTAATACATGGTTTTCACTACTTTGGCCATTATAGAATAAATATATTTTGTAAAAATGTGATAAACCTCATGGGCCGGAAAAATTTTTAAGGCGGGCCGTGGGTTGGCCACCCCTGGTCTAGATATAACTGTCGACCAAGTGGGATAAGAAACACCAGTAAACGCATTTCATTAATTTCTGAAGCCTTATTTAAAACAAAATATTATTATTATTTCATAAAATAAGCCTCTGCCAAACGGAAATTCATAGCGCAGTTTTGGCTTCGTGAGTATATGTCATATTAGATATTCAAGTAAATTCTTTCCAAGTATCAGAGAAATCTATCCGTAATTCTCAGAAATAATGTTGAATACATCATATGTAAGCGCACCTTGAGTAATCTTATCTATAAGCAACGTGTGGTTACTTTCGTTCGTCAATTACACGCATATCTTAGAGATAACTGAATACTCGAGTACTGTTGTACCCGTGCATTAAAAATGTAAACAGAAATTTAAAACTGTCGCAGAAACGCTTTGTTTTGATTACAAGGTGTGATGATTTTATATCAATTGATTAACTGAATTTCTGCGAATTTTGTGAAATCAAAAAGATAAATATACTTTTTAATCGACATAACCTAGATAAACCAATGAAACAAAGAAATACATCACATAAAAAAAAACATCCATTTTATTTAAATGCGTGTTCTAGTTTATGTTTATGTTTTGTTTATTAGCAGTTAAGTTAAAAACAGCATTAAATGTTTATTCTAATAACATAGCAATAGCAGTAGTTGAGCATCAAAGTATAATATTTAAAAATAAAATTAATAAAAAAATACTATTGCATAACATTTTATTTGTTATGTAAAAATTTTTTAAATAATTTTCATTTATTTTAACATCAATATGCATCTTCCGTCTGTGTTTATTAATTTTATGCATTAAAAAAAAATGTATATTGAGATGGACAATAGAGCTGGGAATTTTTTAATTTTTAATCCTTTACACTTTTATGGAATTATTATTTAATCTTTTCATATTTTCTTAGCTGTAAATAATAGAAAATAACAAAAAAAAAACTTTTTCATTCTAACAATAACTAACCATTAAATTGACAAATTATTGTATGTACTATTATGGGAAGTTATGATATTATCATATGTTATTATTATGGGAAGTTTGGTTTGTCGCTCTACGGTCATCTTGTGCACACTTTAGGCTAAATAGACTGGTACCTACAATTTAACATGGATTCCGTTCCAACAAACATCCATGCCACCGCCAGGATTCGAACATAAAGCTTATTATTATGGGAGAACGATAGAATTTGAATTGTCCAGAAGTCTGGATCAGACTGTAATTCTTACTTCCCTTGCAAATGCAAATGTCTTGGCAAAATCTAAACTTATAATTCCTTCTAAGATTAAAACTAAATATCAAATTACAGAACTAAATGTCAACAGAAGAACAGCTACGACTCTCACAAGATTAAGGATTGGTTCGTCGCTTTACGGTCTTTTTTTTTTTTTTTTTTTGCACACTTTAGGCTAATTAGACCGGGACCTACAGTTTAATGTGGATTCCGAACCACTCACAAACATTCATGCCACCATCAGGATTCGAACCTAAAAGCCTGTGATACCTATGGCCAGAGTGCTAGCCTATTGGCCATCAGGTCGCATACAAGACCCTCCCTCGGAAGAGGATTTATACTCCGAGCTGGCAATCAACATAACCAATATTAGAGAGTTTTTGCATATCGTACGTTAGTTACCGTAGGACGTCCATTAGCTTTTTCTCCCTAGCGCGCATGCTCATAGGAAATTATGTTTCCTATGAGCATGCGCGCTAGGGAGAAAAAGCTAACGGACGTCCTACGGTAACTAACGTACGATATGCAAAAACTCTCTATTATTCGGGAGCACCACGATATTTGATTCTATTGTACTCTTCAGGGTATACGACAACAACAACGATAGAGTCTTTCTCTCATATAAAAAATCAACTATGTGTAGGAATTAATGGCATAAAGACAAATTTGTAATGTTTCTAAAAATGTGTACTTTTTATAATTTCTTTTTAATAATAAAAATGAGATTAGTTCCGGTCTTTATAAATGTTTTGAGAACAATCACTTGCATTTTTTAATAGTTGTTAATTTTTTATAATATTTTTGATTCTATACTAATAATAAAATAGATTTGTATAAAAATATGTATGATCAATGTATATAAAAATATCGATATGTATAAAAATGGCAAAGCTTTCGTTTTTGCAATCAACGTTAAAACTATACATATTTTTTTTTTAAACCTTAATTATTATTTTACTTTTTTTTTTATTATTCCCTTAGCAATGACAATTTTGTACCCAACATCAGTTTCTAAAACTCAGCAGGAGCAATTGCGACATTTTCCATATAAAATCATATGAAATTGGCATAATAATTTGGTCACCATTGTATGCTTTTTATTGACATTGTATGTGTTTCTTTGTCTTACATTTTATCTTCAAACAAATTTATTTTTGTACGAAATATCTGTTTTATAATTCGATTAAAAAAAGTTGTTAAATTTTACAACAGGGGTGATTAATTTACAGTACAAAAAAAATTCAAGCTGAACTTCTCTAGTTTGGGTTTGTCTCTCTACGGTCATTTTGTGTACACTTTGGGCTAATTAGACCAGGACCTAGAGTTTAATGTGGATTCCAAGCCACTCACAAACATCCATGCCACAGCCAGGATTCGAACCTGAAGCCTGTGGTTATAAAGACCAGAGCGCTAGTCAATTGACTTCTCTAATATTGGATCGCAATATTTTTGTGGAAACAATTTGCAATTTTTAGGTGGAATTATAGTTAACTATTCTAAAAATCGGAAAGATTTTAATATATTGCTACGAATAAAAAATGGATGATCTTTGAATGATTTTTTTAAAATTATTTATTGTGAATTTCTTGTTATTCATAAAAAGTAAAACTAAACAATTTCAGCGAAATTCATCAAAGATGTTGCAATTTTGGAAAAACATTATATTTTTAAAATTTATTAAAAAATAAACAAATCGCAGTAATCATTGGGGTTTTCCGATGGCTGAAAGAGTAAACAACAGCGTAAATGCAGAATATTTCATTTGTTTTGACTGTTTATGCCAGTTTCGTAAAAATAATTGTTTGCTAGTTTCAAAGAAATAATTGTTTACGCCAGTTTCATAGAAATAATTGTTTATGCCAGTTTCATAGAAATAATTGTTTATGCCAGTTTCATAGAAATAATTGTTTGCCAGTTTCATAAAAATAATTGTTTATGCCAGTTGCATAGAAATAATTGTTTATGCCAGTTGCATAGAAATAATTGTATATGCCAGTTTCATAGAAATAATTGTTTACGCCAGTTTCATAGAAATTGTTTACGCCAGTTTCATAGAAATAATTGTTTATGCCAGTTTCATAGAAATAATTGTTTATGCCAGTTTCATAGAAGTAATTGTTTATGCCAGTTAGTTTTCCATTTGAATATTGAGGACAGAGTCAAGGTATTCTATTTGATGCGTGAACAGAAAACGCCGATTAGCAAAAAAAAAAAGTGGGTCATTTCAAGTTGTAGATGTTCGGTTTATTTATCATCACACAATGAAATGAGTTCATTTAAAAATAAACAAACAAATTTGTAAGAGTTAAAAAAATAATAATAAATAAGCAATGGTTTACAGAATAATTAAATGAATAACTACCATAAAAAAGGTCTTTGCCGACTGGATTCTTCCTCTTCTATTACGTATACTCACCAAACAATACATAAGTTGGCAAATAATTAATTGCCTTCATTTCAGTTCGTTAAATCAAGGAAATCACTTACACAGAGTTTATTAAAAACGGGTAAGTCGCGGCTTTTAAGTGGATGGTTATTTCCAATTACATGATTTTGAAGGAAAATTGAGATATTTCTGTGAGTCCTCCTTAGCCCTCTGGCCATTGGTACCACAGGCTTCAGGTTCGAATTCTGGCGGGGGCATAGATGTTTGTGAGTGGTGCGGAATCCACGTTAAGCTGTAAATTCCGGCCTAATTAGTCCAAAGTGTGCACAAAATGAAAGTAGAGCGACAAACCAAACCTAGTAGTGACTCATCCTCAGTACCCTGCAGCACGGGACGGACATACCATGAATAATCTACTCGTAGATGGAGGAAAGGGGGCAGCTTCTGTTGTGATGGAGCACCCGTAGGTAGAAGTCTGACTTGGCTCCGAATCGCTGAAGAAGGAGGGCAGTGCCTTCCGGGAGGACTGCTCCGCATTTGTGTATCGTATGGTAGGAAACCCGGAAAACTGCCACCAGGGGTGGTCTGACTAACGCGGCAAGATGTTGTACGATCGAAGAGCCATCGAATCTCCTCGTTTCTGAAACAGTGCCTACAACAATGCCGCTAGCGGATTGAACTTCAGCCCTAATACTCATCAGCGGCGCACGTTACCCACTCAGCCACCAGTCGAGCGAGATATTTCTAGTTTCCTTGAATCCAATGCAAGGATTTTCCGATTTGTAGAATTATCACAGGCTAGAAAAGCCTTAAATTTTATATGTGTAACTACGTTATCGGCTGTATTTGATTCAGAGCATTGATAGAAGTGCAAAAGTTTTCCACAAACAAATTTCAATGTTTTCGATGCTTCCAAAAATCAATATATATTTTTTAAACAGATGTTAGGTTACAAAAAATTTTTAAAGCTGTAAAATAATAAAAAGAAATATTTTTAACTTGACCAGCTTTTTTTTTTTATTAATTTTTGTATACTAAATAATATTTTAATGTACATATTAAAAATATATCTTCTTGATTGCCGCAACAGTCCTATGCTAGGCTAAGGCCGTCTGGCAATAGGCAGATTTCGGAAAGAAAATATTGTTCTTTTTATAGGGTAGAGTTGTCATCCCTACGCCCTACCATCATATTAGATCGGGACCTAGGGCTTATAATGGATTCCGTACCACTATAAATATCCATGGTACCGCCGGGGCTCAAACCAGAAACATGTGGCACAGAAAGCTAGTCACTCGGCCATCATGCTTGTTAAAAATATTTAAAGATAATGCATTAATTCTTCATACCTTACATAAATTATCGTAAATCTGTGGTATTTTTATAATCAAAGCGTATATTCATAATTACCTGCAGTACCTCTTCCAATGCTTCCTTCCTTCTTGAGATTTTTTTCTTCTGTGTGAAATCATTTATCCTACTGCATATCAAAATAGAAAGCAAAAGAGATTTGGGTTCTCAATCATTTTCTGGAAAAATAACATAAAAATATGAAAAAATGTTTATAAAATTGCATATATTTATTATGAAAAAAAAAAAAAATGATAACTATGGGTTGATTAAAACATGAAATTTAAATAGTTACTTCGGATGTTAAACTTATTTAAGATTTGAAAATTTAGAATTCTAGAGAAATTTTATCATTTTAACTTGAAATTCTGAATATTAAAAATTGTGTGTTTACAAAGAATTTTACAAAATAAATAGTAACTATTAAAAATAATTTTTTCGCACCAAAATTCCCATTTTAACATTTATTTTAACTATTTTTAACCTTGAAAAATAAATTCAATTACTAATTTTGATAAAAAAAAAAAAAAAAAAAAAAACAAAAAACACAGCACTTTTTAAGTTTTAGTGTAATTGATTACCAGTTATCAAAATCATAAAATTTAGAAAATATTAAAGCAGAAAAACTGCGGTATATTGCATTGTTTATTAAATTATACCATCATCATTTTTTTCCCTCTATCAATATAATGATGGTGGTAGGAAGGGATAGTACTGATCATTCAACTGGTTTTTGGTAGATAAAATAACTTTTCGGTATGCCAATGCTATTTCCTATAAAGAAGGAAAATTACATACCGGAAAGTCCTTCAGATATAATCCCTCGTCATAGGGAAAGAACATCCAAAAATCTCTTACCAGGTAGTCCTTTTATTAGATGCGAAGCGCTCTCCACTTAGCACGATCTCCATCGAGTCTACACGTTTTAAAGCAGGACTACTACTAACAGGAATCGAACTCAGATTGGCTCACTAGGTAACACTTTTTGTAGGTGGTGGCGAACATCGGTGGGCCCGTGTTCTACTTTTGCATGACACACAGCCCTCCGACAAGTAATAAGGGGAGGGCCTTACCTTCAGAGGGAACTTTTAAATGTAATTGCCCCGCATTTGAGTGCCGTCTGGAAGAAAACACAGAAAACTCCCACCATGTAGCCTGATTATCGATGCGAGACGCTTTAAATGCATTGCCTTAATCGCCATTGAGTGCCATCGCTTTTAAAAGCTGTGACTGTAATGGACATCACTAGCGAATTCAAACATTAGCCTGCATACCAGTTGCGCTAGTAACAATAAACTTTGAATTGGGTAATTGTCTTCCACAGGATTGCGCAAATATTCCGAACCGAGTTTATTTGATTTTTTTTTTTTTTTTTTCCTTAGGGAAAAATAAAATCAATATTTTTTTGCAATTAAAGTTTTTCATTTAATTATACTAAATTAATATTTTTATATCTAAGTATTCTTCTTC
>BPLQ01001911.1:0-28942 GCA_021605075.1 Caerostris darwini
ATTTCATAAATTTATTCGTAATTTAATAATTGTTTTATCGTAATTATAATTAATGAACAAATATTAAGCTAAAACATGAAGATTTTCTATTCTTCCCAAAATTAAACAACTTAATATTTAAGAACTGTTCCACAATAAGCAACTTGAAGACTTAATTAACAGAAAATTATATAATAGAAGAAACTGAAGCAATCATTAATCAAAATGGTTCCCTAAAACCGCACACCTGCTGCAGATTTCTCTTCTTACTTAATAAGTGAGCGCAGAACAGCAAGAAATTAAAAATATTTTTTTAACAATCCAGCTAATCTTATTGCTTTAATGAAGCAATCTATCTTGCGTGGTCTGATTCTGAATCTGTTGCAATCCACATAACTAAGAAGTAAAAAAATCCTCATTGATTAAGCTGTTGCATTGAAACAAATTAATTTTTTTTCCACCATCAATAAAACATAAATATCCAGCAATAAATATTCATTAGTCTAATTAATCTCGTTTAGAGCACATTTGTAAGCTGTGATGAATTGTTTCCATTAAATCTGCCCCTTTTTTCAGCCGACAGTTTTTATGGCAGGAAATGATAATGACATAATCGATTAAAAGGATCATGGAAGTTTCTAAAAAGAGGTAGCGCAGAATTTTAAAGGTGAGTTTCTGATTAAGCAGAAATATATGTGTGCAATTAATTTTAACTTATATATACATAATTCAATTAAGGTTTTGGCAGACAAAATTAAACGGTTTCTCCAATATATAAATGTTGAAGGCAGAAAAACCTGATGAAAATAGAGTTTTAGGTAACTGAATTAGGAAGTTTTGATCGACACCAGGCAAATGAATACAGGTTGGAAGTTTGTTTGCGAAGGCCCTACAAACTGGAGAACTTTTCGCTCTACAAAGGTTCTTTTACTACTTTTACTACAAAGGTACTTTTCGCTCTTCCATAGGCCAAAAAGATCTTCCGTCGGGTTCAAGGAGAAAGATGCGAAAGGCAAGAAGTCAAAGATTTCATCCCTTAAGTTGAAAATCTTGGCAGTATAATATGCATGCTATTTAGCAGTTCTTTTTCGGTGTTGCACTGGTTAACGTTTATTTTACTAATTTTTGTTTTTTAGTTTTAATGATTAGACATAATTATTTTGTGACTATGTTGAAAAAATTTCATATATATATCAAGTCTGTTAAACCCATAATTCAGTACTGCTTTTGAATTGATTCAAACATGAAGGAATAAATCTTAAAAGATTCAAATATAAATTTAATAACATAAAAAATGGGCATAAAAACAACACATTTAATAATAATATTAATTTTAATAATAATATACATTCAATGTAAATTTTCTATTCTCATTTTTTTGAAATATTTGTGTTTTCTGAACTAATTTACTAAAAACTATCTCTACATTAAAAAACAAAAAATCATATGCTAAAACATTTTAGCATATTTGTTACATTGGGTGTTTTAGATTAGTATATATTTTATAATGTGCATAGTGATCTGAAATAAATATTTTCCTACAAAAGCGGCCTGAGATAATTTTTTTCCCTATAAAGGATTAACTGAGATAAATATTATCCCTACAAAAGTGGACTGAGATAAATATTTCCATACAGAAGTAGTCCGAGATAAATATTTTCCCTACAAAAAGTGGCATGAGATAAATATTTTACATACAAAAGTAGCCTGAGATAAATATTTTATCTCACAAAAGGGAGCCTGAAATAAATATTTTACCTACAAAGGTGGCCTGTGATAAATATTTTCCATACAAAAGGTGCCCAAGATAAATATTGTCCCTACAAAAGTGTCCTGAGATAAATATTTCCCCCTACGAAAATGGTCTGAGATAAATATTTTCTTCAAATGCAGCAGACAGACACTAAAAGTTGAATTGTTCATTTAAATAATTCAATATTATATATTGTTTTTATCAATAAAAAAAAATAAAAGTATAATAATTTTCCTACACACTTTTTAAAAATATTTTTCCTTCTCAAATCTGACATGAAATTTCTTTTCAAACTCGGCTTCAAACATCATTTCTGTACCATTCTTAAAACCCAAACAAAAATATTGCCATTTGTTCCCAACACAATTTCCAACAAATACAATTGTTTGAATTTTCGTAATTTCACTTTTTCTTTCGAACGAACAACTGTTATAGATCCCAACAATCCCAGATGTGATGTCATTTACCAAGAAAAGTTGAAACCGAGTGAAGTTGAAAGCGTTCTTGAACTTTCTTGATTTACTTTTCGGAGAGACAAGAAAATCTCTTTGGGCGAAAGAAGGTTTTGTGTTCTGCATTCCAGTAGCTGTCCATCTAATCTGGGGGACTCGGACTTAGGAATCAGAAATGAAACCTGATAACCCGGATTTAGGCTTTTTCTCCTGGAGACATTTGGATGGTCACCAAATAACTTTGGATGTTGCAATTTGAGAGACAGTTGGGAATGTGCTTTGTCTACGTTTCGGGTGAAGAACATTTTTCTTAAAGGGCACAGGGTCGAAGTAGAAGTTTGCGAACATTTCTTTAAGATCAAAACTCAAAATAATAAAACGGTTCAAAATAAAGGTTCAGGTTTTAAATTTTTAGTTACAATAAATGTAGCAATGATGGATCTGGTGGACCACATATTACACATCAATGGACAGAGGAAAGCTCAAATTTATTTTTTTGTTATTTTATTCATTTAACTTCTGTACTATTAGTACATTTGCTTCTTCATTTTGAATAACCCTGGTGTTCTTTTGTCAATTTATTTTTAAATTTTTAAACTAATTTTTAATTTTTTAAACTAAATTGTATTTCTCATTTCAGCAGTCTTACGTAGTTGTTTTCTAATGCAGCTGGCAATAAAGAGACAGTTAATTTTTATTCTATAAGCAAGAGCTGCACCGCTGTTACTCCTTTAGTTCTACCCACGGGGCATGTGTAGCAGGAAAATATTCTACGAATGCGAGTAACATCCCCTCCACTACACTCTACTATCAGAATTAGATCGAGTCCTAAGTTTTTAAATTGGATTCCGAACCACTACAAACCCCTCCATGACACAGCCGGGATCGGTCTTACATAGTATAAACAGAAGTCTTCCTTATTAAGTTATTACACAGGATTATTTAAAATGCTTGAGTGCCCGACTCGTGGCTCAGTGGCAAAGAGCGCCGCTGGTAAGCATTAGGGGTGAGGTACAATCAATCAAGAAATAAACTGAAATTCAATAAACTGCTTGATCTAATTCTAGTAACAGACATTTTCGATTTTAGTATTAAAAAAATATGTTCTGAAACAAACTGTAGATTAAAAAAAAAAAATCAATTAAGCTACTGAATTAAATATATATATTATATTCACCGTGAAATATTTCACATCGATATTAAAGTATGGACATAATGTTGCATTTAATTAGTATGATACTTTTACTAATTCTTAAAATTTGCTCGCATATACGTGTAAACATTCATGATTTTCTTAGAAGCCTTTCTAAGAAAAGGATCACATAAATCAGTTTAGTGAAGGAGAAAACAGTTGTGTGAAGAAACTAATCAAAATTTACATTTAGACTCAAAGATTCAAGATTTTTAATTTTCTTTCAACAAATTTAAAAATGATCTTATAAGAAAGAAAATAAAAATGTATCTATAGCCATTGATTTTCCAGAAAAATAAAAGAAAATTGATCTTGGAAAAGTCCAATATAATGTCTTGAAAATCGAAGGGGTTACTTTTAAACAAATATTATTGAATTTGTGATATAACTGGCTGAAGAAAATACGAAGCATTAGAAACAGTTATTTTTTTAAACGAAATCTATCTATCTATATATATATAAAGTTTTTGTTCTGTTCTGTTCAAGATAAAGGGGATTGTGTACTAATTTTGTAAAAACATGCTCAATTAAATGCCAAACAAGAGCTTTACCAAAATATACTCATGTATATATTTGTCGACTGTTTCTTTACTGGAAACTTTATTTTACTTAGTTCTTAAAAGTAAAGTTAAGCTAAAAATGTAAAGTAAAGTTAAGTTCTAAGTAAACCTATTGTTATGATAAATGGTTTGGTTTGCCAATATACGGTAATTTTTTACACACGTTAGGCTAACTAGACCTGGAAATACAGTTTATAGTGATATAAATTTCTTTCTCTCCAACAGACTTGTTGATTTTCTGCTGAGTCTATTCGTTCGTTAAATTTCCCAGTTATTAATCAGTTGTTAAACAATTAAATTTAAACAGTTATTAAACTGTTAAATTTAAACAGTTATTTTTTGAAAAAAGAAATATTTATATAAAGTTTTTATTCTGTTCAATATATAGAGAATTGTATCCTAATTTTGTAAAAATATACTCAATTAAATGCAAATAAAGAGCTTTACACTAAATATCCTCTGCTATATATTTGTTGACTATTTCTTAACTAGAATTAAACTATATATACAAAAAAAAAAACTTCTTAATAGTTTAAGTAAGCCCATTGCAGTAATGGATTATTTAGTTTATCAATCTAACGTACTGTCATTTTGCACACTTTAGGCTAATTAGACCGGGAACTACAGTTTACAATGACATAAATCGCTTCCTTTCTAACAGACTTGCTGATTGGCTGGAAGTCTATTCATTAAATTTCTAATCTGTCTTGACTTTTTTTATTCAGACTCCTTTTGCTAAGGAAGTAAAAGGGCAAAAGACGAACTCCTTTGAATTAAATATATATATATATATAAATCTCTATTTTTAAATCTATATAGTAAAGTCACGATTTAATTTATTTGCATTAAAACAAGATAATGTAAAAACACTGTGCGAAAATAACATATGAGTGATTTTCGTTTGGAGCATTAATTAAATTTTAAAATGCATTAAAATTATATTATCAAAAATTGCTGTACGAATAAAATTTAAATAAAAATATTTAATTGTGCAGTGTTTTTGAAAATGTTCATGTCATGTTAAGCAAATCTTTTTATATATTTTTTTGTCTGTTGCATTTTGAATTTTCAGATTCCTGAATACAGGTTTTTTTAGAGATTTTTAGCTTACCACATTTCATTTTACAAGACAGCAGGCTCTTCCGATGGAACATTAGAATTCGATTAAACACTATTATATCAAAATAATCATGAAAAACATTCTTTTTTTCGTATAAAGCAATTTATATATAACATAGAATTAACTTTCATTGTTGATGTTGCTTTTTCTTATCCCACTTGGTAGAAAGCAACATCTAGACTGATCAGAACCCATATGGTCTCATGAAAGGGAGGGTAAAGGAGTCAACTTCTGTTATGATGGAGCATCTGTTTGATCCGTAGGTAGAACTGCTTAGTTCCGTGACACAGACTGTAGGGTCGTCAACCTAAACCTTACAGTTACATTATATCAGGACCTACGACTTACAGTGGAATCTAAGCCACTACAAACATCAATTTCACCTCCAGTACTGGAACACGAAACGGCACCGAGCACGCTAGAGAGCTAGTCACTCCCACCAGGCTCTAAAAAGTAATTTTTAATTTATGCTATTGAATGAATTATTGTATTTATGCCAATACAAATTAAGCTATTATAACTTATCTTATATGAGCAAAGAATGAAAACATATTTGCAGGTAATTATTGTCTATTTCACCGAGTGTTATTTAATGCTAGATTCAATCAAACATAAAATAATTTTTGATAAAAAATTTAGTAAATTACTTTATTAAATAAATTACTTTATTGATCATGAATTTCTCATTTAGGCCCACGTACCTCCTAATTCAACACCCAGGGAACTTCAATGAGTCCATTGATACTGGGTTTAAAATCCAACTTTATCCATACAAACCAAGGTACATAATTATAATTAATAAATTACAATCCCTAATAAGTACTTTATTGAACCCGTATTTCTCATTTATCCCCACGGACCCCCTGAATCAAAACCTGAGATCTACGAAGGGTTCAGTATACTTTTGTTAAGAATCATGGTGGATTATTTTGTTGAAATAAATTTATAAATTACTTTATAGAACATGAATTTCTCATTTAGCCCCACGGACCTCCTGAACCAAGACCAAGGCCTTCGAGAGACTCAAGGATCTTTGATTAAAAACCAATACTCGAACCGCTCAAACCAAGATCGATTATTTTATTGTATTAAAATATATTAATAAATTGAAAATGTAATTTATTAATTTTTTGAACACATATTTTATTGTGGACCTGGATCCAGACAAGAGATCTTCGAGGATTCATGGACCTTTGGTTAATAACCAATACTCGAACCGCTCAAACCAAGATCGATTATTTTATTGTATTAAAATATATTAATAAATTTAAAATTTAATAAATTCCTTTTTCCACGTATTTCTAAAAAAAAAAAAAAAGAGCACATATTTAATAAATTCCACGTATTTCTTAATTTGGACTTCCTGGACTAGGGATCTTCGAGGTATTCATGAACCTTTGATTAAGAACCAATATTCGAATTACTTTTTTGAACACGAATTTCTCTTTTAGGCCCTCGGATCTCCGGAACCAAAACCAGAGATCTTCCAAGGGTTCACGGATACTTACATTAAGAATTGGACTCATGGACAAGGGTCTATGAATCCCTCAAAGGCCTTGGTCTTAAGAACCAATACTCGAACCTCTCAAACCAAGGTCGAATATTTTATTGTATTAAAATAAATTAATAAATTGAAAATTTAAGAAATTACTATTTGAACACGTATTTCTTATTTTGGACTTCCTGGACCTAGACTAGGGATCTTCGATGGAATCAAGGATCATTGGTTAAGAACTATTCGAACCGCTCAAACCAAGGTCGGTTATTTTTTTATTGTATTAAAATAAATTAATATATTGAAAATTTAATAAGTTTTTTTTAGAACACAGATTTTCTATTTTTGATTTTGGACTTCCTGGACAAAGACAAAAAGACAATAGACTTCTGAGAGATTCATAGACCCTTTTCCAGGCAGACACACCAAGGCAGATTACTTTGATGTATAAAATAATAGAGATTTATTCAAGCGATGTATTTTGTATACGACCCCCTGGACGAGTGGAAGTGGATCACGCAGTGGTATCTGCGGCGAGAGACAGGGAAAGGGTTGGATAAATCGGGCTTGACTTGGGCCAAAACTTTCTTCACTTAAGTAGGCTTAACGGCTTTCTTGGCCAGCAAATGACACTCCTGTCAGAGTACGCAGCAACGGATAGGATATCGGGTTGAATGCTCTTTTTTCTCTGTTGGCCAGATTAAGAGCACTTGGGAGTGTCGAGTTCATCTCCGTAACGGCTCTTGTGTCCAAACTGCTTAATGGAAATGGGTGGCAGTTCGCAGAATTTGCTGACATCAATCGATGGGACCTTCGCACGCGTGTGTTTGTTAGTAGTTTTGGAAATTTAAATTACTGGTTTTAAATGAAAATAATTGTTGCCTACAAAAAAAAAAAAATGATTTCGTACATGTTTTTTTTGTGCAATAAATGGGTTCACTTTTTGTGTACATATATCCATGTACATATATATGCAATACGTATATCCATTCTTAATATGGACATATATCCATTCTTAATATGGACATATATTCATTCTTAATATGGACATATATCCATTCTTAATATGGACATACACCGAAGTGACAAAAGTCATGGGATAGCAATATGCAAATTTTCAGATGGCAGTAGCATCGCATAGAACAGGTATAAATGCGCAGTGCTTTCGCAGAGCTTTCATTTCTGTTCAAGTTATTCATGTGAAGAGGTTTTGACGTGATGATGACCGCAGGACGGGAATTAACAGACTTTGAACGCGGAATGTTAGTTGGAGCTAGACGCATGGTTCATGCCATTTCGGAAATCGTTAGGAATTCAACATTCCCAGATCCACTGTGTCAAGAGTGTGCCGAGAGTATGAAATTTCAGGCATAACATCCTTCCATGGACAGCGCAGTGGTCGACCGCCTGCACTTAACGACCGAGACCGGCGACGTCTGCAAAAGAGTCGTAAATTCTAACAGCCAAGCAACACTGCGTCAAATAACCGCCGAAATCAATGTGGGACGTACAAGGGACTTGTCTGTTAGAACTGTGCGGAGAAATTTGGCTTTCTTGGGCTATTCCAGCAGAAGACCGCCTCGAGTGCCTTTACTGACAGAACGACATCGCTTGCAGCGACTCTCGTGGGCACGTGAGCATATCGGTTCATCCTAGATGAATGGAAAACCGTGGCCTGGTCCGATGAGTCACGATTTCAGTTGGTAAGAGCTGATGGTAGGGTTCGAGTGTGGCGCAGACCCCACGAAGCCATGGACCCAAACTGTCAGCAAGGCACTGTTCAAGCTGGTGGTGGCTCCGTAATGGTGTGGGCTGTTTTATTCATGGCATGGACTTGGTCCTCTGGTGCGACTGGACCGAACATTGACTGGAAATGCTTATGTTCAGCTACTTGGAGATCACTTGCAGCCATTCATGGACTTCATGTACCCAAACAGCGATGGGATTTTTATGGATGACAATGCGCTTGTCACCGGGTCACAACTGTTCGCGATTGGTTTGAAGAACATTCTGGACAATTCCAACGAATGATCTGGCCACTAGATCGCCCGATATGAATCCCATCGAGCATTTATGGGCCATCATCGAGAGGTCTGTTCGTGCCCAAAATCCTGCACCATCAACGCCGTCACAATTATGGACGTCTATCGAGACAGCATGGCTCAATATTCCAGCAGAAGACTTCCAACGACTTGTTGAGTCCATGCCACGTCGAGTTGCTGAACTTCGCCGGGCGAAAAGAGGGCCGACACGATATTAAGAGGTATCCCATGACTTTGTCACTTCAGTGTATATCCATTCTTATTTCATATCCATTCTTAATGATGTATAAGATAGATGTCTAATGATTATTGAATCCATTTAGCGTACAAGTGGTGAACTCAGGTCAGTGGAGAAGTGGAGTCTCAGGGGGAGTACCTTAAATCAGTGGTTTTTAAACATTTTTGTTCTTGACACTCTTACAAATTTAAAAATTTTCAACAAGCCCAACCATCGATATAGAAAACAATAGGAAAACAACATTATATAAAATCTAAATCTTTGTAATTGTAGCACAAAAAAGGTTCACCTTTGTTGTAATATACAATACATATATTCATTATTAATGAGGAGTTTATATAAGATATAGTACCATTAGACACTAAATGATATTGAATCCTCAGGTTGAGAACCTTATATTAGTGGTTTTTAAACATTTTTGGGCCAATCGACCGTCGTACAAATTAAAAAATTTCAACAAGCCCAACTCAAGCTCAACGACCATCGATATAGAAAACAATAGGGAAAAAAAACATTATATAAAATCTATATCTTGGTAGCACAAAAGGGTTCACTTTTGTTGTAATAGGCAATACATATATCCATTATTAATGAAGGGATAAGATATAATGAGATATAATAGTGTCTAATGACATTAAAATCTCAGGTTGAGAACCTTATATTAGTGGTTCTTAAACATTTTTGGGCTCTTGACCGTCGTACAAATTAAAAAAATTTCAACAAGCCCAACTCAAGCTCAACAACCATCGATATTAAACAATAGGAAAAAAAAAACATTATATCTTGGTAGCACAAAAAGGGTTCTTTTGTTGTAATAGGCAATACATATATCCATTATTAATGAAGGGATAACTATAATGAGATATAAAGTGTCTAATGACATTGAAATCAGGTCGAGAACTTTATATCAAGCTTTTAAACATTTTTTGGTTCTTGAACCTCTTACAAATTTAAAAATTCCAATAAGCCCTGCCATCGATGTGGAAACCAAGAGAAAACAACACTGTATAAAATCTACATCTTGGTAATTGTAGTACAAAAAAAGTCCGTTTTTGCACATTTTTTGTACACAAAATGAGTTCACTTTTGTTGGAATATGCAGTACATATATCCTTTCTTAATGATGGGTTGTATAAGATATAATAGTGGTTAAAGTCATTGATTCCTCAGGGGGAAAACTAAGATAATTTTTTTGAAAATATTTTTGGTTCTCGATCCTCTTACAAATTGAAAAATTTCCAACAAGCCTTGGCATCAATGTAGAAAACAACATTATATAAAAATCTATATGTTGGTAATTGTAGCACAAAAAATAAAGAAACAAATCATTTCGCACATGTTTTGTTTCGTGCACTTTTGCTGTAATAAGCAGAACATATATTAATTCTTAATTGAGTGTTGTATATGATATAATGTCTAATATCATTGAATCTTGATGGTGAACCTTAGGTCAGTGGCTTTTAAACATTTTTGCTTCTGGACTGTCTTACATATTTAAAAATCTTTCAACAAGCCCCACCATCGATGTAGAAAACAATATGAAAACAATACTGCATAATATCTATATCTTAGTATATAAATATTTTAAATCCTCTTTGTAAAAATATGTGCGAATAATCCCAAGAAGTAAAAATATTGCATAAAAGAGAACTGTAATACTAACAACAGTGTAAAAAAATAATATTATTAACACAAGTTAAAAATGCTAACAAAATGTGCATAAAAACAACAAATTCATTTTGTTAATTTAAATATTGTAAATCCTCTTTGTAAAAAATAAATGAAAATAATCACAAGAACTTAAAATATTATATAAAGAAAACTGTAATACTTAAGTAATGTAAAAAATAAACAATATCATTAAAAAAAGTTACAAATATTAACTTTTAACGTGGATAAAAAAGAAAAAAAAATTTAAACACCTAATGGGGAGGGAACCCATACTTTAAAATCAACCATCTGCCTTAGATAGTTGTATTATTCCACTCATTTTTTTCAAAACCCATGAAAAATCTTTCCAACTTAAAGATTTAATATCTCCATAACCATGAGTAAATGTAGGTTACTGATCATTAATTATTCTTCGTCTTGCACAACATCCTCATGGTGTGATAAGGTAGTCTGCCTACAGGTAGATTTCGAAAGAGATGTCTTCTTTTTTGCGGGGTATACGTCCAACAATCTACAGTCGATTTATATACCTACTATTTAAAGTGGACGGGACCTACGATTTAAAGTGGATTCCAAACGATTACAAACATCCATGGCACCACCGGGTCTCGATCTTGAAACCTGTGGCAACGAGAGCCAGAATTTTTTTTTCTAATGCAGCTGGCAAATAATTAAACAGTTATATTTAATGCCATAATCAAAGGCTGCACCGACGTTACTCACCGAGCCCTACCCGGGGGTGCGTGTAGCTTGAAGATAAGCTACGGACGTGAAGTAAGTGGGTTCCACCGCAACCCTCTACAATCATATTAGATCGGGACCTAAGGTTTAAAGTAGATTCCGAACCACTATAAACATCCATAGCGCCGCCGAGACTAGAACCCGAAACTTGTGGTGCCAAGCACCAGAGCGCTATCCACTCGGCCATCAGACATCCATATCAAAGATTTATTAATATGTAATTTGATGGGTTTAAACAATCGGTTTCGATGGGCATATAGGAGTTTAAACCAATATCGCTTCAGTGACAAAAAAACCGAACATTTTTTTCAAAACGCTTGACATGATGACATATAAAATTACGTCAATTTATTGTAATTTAAATCTTATTATCTTCGTACAAGACAAGCATTCAACAATGGGTTCGTTAATTTACAGTTTGAATGCGGGACACCAATTATGTTTGTCAACATTGCTTCCCATTAAGTGGACAATTGTTGAAAGCACTCTTAAGAATAATATTTGCGTTACATGCAAAGTGATGTATGCTGTCAAAGGATGTATCATTATCTCAACAGTATATTATGATACATTCCATTCTGATAATTGACCAAGTTATTCTTTATTAATAATAAAAATATCCTCGATTATTATTTTATTTTATTGAATCCGAATACTTTTAATATAGAATATTGTAAATATCAAAATCTTTGCTGACTAGATCGAAATCGAATAAAAAATATTTCTATTGTTATCTTGATAGGAAAACAGTCTTGGAAATATCATTGGTTCTTATTTTTTTCATATCAAATAAAGTCTATAATTCTCAATACAATAAACCTTTATAATATTTTATAAATATATTTTTATGGAGATAGAGCAAAAATATAGCTTTTTTAGAAGAATATGTATGGGTAGCTACTTTTATAACAATATAAATATATACACTCATGTCCATAAATTAAGGATAATTCAGAATCACACAGAAATTGAACTCTAAAATAAAAATTTCACCTGTAGAATTATCACACACATTTGAAGAAGATTATGCAAACTACAGAAAACCACCAGATGGCGCGGATAGTACGTCACAATGACGAGAGTGTAAGAGAGGGGCATATAAGGAATGGTGGCAAAGAAGTAAAATTGTTCATAAGCGCTTTAAAAGCCTTTCAGTGCAATAACCGCATAGTTATGGCACAAAGGAAGCATTTGGATGATTTTTTACGTGGTAGAATTGTCGGACGACTGGAATGTGGACGCACCCAGCTGGAAGTATCCGAGGAACTTGGAATCGCCCAGAGAGTCATCTTCAGGCTTTGGCAACGATTCCAAGATGATGGTAATGTGAGTAGATGTTATAGCACAGGTCGCCCCCGAGTTACAACGCCGAATGAGGACCGGTATTTAGCAGTTACTGCCAAAAGAAACAGACGGAGCACAGCATCAGACCTGTCTCGTCAGCTCTCTTCAACTACCGGTACGACAGTTTCAAGGCAGACCATGTACAGACGCTTAGGGCACATTGGTCTATATGCTCGTAGGCCCGTCAGATGTGTTCCACTTACCGCAACTCACTGTGGCCTGCGATTAACCTGGAGCAGAGAGCATGCATTGTGGACACCGCAACAGTGGTCTGGTGTGAAGTTTTCCGACGAGTCCAGGTTTAGTTTGCAGTCTGATTCTTGCCGGACTTTCATATGGAGAGCGCCAGGTACCCGTTACCACCAAGAGAACACCATTGAACGACACCGTTAAGGTGGTGCAGGATGGCTCGTTTGGGGAGGAATTATTTTTTTTTCCAGAACTGACCTGCATGTTCAGAGTGTAACGATGACAGGCCACATCTATCGGGATGTCATTCTGGAACAACATGTACGTTTGTTTCGGGGCGCCATGGGTGCTGAATTTCTGTTTATGGATGACAACGCCCGTCCTCACCGTGCAAACATTGTAGACGAATGCCTTCAATTGGAGGATATCACCCGTAGGGATTGGCCAGCATACTCACCAAACTTGAATCCAATAGAGCCTGTGTGGGATATGCTTGGCCGACGAATTGCAGCAAGTCAACCCCCTCCCACCTGTCAACCGGAACTTCGGAGGGTATTGCTTGATGAGTGGTGTAATATTCCCCAATTTGATACTCAGCATGCCTAGGCGTTGTAAGGCCTGTATTGCATCGTCCTGGAGACATACTCCATATTAACCATCATACTAACCATGTTATACTGTTTTTGTAAATAGGTTCTTTTTTTGAAATTTGCTCCAGGGAGTAAAAATCGCAATTTTTATTAATTATGTCAAACATATAGCATCTTTTTTGCTCTTTACCTTTTATTTAATAAATATACTTTACAAATAAGTCAAATTTGTTTTGCTTCTGTCTCTTTCTTCGCCTGAACTTCATTATCCTTAATTTATGGACATGAGTGTAGTTCTGCGTTCATTACTTTCAATATTTAACAAATTTAAACTATTCACATAATTGATGGCCAATAATTTAACAGTTAGAAATACACTAGTTATAAACATATAAAGTCAGAATTTATTGGACTCCATGTTAATCTATAATAATATTTTATATAGTCAATATAATTTTACCAAAACTATTAGACAGCTGATTTATCAAACAAGAGAAAATATTTTTTAAAGTTAAAAGAAAATAACACGCTTTATATATACAGATTTAAAAGAAAATATTTAAATATTTTCGATTGTATGTTTAATGGCATACAGATTAAAAAAAATATTTTTTGATATTTTAGTAGAAGACCTTTTTGATACAGTCTTCAATGTAATGTAATTTCAATGTAATTTATGTTGTTGTTATGTCTAATGCTCAGTATCTTGCAGTGCGGGACAGACATCCCATAAGTAGTCCCATGAGGCTACATATGGATGGAGGGAAATGGACAGTTTCTATTGTGATGGAGTACCCGTAGGTAGAAGTGTGACTTTTTTCCGAGTCGCTGAAGAAGAAAGGCAGTGCTTTGCAGGATGACATTTTAGTGCGAACTACGCCGCATTTGCGTATCGTATGGGAGAAAACCCGGAAAAATCCCATCAGGTAGTCCGACTAACGATTGGGGGCCTGAGTGACCGAGTATCTAACCCTAGGGCTTTCGTTACACAGGTTTCGGGTTCGAGTTCCAGCCATGCCATAGATGTATCTATTGGTTCGGAATCCACTTTAAGCAGTAGGTTCCGGTCTCATTTAATCATAAAGCTTCACGGAGCCCAATCAGACTTTTCACCCACATCATTTCCAAACTGTAAAGGGGCAACTCAGTTCTAGGCTCAGTAATGTGATGTGGTGTAGTAGTAGTCCGACTAACGAGGCAAGATGCTGAACATCCCAAACGCCATCGAGTCTCCTTGCTTTTTAAATCAGTGTTTACAACAATGCCGCCAGCTTATTGATCATCTTCTCTAATGCCCACCAGGCGGCATGGTGGTCAATTGGTTAGGTTTCAGGCTTTTAGTATCACAAGCTTCATGTTCGAAACCTGGCAGGGGTATGGATGTTTCTTAGTGGTCCGGAATCCATTTTAAACTGTACGTTCCGGTCAGTTTAGTCCTCGTGTGCACAAGATGACCGTAGAGTGACAAACCAAACCAAACTAAAGCTCACCATTGACACATATTTTTACTGTGTCAAGAGACGAGCATGTACTATAATTTGTAAATATTCTTTCTAAATTGAAAGAATTAGCCTTATAAATATTTATTATATAAAATAAAAACATAGAAAAATAAAATAATTTCCATTAATTCGTGAGCACAGAAAAAAAAGAAGCAATGTCTTATTTAGCAGAAATTGAGAACGAAGGAAAAAAATCCGGGGAAGATAGATGATTCAATTTATAATTTGATAAGACTTCAAACCTGAAGTCCAATACTTTTCTTTTAATTGATTTACCAAGAAAAAAAAGTCAAGAAGATGGAACTACCTGAAAAATATCCCAAAAAGGAACACTTATAAAAGTTTTGGTAAGAAAAAAAGAAATTTCCTTTAAATCAATCAGCAATTCTCTTCAATGTTTCGCTACATAAACCACTTGGGATAAGTATCAAATGAAATTATGCAAATCAGTTGGTAATAGAATTCTATGAATTCAACCCTATACGTTCCAACTTTAACGGGTTTGTTTTCAGAAGTATCTGGAATATTTGAGACTCCATTGTGATCCGATATAAAGTAGCAAAAAACAACAACAATATCAAAATTATCTGTTAGACAAAGAGAAGTTTCCTTTCTAATTAGGATGCAACAATAAAAAAAAAATATATATAACTATAAACAAAGTTATGCAAATAATTGTATTTTCAAACTTAGTGATAGTTCCGAAAAATGCTTCTTTTGCCAAGAGAAAGTTCTTTGTAGAATAGATGCTCCAGTCTAGAACATCTTAGAAAAATTTTAATCAAAGAACTCACACTCTGAAAATTTAAATGGTCATGAAACTTTTGTCAACTTGAAGCCTGCTAAAGTAAGAATTTACAAAAGACTTCACTGTCTTTTGTAATTTCGAAAATTCTTACTTTAATATTTTTTAAATCCTTTCTCTCTCTCTTTCTCTCTTTTATTTTATTTCTCTTACGTAGTCTTATTTTGTATTGCTTAAACATACTATTTATTTGATGTTTTAAACATTTTATCATTGACTTTATTTTTACTTTTGTTAACACTGTATGATACTTTGTAATACAGGAAGATTTCTTGTAGATTTTAATTAAAAAATATTTTATTGATAACTATTCACATTTTATTGATTCTATTGATAATTATTCAATCAGTGAAAATTATTTCACGCATAATCTTTAAAGATACATCCGCTTTTTAAAAAAAAATTACTGAGAATATTTGTTTGTTTTATAATAATTTTTATTAAAAGATTTTCTATGGCACATCAACTTGATTTTTTCTGAGAAAATAATGGATATTATTGATAATTATTGAATCAGTGAAAATTATTTCAGGCATTATTTTTAAAGATACATTCGTTTTCAAAAATATAATGTCAATGAGGACATTTGTTTTTTCATTACAATTTCTATTAAAAGATTTTCTATGACACATTAACTTATTTTTTTTTTCTGAGAAAATAATGGATATTATTGATAATTATTCAATCAGTGAAAATTATTTCAAGCATTATTTTTAAAGATACATTCGTTTTTAAAAATATAATGTTAATGAGGACATTTGTTAGTTTCATAACAATTTTTATTAACAGATTTTCTATCACACATCAACTTGATTTTTTCTTTAGGTGAAAATAATATATATTATTTTAAATATTAATAGCTTTATAATTATTAACAAAATTTAGGATGATATTGATTATAATAGGTTTAATATGGTTTTATCAAACGAATAATGAAGCATTTATTATTATAAGCATAATATACCAACCAAGTTTTGAAAAATGGGGTTGGAGTAGCCCGTTGGATATGTAGCTATTGGAAGCAATCTCCTACTATGTGTTAAATAGAAATTAGTAATAAATTACATTATTATTATTTTAAAATATATTATTTGTTTGAAATTTAAGGATTTCAGATAATATGATAATTATATAATTACTATTAATGATAATTGTATAAATATTACGATGACGATTAATTATAATTAAATAAATACAAAAAGTTCTTTCTCCTGTTTTTCTTTTTTTAATTTTGTTTTGATTCATTATTCATTTCCTAAATACGAACTAAATTGTAAGAAAATGAATAAATAATTCTTTGATTTTAATATATTTACATAGCGTTTATTTCTGAAAATTTTATGACGGGAAGTTATTTATTCAATTTCGTATTTACATAAAGCACAATTTTTGGAAAAAATAGTCCTCCATACTTAATAATAATACTGTACATTATTATTATTATTATTATAATTTTGGATTTCCTGAAAAATATATATTTACAGTAATCTCAAGAAATTTGTAAGGCTAAAGGTAAAAAAAAATTCTACAATTACACGCATAAATCTCAATAACTCGCTATATTATTCGTTCTTCCTGTACAAATTTTTTAATCGATAATAAGTTACATTTAATTTTATTTTGATAATAGTATAATTTTAAATTAATTAATAAATTTAAATGAATATAATTTTATTGAAACATTTTACAAGAACGACAAAAGCCATATCATAAACCGAGAACAGTCCTGTCTACATTTTGGTAAGACATGGTTCCGATGTCATGGAAACTTAACCAATTTTTTATGCATTAAAATAGACAAGGTAGTAGCACATTGAAACGACTAGGTCTATATTAGATTAACATATTGAATATTAGACTTATAACGGCTTGAAGGAGAAGGCCACTTTCAGGTTCATGGGAACAGTTTAATTTTTATTCACAAGATCAAAATTTAATTTACAAATGAACGATTAAATCACAAGTGCAATTCACTTCCAGGATTAGAGTTTTCAGAGTTCTCGAGACTACGTCGAATCTAAAAACAAGTGATCTGCGACAGACCTTAATTATCACACGGCGGGATACACGGAACCACAAGAAGCCCACATCGGAAACAGACGAAATCTCCGGCCTAATCAATCACTTCAGAGGAAGCAAGTAATATAAAAAAAATTTTTAAGTGAATTCCTACTTTTTTTTCACTATATTGCAGAAAAGTCCTTTACAAATAAAGTTGACATTTTCCTCTTCATCTGACGCCATCTTTTATTAGATACATGCAACTTAAATCTAAAAAAAAACTAAAATTAATTAATTAAATTTAATTAATGAATTAATATTTGAAAAAACACTGTATTAACATCAAATGTCATCCCCTACATGTTAAAAAATAATGTATTTGAACTTGAGTGGATGAATAAAAAGTATTTTATTAACGATTGAAAATTTGAACAAGATATATATAGGGAGAGTGTGAACTAATAGTAGGAATAGAAAAAAAAAAGAAAACAACACTTCTGGTCGAGTCGTTGCTGAACCCTCCCTCTTGTTCACCATAAATTTCCTTTTAAGACAATCCGTCAAGAGGCGCTAGGCGATCTTCCCTCACTTCTCACTGGAGTACACATTTCTGAGCTCGTGGTCTATCACCCATCCCGATTTAACAACTCATGGTATAGTCCATTTTCAATTTGTAATTATTTCGTCTTGTGAAGACCGCCCAGACATTCGCTAATTTCCTGAATCTCGAAATCCTCACAGAGACCTCACAGACATTCGCTAATCCTTGCAAGATACGAAAGTGAAGTGGTGCATGAAAATTCGACACTTTTGAAATAAGTGCTCGATTAATGGTTCTTATCTTTAATATCCATAGTGATAATTGAGTAGGTAAGCAAGGTTCCTACAAAAGCAAGAATTGAGCTTCTTCTGTAAACAATGACATCGCACCCTGTTAGTACGAATTCTGGTTTCTCAACTAATTCCCTCTTGAGCTTTCGTCCTTCCGAAGTTCTACAAACAAGTAGAAGTCGCGAATGGGCCTTCCTGTAGAAGAATCGGTTCAACTTATTCAAAGCCACTGGAACGCTGCCAGCGGACCAAAATACGGCTGTCACGCAGATGAAGTGGACGACACTATAAAATAAAGACTCAATTATTATATGTCGATATCCCCAGGAGACAACCAGCATGGTTCCCAAATGATAAACACAGTTTACAAAGTTCAGCATAATCAGAAACAAAGATGGCTTCGAAAATATATTTTCTAAATCTTCCAGAACATCGTCAACCTTCGATTTGCGCTTTAGAATGTCAAATTGTACGCATGGTCCAAATTGCTGTGGTGAAATATTTTCGATTTCATTCGTGAGGTTATTTATGAATTTAGAACACCGAAAACACAGGGAACAATACAGAAGTGTTACTAAGCAGGGCAACAGGAAGTCTGCTAGAAAAAAAATGCAATTAGGGATGATGAGATGTAACACAAAATATTCGATAAGTTGTCCCAAACTGTAACGCCAGAAAACACTATGTTCTAAATAAACTCGCAAAATCAGGATGATGATGGGCATACATAGAATAACAAATATCGAAAAGTTTATTGTTAATTTAGACAATGGCAAATGATTTAATTGCATCTTCTGTAGAACAGCCGTGAGTGTTTTCCTCTTATATCGCATACAATACCAGATGGCTTGATTACAGGCCAAACTCGTGACAGACACCAGCATTTTTTCGAGCACTTGTCTTTGAAGGAAAACTACCGTCACCATGAATGCAGACGCGAGCAATTGAACAACATAAAAGAAGATCCAAATGAATTTGCTTTTGAAATTTCTATCAGATTCTTCGACGAATCCAGCCCACCGCAGAATCACAAGGAATAATCTTGGCAATTTGTACTCGAAATGCTGCAATTCTGAATTGCTGTTTGAAACACCGTTTGAGTGTTGTGAAGTCGACATCTTTGTCCCTCTGACTTTTCTCACTTGAAGAAGCATAAATTGGATTTACCTTTACCTTCTCACATATTTCAATATTATTTTGTCTTTATTGTTATTTTGATGTAGAACCTTTACAAACAAAGAGTGTTTATCATTGTGAAAAGGAAAAAAATCATTCTACCAGCACGCAAAGCTGAATAATTATTGATCTGTTTGAAATAAAGAACTTTTTTATATTTCAGAACGTTATTGATTTGACTTTTGTTGGTTTCTGAAAAGGGAAAAAAAATCATAATTGAAAATATATCGCAACAAAGAAAAAGAATAATATGTATTTTTTTAAATACGAATGCTTTTTTATTTATTTTTTTCTCTTTTTTTTATTTTTTTCAATTCCTACTATTAGTACACACTCTACATATACGGCCGTACCATGCTGAATATACCGGTTCTCGTTAGATCACCGAAGTTAAGCATCGTTGGGCGCGGTCAGTACTTGGGTGGGTGACCACCTGGGAACACTGCGTGCCGTTGGCAAATTTGGGACCTGAATGCCAGAGTGTCTAGCGCTCTGGCGCTCGGTGCCACAGGCTCGGGTTCGAATCCCGGCGGTGCCATGGATGTTTGTAGTGGTTCGAATCCACTTTAAGCCGTAGGTCCCGGTCTTCTATGACTGTAAGAGTGTCACGGAGCAAAAGTCAGGCTTCTACCTACGGGTGCTCCATCACAACAGAAGCTGCTTCCTTCCCCTTCAATCATGAGTCCATATGGGCTTGTGGGCTTGGCCAGCCAAGTGGGATAAGAAACAACAACAACAACATATATATATCTTGTTCAAATTTTCCATCGTTAATAAAATACTTTTTATTCATCCACTGAAGTTCAAATACATTTTCTTTGAACTTGTAGTGGGGGACACTTGATATTAATGCAGTTTTTTCAAATATTAATTCATTAATTAAATTAAATAATTTTCGTTTTTCTTAGATTTAAGTTGCATGTATCTAATAATAGATGGCGCTAGATGTAAAATTAAAATTTCAACTTTATTTATAAAGGACTTTCTACAAGATAGGGAAAAAAAGTAGAAATTGACTTGAATTTTTTTTTTTTTTTTAATATTGGTCGTTAATTGCAATGTTTCGATGAGTCTCTTGCGATTGTCTATCGTAAGATAAAGTTCGATTGTTAAAATTATAAATCTTTGATATTAATATTTATTGTCAAATATAGAATATTTAAACTGTAAAAGTAATTTATTGCTTTTATTATGTTATTTCAAAATATTAAATACTTATTAGAGTGTTTATTAATTTATTATCAATTATAACGTAATTAATTTCTTTAAACTTTTTCTGAGGCTTGGTGGCTAGCGTTCTGGCCTTTGGTATCCGAGGTTTCAGGTTCAATTCTTGTCGGTGGCATAGATGTCTCTTAGGGGTTCGTAATCCGCTTTAAGTTGTAGGTCCTGATCTGTTTAACCCTCGTGCGCACAAGATGACCATAGACCGACAAACCTAACCTTAAACTTCTGAATTTTCAGATTCGATGTTGGATTTTTAATTGACTGACCTTTAAAAAATGTTTTTATTTTAAATATGGATGAAAATCTTAATGTTTTTTAACAGTAATACTATTTCATATTATAAAATGATAGCCATATATTTAGAGATTGATGTTTAGGAATTATTTGAAATTCATTCTACACATTGAAACCATCATCATACTATTGTTCCCAAAAATTATTATTATTTTTTTTAAAATTCTTTACTTACTATTCCAAATTTATTTCAATGCCTTCAAATAATCCCCTCCAGACACAAATCACTACTTATGCCAATTTTTTGCCAATCTTTGATTCACGTTGAATTTCTTTATTCTCTTCAAAACGGTGTCCCCGGAGTGGTCTTTTGAGTTTAGGGAATAGCCAGAAGTCATACGGTCTGAATACGGTGTTGTGTATATATGGGTTTCATTTTTGGCGAAACAGTCTCGGAGAATCAATGCAGTGTGAGTTGGCACATTCAGTGTTTTCCGTACCGAGATTTGGCGCGTTTCAGGCCCAAAATGGAATTGACAGATCCTTTTGAAATTTCAACATCATCAGTAAGATCTCAAATTATAAATCGATGGTTTTCAATTACCAAATCTTTTTTTTTACGTGAGCTTCGTCGTTTAAAGTTGATCAGAGCACTATTCACATTTAATGCGTTCTCTGCCTTCTTTGAACTGCTTATACCGCTACTACACATTTCTTTCCTATATAGGAATGCTCACCGAATGCCTTCTGCAGCATTCTATACGTTTCTGCAAACAAAATTTAATGCAAGTTCTTTGCTCAATTAATTCAGACATTTCAAAAATCGCCGGAATCAGTTTTAGCGTGTTACAAAGTCAAACGTAACTCAAACATTAATGAATATTTTGACGTCAAACTTCACACAGATGTCAAGGACAGTGCCAGCAACCTAAAAAAAAAATTGAAATTCCATATGCTCCGGAAATTTTAAATTGAAAATTGGTGTTACTTTTTGGACACAGTGGTACATACATTTATGCAAAAAAAATTGTAATTATTTAAAAAAAAACTAATTTTAATTTTATCTGTTTCCCTTTTTTACTTATATATTCATGATTTAAATAAATAATATATAAGGAAAAGCAAAATATAAATTACGACGTATAAATTAAACATTTAAGCGAATATTGTTAGAAAAATGTTTTATTAGAATGATTAGAATATTAATAGAATTTTTAATTTAATTATTCTAAATTATTATTGTCTGCATATTTCATTTCTCTTCAAAGAAGTTACTTAAATTAAAAATATAGTATTTAATTTTAAATAGATAGAGGTTAATCTATTATTAATAGAAAAGATTTTCAGTATTTTTCTTTATTTAATTACTTTATATTTTATGAATTGGATTAGAATCAAAAGTAACACGTGAAAGAATAATTCAAAGGTTATTTGGAAATATTTTGTATTTTTCTCAAAATCTGTTTTAATTTCTAAATTACACAGTCTTGTTATTTGCAGAACTTATTAAAGAATTATACTAGTGATAAATTTTTTATTGTTAATAATAAATTTAAAACTAAAAGGAATTTGTTTAAAATAATTATAAGAATTTTAAGGATAATATCTTTTATTCTGAAATTTTTATTGCCAAAACTAAATTTAAAGAAATTTATTACGATAATCATCATCATCATCATCATCATCATCATTGTCGCAACAACCCCATGGTGGGCCAAGACCGTCTACCTACTATTAGTTTCGAGACAGGAGATATTTTTCTCTTTACGGGCCCTATGCCCAACGCATATTAGACCAGATCCTACTGATTATAGCGAATTTATTACGATACCTACTTCATTATAAAAGTAATATTATGTTTTAAATAAAATTTAAGTTGTAATATTGTTGAGTTATTTTGTCTAATTCTCAGTGTCCTGCAGTGCGGGACGGACATTCCATGAGCAATCTTCTCATGGATGGGGGATGGGCAGCTTGTGTTGTGTTGGAGCATCCGTAGATAGAAATCTGACCTGGTTACGTGTAGCTGAAGAAGGAGGACAGTGCCTTCCGGCAGGACGTTTAGGGGTAACTACCCCACAATTGACTATCTCATATGAGAAAACCCGGGAAACTCCCACCAGGTAATTCGAGTAACGGGGAAATATGCTGAGCATCACAAAAGCCATCGAGTCTCCTCGTTGTCTATAACAATGCCGCCAGTGGATTGAATCTTACTCCTAATGCTCACCATCGGCCCACGTTTCTTCTGAGCCACGGACGGATAAACTCAGGAATATGCCACTGTTTAATAAAGCACGAGATATATGAAGCAATTGATTGGAATACTACAAGAACGGCCAAATTCAAATAACAATTTGAATAGACCAAGAACTTCATGAAGAATGAATTGTTCAAGAATCTCTAAAAGAAAAGGCACTATACAACTCAATAGACATAGGAAAATGCCAAAAGTGATAAAGATGAAACTTTAAGAAGAAGGAATTGATCAACGCACTACGAGTACTTATAACCAGTGGATATACAAATGTTTCAAAAGCCAAGCCAAAACGTGAAAAGTGCTTCAACACCATACCACCATACATACTACAAAACACTTTAAGCAAAAGCCAAATAATCCAGAAAATTCCTTAAGACTAACGTTATTCATAAAGCATTTCAAGAGTTAAGGGGCCCAAAGTACCATTTATCCGCCAAAATTTTCAATGGAGTTCTATTTGCTTGACTCTCTTTTTTTGGATAACGTCACGAACCCTTAACCAGGACAACATCATGTTCATACATGATAAAAATACCACTACTGAATGCTGACATTGATTCAGTGGTAACGTGAAAAGCTAGAGACCTCAGGTTTGAATCTGCCTGAACTGCTGTCGCTGTTTTCAGAAACGAGAAGCCTAGAAGGCAATTGTGGTATTGTTAGTAAAATTAATTGTTAGTAAAATTGCTTAATAATCAGTGTGGAATAATTAAATTATAAAATTCTTCCTGAAGTCTAAATCCTCTCATCGTTGGGCTGTTCGTGTAGTAGAGTACGAGCATCACCAATTTTAAAAATAAACCTCAAAGTTATTTTTCTATAGACCAATAACTAAATTTTCATTAATTTTTAAATGAAAATTCAGTTAACAAAGACTTTGATCAATTTGCGAAATGTTCACATAAGTTGGCTGGTATATATTCTTCAATAGAAACTTAAAATAGCAAAAGCCTTTAAATTTTTTTAGGAATGCAATGTTAGCACCAGAATTACTCATAATATTTTTAACATATGTCTTTAACGAAATATCATTTGCAGAAGCATAATATTTGATTTAATTTTACAATAATTTCTCTTTTGATATGTGTACATTACAAACAAATATAAATCAATTAATACAAAAAAATTTTTTAACGTTCCTTTTGAAATATGCTCAATATTGACATATACCTGAAAATGTTAACCCATGCAAATATTAACTTAAGCCTTCAAAATATTAAATACTTTCAAATATTGGACAAATAGTTCTTCTCTAACTACATTTAATACGTCATTAAAAATGAATTTTCAGCATTTTGAAACTGTACGTATATTTAATGCAGCACATGTACTCAAATGAAATAATTAGAATTAGATAGTACAAGTTCTGAAAAGATTTTTTTCATATTCTTTATTTCATATAGATGTCATCAATTCTTATATTTCTGTAGGACTGTTGTGCTAGAAATGGATATTTATTTCATGAGCAAAATGGTATTTTAGAAACGTGATGTTATTGTTGTTGTAAAAATGAATATTCATGAGAAAATATATATAATATATATATATTTCATGAGCAAAATTTATATTTTAAAAATGTGATGTTTTCAGCTAAAAATAGATTTTTAAAATTTCAGGAGCAAAATTGTATTTTAGAAACGTGATGTTATTTTGTGGTAAAAATGGATTTTCTATATTTCATGAGCCGAAATTGTATTTCAGAAATGTCATGTTATTGTTGAGCTAAATATGGATATTTTATGTTTCATGAGCAAAATTGTATTTTAGACATATGATGTTATTGTTGAGCTAAAAATGGATAATTTATGTATCTTGAGCAAAATTGTATTTTAAAAACGTGATGTTATTGTTGTGTTCAAAATGGATTTTCTATATTTCAGGACCAAAATTGTATTTTAGAAACGTGATGTTATTGTTGTACTAAAATGGATATTCTAATATTCTATATTTCATGAGCACAATGATATTTTAGAAATGTGATATTATTGTTGTGCTAAAAATGGATTTTCTATATTTCATGAACAAAATTGTATTTTAGAAAAGTGATGTTATTGTTGTGCTAAAAATGGATATTCTGTTGATTGTTGCTGTTGCTTATCCCCTTGATTTAGAATCCTAAACCAAGTCCAGTAGATCATGCTGCATCAATAGATCGTAAACGGTCCTCTCCTCATTCAACAGTTGCCTCACAGATTCACCAATACAATCGCTGAGATGAGAGGGAGACGCGATGGCCGAACAATGGCAAAGGGTATATGTCTTCTCGTCTCCATTGAAAGTCAAGCTCTTAGTGTGGTCAGATGGATATTCTATATTTCATGAGCAAAATTGTGTTTTAGAAAAGTGATTTTATTGTTAGTTATAAATGGATATTATATGTTTCATGAGCAAATTGTATTTTAAAAATGTGATGTTATTGTTGTGCTAAAAATGGATTTTTTTATTTCATGAGCAAAATTGTATTTTAGAAATGTTAATGGGGGGAATTTCTCCAATTCTTAAATAACTCTAGGAAAAAAAAAACTATACTAGAGTTAAAGTTACCAGATATTTTCATAGATCTTTGATTATTAGAAACTAAAATGAAGATCCATTTACAGAAGTAAATTATTAAGAGATTACCTATGATTCAAAGAACATAAGAGCAAAAAAAAAATGTTTTTAATTATAGAAAAAGCCACAATAAATATTTCTCTTGTATATGTTTTATTGCTCTATATCATTGTTCATTACTTGTGGAGAAATGTTAATCTGGGTTGACAGTATGATATCCGAGCTGGGCACGCTACAAATGAATTCTTAGACTGAAGTGATAGGGAGTTTATCTTGGATGTTTCAAACATCAGATTAGAAGAGATTTGCAGTTGAAAGGAAAACATGTTTTTATGAATAGTGATCTCATAATTTTTTTTTTCTTTTATCGAAAATGATAAACTAATACATTCATCATAAGAATCCATAAATTGACATTGATAGATGACTATAATAATTTTGCGATCAAGAACGATTAAATAATAATGATAATCTTTATTCATTAATACTTTATTTAAGAATATAATTAATAATGAGATGATAAATATTTGGGCTAAAAAAGGAAGTGCAATAAATAAAATCATTTTATAGATAACAGCAAAAAAAAATAATTCTAAAAACATTTTTGGAAATCAGCATAATTTGTAGATAATCTACTTAAATTTTAAGAGTTAACGAAATATCTTTTATAACAACATAATATTTGATTAGTTTTCCAATAATTTATTAATTTTTAATGTATATTGTTTAGTAATATATGTGAATTAACGTTAAAAAATGATCAACGTTCCTTTTGAAAAAGGCTTAATATTGTTATATACCTGAAAATACTTGTTCATACAAATATTAAAAACTTAACTCTTTAAGTATTGAATAAATAACTGTTCTGTAAGTAAAAGTTATTAAATAAATTTGATATATCGTTAACAAAACAATTTAAATAGTTGAACAATTTAAATTGTACGTTGATTTAATGAAACACATATACTCAAACGAAGTAATTAGAATTAGATGGTAACTGCTCTGAAAAGATTTCATTATATTTTATATTCCACAGAGATGCCACCAATTCTTAAATTTTTGTAAGAATGTTGTGCTAAAAATAATTTCTAATTCTGTATTTCATGAGCAAAATATTATTTTACCATATTATCAGAACTGACCCTCTGTCTCCTGTGTGATAATCAGGAAAAAATGGATATGCCTCACCTTGCTTCCTGTTCTGCACTGTCTCCTGTTTTTTCTTAATGGAAGCGTTATTGCATTGTCAGACCAAACTTGATGGATTAACTGATGTCATGTTTTCTATCTTGTTCTTTGTATTTTTCTTTTTTATGCTATCTGTTGTCCTGCGAACTTGCCATTTGAAATAAAAAAAACTGGATTGATTTTCTCCAATTCTTGAAGAATCTTGAAAAAATACAAGAGTTATCGTACTTAAGTATTTTCTTATGTCTTTGAATATGTCTATTGAGTTCATTGCTTAAATTATATAAAATATTTTCAACGCAATTTAGTTTTGTACAGGATATTATGATTAGTTGCATTATATTATCTTTGGAAATTATTGTCTAAACAGCCCTCTTAACCCAATACCATCAACTATCACCATTAGAGTAATTGATGTTGTTGTTGTTGTTTTTGTTGTCGTAACCCCTGAGGAGTTCAAGAAAATCAAATATCGTGGTGCTCCCGAATAATATTGGCTATGTTAATTTGAGGCTTTAGCATAAGCAATTTTTATCTAGGAAGATTGATTTTTGTACCGTTTAAGAATTACTTATACAGTTTCATGAAACTATTTCTGAAAACTATCAACAAGTATTTAGCTTCCTGCTCATGATCAATGGCTATGATGTTTATTAAAAGGTTTAACAATCCAGGATCTTTTTGAATCAAAATAATATCAACGTATATTTTATATAAGTAAAAAAGAAGCCACATTTCGAAAAAAATCGGCTTAATCGATTTGGTAGTGAATCCGACTGGTTACCACAATATCACCAGGCTTTAAAAATAATAGCGAGCCGGCTCGGAGTATAAATTCTCCTCCGAGGTATGGTCCAGATAATGCATGGCAGCTACAACAGCTGGGCAATCAAAGACATCAACGGGGAGTAAGCTTGATATCAGGGCAGTTGCTACATTTTTGTGGTATTTTTTAACCCCATCAGCAGACATTTTCATATTTTTGTGGTGTTTCGTCCTTAAGCTTGTGAGATTAGTAACTATCGGTCTACATTTAGTTCTCTAATTTGATATTTAGTTTTGATCTTAGAAGGAATTATAAGTTTAGATTTTTGTCAAGGCATTTGCATCTGCAAGGGAAGTAGGAATGGCAGTCTGATACAGAGTTCTGACTTTCTTCAGCAAACAATCTGCAATTCCTCATTAGAATCAAGAGTATTTGAGAGTGTTATTAATAGGTAACTTTTAAAAACACGCATAGAATCTCAATTAAAATATTCTGATTTATTTTTATTTATGCATATTTAATTATTATAATATAATGATTATTACGTTATTTAACATATATATATATATATATATATATATATATATATAGTATACTTGATGCCAATTTCCTACTATGAACATACTTTTACATCTCAGCATCGTAATATCAGCAAACCGTTACGTCTCAACAACATGCTGTAAGCATACATCTACACTTTAACGTCATAATAATGAATACTTTAAATATATCTTCTTTAAATAAATTAGTACATATCAACAAAATGAACTTTAATTTTCTTATGTTATGAAACTGTACACAGGTTTATTGCAATATATTTACTCAATTAATTAAAATAGGTGGAACCTGTCCTGAAAAGATTCCATCATATTCTTTGTTGTACGAAAATGTCACAAATTTTTCGAATTCTTGTAGCAATGTTGTGCTAAAAATTAATTTTGTCAATTCTTATGCGAAACATAGTATTTTAGAAGTGTCAGGGTATTAGTATGATTTTTCCTCATTTTTTTACTAGTAGTCATAACATGCTATA
>BPLQ01001916.1:0-19176 GCA_021605075.1 Caerostris darwini
AGTAGGTGCAGCAAGATTACAAGGTTTACATTTTCATTGAGTATACAAATTCGCGTTGGCTTTATTGGTATTATAATTAGGGCCTTAGCTTGATTCTTTTCTCTACTTATGTTTTGGTTTTAGGCAAAATTTGGTTTTAGGTTAATTCTTTTTTCATCTCGTTTCAAGAACAGTTAGTTAAAAGTATGTCTTATGAAGTGGGAACTGTACAAAGTAATAGTGCAGAGATATGATTGTCTTTTAAATTTTCACTTAGGGCTTTGGTAGTGTATTAATATGTATTGACACATTACTGTTTTCTTCCAGTTTTAAACAGTGAAGTTTTCGTAAAGATATAGTTTACTCGAAAAATGCAATTAGTCATGATTTTTTTTTAATTTATCCCAGTGGCTTTGGCTGTGTTTTCATTTTTCAAGTGAATTATTTCATTATTCTCACACATTTATCGTTGCTTGACATTCGGTCACAATTTATTCACTTATCATGTAAGGAATCTTGAAATTCATCTTTTTGGAAATCTTTAACTATAAGAGCATTTGCATCTTAAACTTCTATTTGAGAATGATTTTAAATTTTACTTTTAATTATGACTTAAATAAATTTTAATTGTTCAAGTTTTTTTGAGACTAAACTTAATATCAGTCTCATAATCTGTTAGCGTAATTGTCGGCGCCAGATTTGTCTTTTAGAAGAAAAAACATGCAGATTAGTTGGAGATACATAGAAACTAGACCAGAGGTGGCCAACCCACGGCCCACCTTGAAAATTTTTCCGGCCCGTGATATTTATTGCACTTTAAAAAATATATTTATTTTATAATGGTCAAAGTAGTGAAAAAATACATTATTCATTTGGGTTGGCCACCCCAGTACTAGATAATTCGTTTTTTTACTGAAAGAAAACAGTTTTCTTTATATCCATGATGGTTTAGTACAGGGGTCGGCAACCTGCGGCTCGCGAGCCGCATGCTGCGGTACCGTCTTTGGATGTGAAACTGCGGCTCTTTAGTTCCATACGCAAATATTATTTATTTTATCAAAAAAAAAAAAAAAAAAAAAAAGCATTTTAAAATTGTTCTGATTCGATTAACGAGTAATCTGAAGAACTGTTTCGTGATTTCAAAAACAAACCAGAAATCTTGAAAAAAATCAAAGATTAGCCACTATCCGCTAAAACACTACAAGATAGAATAGCTAAAATATCTTGAAATGTAACATATTTGCAGGTGGAAGATATTCAACTTTCTTCTTCCTTATCACTTGCTGCAGATGAGTCTTGCGACATAAAAGACACGGCACAAGTTGCCCTTTTTGTCAGGTATATGTCTTCTTCCCAAGGTCCAAAAGAAGAACTTCTAGGATTGCTACCGCTCTCGGGACTAACTAGACGGGAAGATATAGCGAATGCCGTGCAAAAATGCCTTGAAGACAATAAGATCGATTTACATAAAATCGTTTCAATAGCAACTGATGGATCCAGAAGTATAACAGGAAAAAATAAAGGGGCAACAACCATTCTTCAGAGCAAAATAAACCACGAAATTCTTCAATAAATACATTCCTAAATAAAAAACGGCATTAATCACCCTGAGTTAGAGAACGGAAAATGGTTGCTTTATGGTGGATATCACAGCGAAATTTAATGAGCTGAATCTAAAACTACAAGGAAAGGGAAACCCAGACTATGTTTTGGTAGAAGAATTGTTTTGTTTTGAAGAAAAATTAATTCTTTTTGCAGAAGATATTCAGAAAGGTATATTACTTCTTTTTCAATTTCTAAAGCAATATCGTGATAAAACTAGTGCAACTGTTGACACGAGATACTTCAGCACAGTTATAAAAAAAATTAAAGATGAATTTGCTGATAGATTTGAGCAATTCAAAACGAATAAAATCACTCTAGCATTCATCGTAAATCCTCTCAACACAAATGGCCCAATGTGGATTTCGTTACTATTTGGAATTGATACTGGATCTCTAGAAATGCAATTGATCGATTTAAAAAGTAAAGCTTTGTGGAGTGTAAAATTTACAGAGTTGAAAAGCAAGTTGGAAGAGTTGGAGGTCCAGAAATGTACGTACGTAACGCAACAAAAGTGGACAGCTTTAAAAGAAATGCCGCGAGTTGAGGCACTTATATTCGACGCATGGAATAGTCTTCCAGATTGCTACAGTGAGGTGAAGAAGTTGGCATTTGGAGTGCTGATTATCTTCGGATCGACATATTCGTGTGAGCAAGCGTTCTCTTGCATGAATATAATTAAAAGTAAAGTAAGAAGCCAACTAACAAATGAAAATTTAGAGTCGTGTTTGAAACTTAAAGCAACAAGTTCTGAGCCAAATTTATCCAAACTTTCTAAAACCATGCAAAGCCAATGCTCACATTGAATTTGTTTGCTCAAATGTATGTTATTGTTTTTTATTTATTTTAAGTACAAATTACATTGTTTAGTAAAGTTTAAATTTTCTACTTGAATAACCATGCAAAGCCATCGCTCTCATTGAATTTGTTTGTTCAATTGTTTGTTATTAAAGTACAAGTTAGTGTTGTAAGTAAACGTTTAATTGTTTTAATTTTTTACTTAAATAATAATGATCTAATAATGAATAAATAGAATGATGTAATGAATAAATAGATATGTTTTCTTATGAATAAATAGATTATTTGTGCGAGTACTAACAGGTGGGCTAGTATTATTAAATCGGCGCTACTAGTATTAAATCCATATGATTTTTAGTTAGCCCTAACCTTCAAAAGACACATGTATAAATTTGACAGCTGTTGCACTATTAGTATGCGAGTTATAGCATTTTTAGTGAAGTTTAGTTAGTTTGAAAAAATGGATAAAAAGGAATTTCATGTGTTAATAAAGCATTGCTTTTTGGCGAAAAAAATACTATTGAAGCCAAGGCTTGGCTTGATAAACATTATTCGGACTTTGCACCAGAAAAATCAACCGTAGAGAAGTGGTTTGCTAAATTTAAACGAGGCGAAATGAGCACCGAGGATGATGCACGCAGTGGACGCCCCAAAGAGGCTGCTACCGACGAAAACATCAAAAAAGTCCACAAAACAATTTCTGATAACCGTAAAGTGAAGTTGATTGAGATAGCTGAGACCCTAAAGATATCAAAGGAACGTGTTGGACATATCGTGAATGAATATTTGGATATGCAAAAGCTCTGTTCAAAGTGGGTGCCGCGCGAGCTCACAATCGACCCAAAACAACAACGAATTGATGATTCTAAGCAGTGTTTGGAGCTGTTCAATCGTAATAAACCCGAATTTTTGCTTCGATATGTGACAGTGGATGAAACATGGCTCCATCATTTCACACCGGAGTCCAATCGACAGTCAGCCGAGTGGACTGCACATGATGAACACTAAAAATGCTATAACTGCCATCTATGTGTCAGCCTATGAACTTTTCATCCCACCTGTTATTTATTTTTGTCAAGAAAAAATTTTGTGGCTCTTTAAAACTTTGAAATTTTGTAAATTGCCATTTTTGGCTCTTCCGACTCAAAAGGTTGCCGACCCCTGGTTTAGTACAAATGAAGAGTCAAGTTGGTAAGCGTTTTAAATTCATTTATTAGATGGTATAAAATTGCACATATTGGAAAGAGAAAAAAATTAGTTTTATATTTTACGAGTATTAGGCACATTATAGTGGATTGTTTAGATGAAATGAAGAAAGTTTAGATTTGGCGACTTTTCGCCCATGTTGAATAAGTCAATTTCCTCCAATAAGTCGTATTTTAAGATAGCTGACAATTATTATTAAAAATTCTCTGATTTTCTGTTCTTACAGAAAAATTCACTGATTTACAAAACAACTCGATTTAGGAACAGGACTAAGATCATAAAGTGTGAATTATCTGATTCAGATTTGGTTAACATCCAAAATTAAAGTACTGTGAAAGATTACGAAAATGAAATAGAGGAACTATTATTTTTTAATAGTTCGACACGACTGCCTCAAGTATTATTTAAATTAGGGATATAATCCTCTTCTTTCGGGACATCAGTTTAACAAGTCCCATTGTAAGTTTGGCTTCGTCTTAATGACTTAAAAGTTTCAAAAAAGTTCAACACATGAATTAAAAAGATAGACAATATCTTTCCAAGTTAGTTTTTGGACATCACATAAGTAAAAAGGGGCTAGTTATATTTTTACCTGTTATTTATACGGAAATGTTTGAAAGAATATAAGTTGAATTAGATATCGTATAAAATGAAGAACAAGAGTATAAATACAAGTAAATTTTCTTGGCCGTCTCCAAATTAATCAAAACACAATTACTCAAAAATGTTTATCAAAGCACAGACCGTTTCAACGGACTCAAATGTAAATTCAAGACAGAAAAATATTATAATCAAATATTAGATTTTGTTCTTTAATTTTTGTTTTATAGTTATGTAATTGAAGGTATATGTCTGAATAAATGTACAAATGTTTATATAAATTAATATATTTCGAATCCATTTTATAGAAGTCCAATTTATAAAAAAAATTACAAAACATTTAAATAGCGGGGTTTTCTTTAATGATAGAAATGTTTTAATGGAATTATGTGGTGAATACGGTACTATGTTTATTTGTTCTTTTTATAGACAAAATACTTAAACTGAATATTTTATCGGTTTTAAGATAAAAATATCACAACTAAATCAAAATGTTATCTGTTTTCTTTATAAAATTCAAAGCAAAAAATATGATGTTCAATTAATTGTTTTTTCTTTGTGTATGAATTAGCTAGATTCTAAAACCTTTTGAAGAAAAAATTTTAAAAGGATTTTGATTCAGCAAACTTCAGTTCGGAAAAAAGATCGTAAAAAGAAGTAGATGTTGATATTGGATTAATTCCAAGATTACGAAGGAAGAAGCTTTCAGAGGATTTAAAAATTTTCTGACCCATCGATTTAAAAAAAAAATTCAATAGAAAAAAATGGTTCTAGATTCCCAAAACAATTGTCTACTATCTGTTTTATTTACAAAGAATATCGTTTTATTGTCTAAAATTTGGACATGGTGGAGTTTTGAGAATGCTCCTTAAAAATGAACAATCAAATGTTTTGTTTGTGGGAAAAAATGCATATTACTTTTTAATATGTGATAGACATTGCATATTTTATTACAATAATATGTAAGAATAAAAAAATATGTATCCCACTATATTTCAGAGAATTCCAAAATTCTCTGACCCATCGATTTAAAAAAAAATTCAATAGAGAAAAATAGTACTAGTTTTCAAAAAAAAAATGCCTATCTGTTTTATTTACTAAGAATATCATTTTATTGTCCAAAATTTGGACATGGTGGGGTTTCGAGAATGCTCCTTAAAAAATCAACAATCCAATTTTGAGCAATCCAAATGCATATTCCTTTTTGATATGCGACAGTCATTGTATATTTTATTACGATAGTATGTAAAGAATAAAAAATAATGAATGCAAGAATAAAAAATATTTATCCCACACACTAAAAAAATGTTTTTGGAGAGTTTACAATTTCATTGAGATGATCATTACTAAAATATTTAAGCAGTTATTTCAGATTAAAGTTCAGAGCTGTAATAGTTGCATCTCAAAACATTAATCCATTCTAACTAAAATTCTTGCTTTCATGAGAAAATTATTTGAAAATCGAGAAATGCGTTACCACATAAAATCGTATTATGCCATTCTAAATGTCTCCCAAATCAAAAGGGGATAGATTTAAAAATTCAATTTGTGTTAAAAATACGAAAATGGATGCTATAAACTTTTATTTGAATATTTTGGTCCTTTCCAATATTCAAAAGCTCATTAACCGTTTTGCCGTTTAGATTGTTTTGTGCGTGAAAAACTTGCTTTTTTAAAAAAATGCCATCATTGCAAAATGTGCAAAAGAAGAAAAAAAAAAAAAAAAAAAAAAAAAAAAAAAAAAAAGCCATGTCATTAACATGTGGCAACTTTCCCTGTATAGATTTAACAATTCAATTTATGTTAAAAATACGAAAATGGATGCTATCAACTTTTATTTTAACACAGTGAATATTTTGGTCTCATTAATCATTCAGATTATTTTGTGCAAATGAGTGCGTGAAAAACTTGCTTTTTAAAAAAAATGCCACCATTGCAAAATGAGCAAAAGAAAAAAGAAAGAAAAAAGAAAAAGCCATGTCATTCACATGTGGCAACTTCCCGCATATCTCAGAACCATCCACAGACACAAACACTACGCAACAATAAATACCCAACACACGCACAGCAGCAAGGCAAAGGTAGAACGTCTACCTACATATGGCCTCTTCAGCAAAGCTCTCCTTCCCTTGCCCTGGAGAATGGAACAGTCCACCAGCGACAGCAGCCGGCCGACTGCATGTATGAGTGAGTGTGGCAGCACCTAACTCTCCCTTTGCGGAACAAACAAGGTCACCTTCTTTTGATGGAAATCTTTATCGACTCCATAAACCTCAGAGCCAAATCCTCTTTTCCAAATTGATCAATAGCCTCTCTTGTTCTCGCATGCGAAGAGACAAGTGGATGAATGATACTTAAAGAAAGGCATGGTGATATTTTGCTCCATTTCGTAGCCGAGAGAGAAAAAGAGCAAACTCTGTTTGAGATCTATCTCAACAGGAGCAGAATCTTTTAATAAAAGCGATCTGTGCAGGATTTGCGAGTGATAGTTGCTGAGAGGAAATCGTTAGCTAAAAAAGAAACTTCTACTTTGTGAAAATGGGCTTTTCTAAATGTTTAACGCGAACGAAATGGAGCTTTAGGAATTTAAGTATACAATTTCATTAACCAAAATAAAATAATTCGCAAACATTGAGGATTTAATTTGAGATTAAAGATTTAATTTCAATAGATTTGTGATTCGCTCGCAAATCAAAGACGTGAGATTAAATTGGATCATTTGATTAAAGGAAGGCAAAACTTACTATTTTTAATTAATCTATAAATATTTTTTGTATACATGCATATCAATATAAAGATATTAATTTAATTTCGTTTAAATTGAATTACTCATAAGTCGTGGTAAAGATACATAGCAATAAATACTTAAATGCATAGCAATAAATGCTAAAGACAAAGTATGTACTTGTATCTTACAAATAAATACAGTATTTTTTTTCCCATAAAAAAGAGAGATTTACTTCAAAAAATATTTTAAGATCCTTGTAATATTTACAGCATTCCATGTTTGTCTTCAAAAATAGGCATATTAATCTAGTTTTGAAACAAAACTAACCTATGTTAAAAGATCGATTTATGGCACATAAAAACCTTTACGCTCAAATATTATATATATATATATATATATAAATGTACGTGTGAGATTTTCACTTCAATTATGTCTTGTAATGCAAGACATTGTAATTTAACATTGTCAAAGTTTTGTCTGTAAAGTTCCAACAGAAAATTACAGATGAAGTACTAGTTTCTGAGAGGAAATCGTTTGCTAAAAAAGAAACTTCTACTTTGTGTAGATGGGTTTTCTAAATGTTTAATGCAGACGAAGTGGTAGTTTCAGGAATTTTAAGTTTTACAGTTTCATTTACAAAAATAAATTCGCAAACATTCAGGGGGGATTTAATTTCAATAGATTTGCAAATCCAAGACGTGAGATTAAATTGGATCATTTAATTAAATCGAAACAAATCTTTCGATATTATTTTGAATAAGATAGTCCATAAGTATTAATTATAGATATCAACTTTAATTACATTTAAAATATATTTATAATATGAATTATTCATAAACTATTGCTATGTATCTTTATCACGAATGTTATATCTTACAAATATATACATACGTATATATTTTTATCCTTAAAAAGAGAGATTTACCTTCAAAAATATTTGGAAATGCGTGTAATATTTACAGCATTCCATGTTTATCATGTTTAAAAACTACATCATGTTAATTTAGTGTTGAGGCCAAACTAGCCGTTTTTCCTAAAAAAGGAACTTCTACTTTGTGAAAATGGGTTTCATAAATGTTTCACGCAGACGAAGTGGTAGTCTTAGTAATTTAAAGTTTATAATATGATTTACCAAAGTAAAATAATTCACAAACTTTGAGGGAGGGATTTAATTTCAATAGATTTGCAAATCCAAGGCTTGAGATTTAATTGGATTTGATTAAAATAAAACAAATCTTTGTATATTATTTTGAATTAGATAGTCCATAAATATTTTTAAATGTATGCCAATCAGTACAAAGATGTCAACTTTAATTCCATTTAAATTGCATTTATAATATGAATTATTCATAAATTATTGCTATGTATCTTTATGACGAATGCTAAGTATCTACCTGTATCTTACAAAATATATATATATATATATATATATTTATTTATTTATCCTTAAAAAAAGATTTATTTTTAAAAATATTTGGAAATGCTTGTAATATTTACAGTATTCGACGTTTGTCATGTTTAAAAACAAAATCATGTTAATTTAGTGTTGAGGCAAAACTAGTCGTTTACAGACAGGAAATCGTTTGCTAAAAAAGAAACTTCTACTTTGTGAAAATGGGTTTTCTAAATGTATTAACGTAGACGAAATGGAGCTTTTAGAATTTAAAGTTTATAATATCATTTACCAAAATAAAATAATTCACTAACATTGAGGGGTTTAATTTCAACAGATTTGTGATTCATTCGCAAATCAAACACATTAGATTAAATTGGATCATTTGATTAAAATAAAACAAATATTTGTATATTATTTTGAATTAAACAGTCCATAAATATTTTTTAATATATATACATATGCCAATCAGTATAAAGATATAAATGTGAATTAGTCCTACATTATTGCTATGTATCTTTATCACGAATGCTAAGTAAGCCAAATAAATACTTTTTTTTTTCAATAAGAAAAAAGAAACTTTGTTTCAAAAATAATTCGCCATGCTTTTAGTATTTACAGCATTCCATGTTTGTCTTTAAAAAAAAATGCATCATGTTAATTTAATGTTGAGAGAAGCCTAACATATGTTGAAAAATCGATTTGTGGCACATAAAAAGCTATAAGCATAAAGCTATAATATTTTATGTGCGTGTGAGAATGAGAAATAGTCCCTGTTATGATTTTTTTTTTTTTTTTTTATCAAATGAAAATAATTTGTTTCTAAATTTTTACTGTGACCAATATGACTACTTATGATTGACCAACAAACACCCAGATACATTCTGTTGTTACAGCTTTACAAATTATCTGTTTTTTTTTTTTTATTATTATAAAATTAAAACAACAAGAAAACCTTCCAGTTATTCTCTGACCGAAAGGAAAACGACAATAAAACAAATAAATCACACAAAAAAAAATTTAAAAACCAGTAAAATACACAAGAACTATTTTTAAAAATATCTGCATACGTAACTTAAAAAATTCCATATAACTTCTGGGGGGAAACTGGATTAAATTTTTAAAAATATTCTTTGAGCATTATTTTCCTCTCACTTAAATAATATCGTATAATGCAATGCACTATAATTTAACATTGCCAAAGTTTTGTCTGTAAAATTCAACTGAAAGTTACAGATGAAAGAAAAGATTATTTGGTGCCACGTTAAATTTGCACGTGCATTTTAACGATACACACCATTACTTTCAAAAGAATTTTGAGTGCATCATCATGACACATGGAATTAGAGAAAATTATAGCTCTGCTAGTAGAAATAGAATGGTGGATTCGTTTGTCATTATAAATGTATGTTTTTATAAGCCAACGGCCGTACCATGCTGAATATACCAGTTCTCGTTAGATCCCCGAAATCAAGCATCATTGGGCGCGGTCAGTACTTGGGTGGGTGACCACCTGGGAACACTGCGTGCCGTTGGCAAATTTGGGACCTGAATGGCCGAGTGTCTAGCGCTCTGGCTCTCGGTGCCACAGGTTTCGGGTTCGAATCCCGGCGGTGCCATGGATGTTTGTAGTGGTTCGGAATGCACTTTAAGCTGTAGGTCCCAGTCTCCTATGACTGTAAGAGCGTCACGGAGCAAAAGTCAGGCTTCTACCTACGTGTGCTCCATCACAACAGAAGCTGCTTCCTTCCCCTTCAATCATGAGCACGTATGGGCTCGTGGGCTTGGCCAGCCAAGTGGGATAAGAAACAACAAAACAACAACATGTTTTTATAGAGATTCGAAAAAAAGCGAATTCATTTCTTGGATATTTTTCCTTAACCAAAACCACAAGTTTTTACTCAAAGTAGATAAAATAAATTAGTATTTTTTTTGTTTACGATAACTCAAAAGTGAGGCGAAATGAAGACACAAATAAAAGTTTAACAATGAAATTTTTCAAAATCAATTATTATAATAGAATATTATTATTCAAACAATTTACTTCAGTGCGATGCACTGTAAAATAAATGTATAACAAAAAAAAAATATTTTTTTAAATTATACAATTTTTTTTTATAGTACATATACAATTAATAATATATCCATTAAATGACATTGGTTGACATTGGCAGATGTACTTCTTTCTGCCATTTTGTTTGTTCTTTAAAGAGTAAAATTTGTTTAAAAAATTATTAAAATATTAAAGAATAAAGTTGTCAGTTGTGGTACCATAGATAAAAGTAAAATTTATTGTGCTTTTGTTTTTTTTGTTGTTGTTTCTTTTACACAAAATAAAATGATGGTTCTCCTCAAGAAGCCCATAAAAATAAAGAAGACGACCAGAAGATTAAACAGGATTACAAACGTTTTTCATTTCCCTTGTGGAAATCGTGTAATCCGGAAAGAATTCAAGATTATCTTCCGAGTTGTCGATAACTTATAGAATTCTTTGTTGAGTTATTTTCGTCTGAAAATCAATAGAATTCATATCGATATAACAGGACAATGTCTTCCAAGAAATAATCTCTCGTCTGTCATCTACGGTTGTTACCAGTTCGTTTAAAATAACACATCCACAATAAATTTCATCAAAAATAATTCGAATCAGTACTTCTGAAGCTTCCACCTTTGCGTCACTGTTAAAAACAGAAAATGTTGTCGTAACTTTCTAGCTCGCAGTCCTTTATTTGTTATTAAACTAGAATGTTATTTCCCCGTTTAATATTAGCTAGTTCTGTAACATCCACAAAAATACGTGGAAAAAAGAAGGAAAGATTATGAGATTAATCTATGAGTGTTATAATTAATTATTATTTAGATTATTATTTTATATAGATTGTTATTTTATCTCATCACTAACCACAAAAAATTTACATTTCAAAAACCCCCATTTCAAATAAATATTAATTTTTCATAAAATTCTAAATACATATACTTTAAAATTTATATATATATATTGGAGCGCAACACAGCTTCAACCCGCCTTGGCATGGATGCCACAAGTCCCTGGCCGGAGACAGATTGTGCCAGATGTTTAAGCAACTGTCACGCAAATCCGAGATATTGCGAATTGGTGGTCTTTGAACTCTAGGCTGCCGTCCCAGGACATCCCAAATGTGTTCTATCGGATTGCGATCCGGTGAGTTAGGCGGCCAGAACATTAACTGGAATTCAGCATCATGTTCCTGGAACCACTCCAACACAATTTTAGCCTTGTGACAAGGGGCGTTGTCCTGTTGGAACATTCCATTTCCAGCTGGAAAAACAGAGGCCATGTAAGGGTGCAACTGGTCCGCAATGATGTTCAGATACCCTGTAGCATTCATGGTCTACTCTACCACAACCACGGGTCTCAGAGACGCCCAAGAGAACGTCTCCCAAAGCATAATACCGCCAGCACCGGCCTGTGTACGACCTACTGTACATTGAGGGAGCAACTGTTCGCCTGGAAGACGGCGTATCCTGACACGGCCATCGGCGTGATGAATGACAAATCGTGATTCATCTAACCAGGCAACTCTCTCCCACTGATCCATGGACCAGTCACGATGTTCCCGGGCCCAGCGCAGGCGCAGTTGACGATGACGCTTGGTCAGCAAAGACACATGAGTTGGACGTTTGCTGCGTAGCCCCATATCCAACAGTGTCCGCTGAACAGTGTGCTCCGATACTATTCTACTTGGCCCTGCATTGTATTGGGCTGTCAGCTGAGCCACTGTCTGGCTCCGGTTTTGCTTCACCATGCGAGACAGTCTCCGACGACCTTTTTCTTTGATAGCGTGTGGACGTCCAACACCATGTCGTCTACTGCTGGTTTCACCGTCATTCATCCACTTTGCATAAGTACTAACAACTGTAGATCGCTATCAACTCACGAGTCGTGCAATTTCGGAAATACTTGTTCCGAGCCTTCGAGCCATTACAATCTGCCCTCTATAAAAGTCGCTTAGATCCGCAGCCTTTCCCATCACACACAGAAGTAAGTGAAAGAATGATTCTTCAGACTCTCCAGCAGCAGTTAAATACCACTTCCACCTGATCACGTGCCTTCCACGTCATCCAGACGAGTTCATTGCAAAATGTAGGGGTGGTCATAATGTTTTGGCTCTTGAGTGTATATATATATTGTTGCCTATCTTGAGGGAAAAGAAATCCATACGTGAATTTACGAGAATTTCAGGACTTTATTTAACATGTCTCGGATAGCCAATTTTGGTCAAATATGCACCGTTTTGTTCTATAATTTGTTGCCATTTTAAAGGTAGCTTCATAATGGCTCTTTCATAGAAATCTTGGTCTTTATTGGCGAAAAACTCTAATAATCGATTTTCACAATCTTCTCTGGATGCCAATTTTTTATCACTAAAGAAATTTCGCAATGCGAGAAAAAAAACATGGTAATCGCTTGGTGCCAGGTCCGGACTATATGGTGGATGCATCAAAATTTCCCAACCAAGCTCACGGAGTTTCTGGCGAGTCAATATAGACATGTGTGGCCTGGTGTTGGCCTGATGGAATACAAAACCTCTCATGTGGGTCAATTCTGGCCGTTTCTGGTCAATCGCTAGCTTCAAACGGTTGTTGATAGTAGAGATTCGAATTTAGTGTTTGGCCTTATGGAAACAACTCATAATAAATTATTCCTTTCCAGTCCAGCCAAATGCACAGTAGAAACTTCCTGGCCGTTAGTCCTGGTTTGGCCACCGTTTGAGCAGCTTCACCGCGCTTTGACCACGATCGTTTTCGTACAATGTTGTCGTATGTGACTCATTTCTCAACGGACGAAACAAAAAACAGCAAAAGAATTTTTTAGTGTGAAATATCACCTTACCGATGAGCATAAAGTTCAAAAGATCTGACTTTAAAACATTATATAATATAAATATTTAACTTGTTTTTGTAAATTGTCTTGTATGGAAAAAAATAAAAAGCGACGCACCAAGAAAAAGTTATCGGAACGGAACGAAAATCGATAGATGTACATGAACAAATAGATAGATGTATATGACCGAAAATCGATGTGACGAAAATCTGTTGATATGAAATTGAAATGATAAAAACTTCAGATGAACTGAATAAGATGATAAGAAATTATCCACGCTGGATTTTCCGCCAAAACTTTCTAATTTTAGAGTCAGATCAGTGAAGTCCTGGGACGGACAGACGCGCCTACTAATATGATATCAAACTTGTTCTATTGGTGAGAGATCCGGCGATCTATCTCGCCAGGGAAGGAAAAAGTAAAATGTATGAAAAGTCATGAAGTCAGTCAATAAAATGTATGAAAAGTCATCAAAAGTCATGAAAAGAAATCCCCTCAACGCAAAATATCGTTGATAAACTGTAATGGTAGCACGGCTGACAACCAAAGAGATTCTGCTATCGATCAAAAAAATCTTAGATCAGAAATGGGTGCTAGCATCAGACTCCAACGTCTGAGCCACCTATCAATGCTTCTTTTGATTACACATTGAATTATTAATAATGTTGATAATGATGCAACAGGTTCTATGAGAATCAGTCGTATCTGTAGATCAACAGTTACCTTGTTGATGTTGTTTTTTGTTATGGTTTAAACATTACTGCCATAACAGTTGATTTGCGGCATCGCTCTAACCCAAATATCAAATGAGGCTTTGGTTTCACGCCCTACTTTCTTCAAACATGTTGTCTCTCAAGCGGTGACGTGCGCTCATGTTCTGCACGAACTCAAAGTCATGGATATGAGAAATAGTTTAAATGAGATTATATTTGAATGGACGTTATCCGTAGAATTAGACTGTTTATATTCCCATCCAAATTGCAGGTTGAAATTACATGGAGCTCTAGGGAATTTCAACTGACAATTGGTTAATTTGGCAACTGACAACTGGTACTATTCATTACCAGCAAAAGATAATTTGCATATTGAATCGAAAGTTGATGATAGGTGATAATTTACATATGAAAATTCGCTTCAATAAAAATACTTTTTCCAAGCTCCCCTTTTTTTAATGTATTTGATCCTGTGTTGTGATATCCTAGCAACCAAATAAAAAAAAAGTATCTAAATTTTTTTTGCTATGCAAGGAATAAAAAACTCGCATTAAATTAATTTAAGCATTATTCATCTAAATGTAGAGAAATTAAAACTTCGTCTCTTAAAAAAAATGCTGCATTTTTTTTCAATTGATTTATCTCAAGTAGATGTAATCGTTATTCTCTCGGATGGCACGTCCCACAGTTTAAGAGCTACAGTCTTGAGTTAATTAACAAATTTTCTAATTAAAAAGTATTTTGGACACTCCAACAAAATTCATTCTATAATATGGATAAATTGGGGTTTCTGATATTTATATTGCTTTACCCTTTAAATTCTTTATATCGTCTTACGTTGCTTGTAGCTAAGCTTTAGCTTTGTTAAGAATGTCACCGAGGAAAAGAGGCAAAACAACTTAAAATCAAAAGCAATTTAATTTTAAAAGTAGATATCTTCTACTGTCAATTTAATAGTTCTAAAAATATTTTTTGATTCATTTTCTCTATGTTAAGTCTTACTACTTTGGACTCTCTTTATTATTCGACCTTCGATTAATGGACCTTCCTTATTATTCAATTTAATACTTTTCTAAATATTTTTTATTCATTTTCTCTATGTTAACTCTTGCTATTTTGGAACTTCTTTATTATTTGAACTTCGATTAATGGACTTTCCTTATTATTTTTAATACTTAAAAAAGCATTTTTTGATTCATTTTCTCTATATTAACTCTTGCCACTTTGGACCTTCTTTATAAACAGAAAATCTTGTAGAATCTAAGAATACTCTGCTGAACATAGATTCACTTATGAAACTATTAGGCCTAATTCATAACAATTGTCAATGTACTTAAAATTCTGGGTTTTTTTTCTCAACATTATGATAATAAAATTTTGGAAGGTATTGTCGTTCTTTATAATAACTAACCCAAAGATGTATATTTTGCTGACTTTTGTCGGTAAAAGTTCTGATGTATCTTTAAATCATACAAAATTTCTCAACGAAAGGACCATCAACAATTTCTCATCATATTTATATCCCTACTTAAGTTTTTCCATTATAATAAATTGGAAGAATCGCTCATCTTGTTCTTCATTTATTACTCCAAGATTTTCAGAGAAAAAAAATTAACGTATGATTGTAGAAAATGAACTTTCAGGCTCATATTTCATTTGTGGTCTCTGAATTTTCTCAATAAAATCTGAATTGTTTTTTCTTAATTTGGATCTCGCTGGTTTCCAAAGAACTCTAAAAAGCTTCTGTGAATGCAGTCCAAGCATTTTTATCTTTATCAGTTTCAAAATTAGGATCTTGCATTTATTTTCTTATGCCAGAGCCAACAATCACACCTTATTTCAATTTTGTTTCTGACAAATGAGAGAATTTTTTACCTAGATACTGAAAAGAAGGTTCAGTAAGGTTTTTTTAAGTCTAAGATTTATGCCACAAGCGACAAGCACAACCACAACCACAACCAACCACTGTCTGATGGCCAATTGGCTACCGTTATGATCTTTGGTACCACAGGCTTCAGGTTTGAATCCAAGCGGTAGCATGCATGTTTGTTAGTGGTTTAGAAACTACTTTGAACAGTAGGTCCAGGTCTAATTAGCCTAAAATCTGCAAAAAATGTTACCGTAGAATGTCAAACAAAATCAAGCCACAGCTACCCACGCATTGAATGAAGAAATTGAGCACTGTATCAACGAAACTCAGCCACATTTATTCAAAACGATTCTGGAAAATTCCAACAACAGAGTGTGTATATGCCAGAAAAGGCGTTAAAGTTAATATTTTGATATATTTGATGTTTTTCCATTCTATAGGATGTATCATAGGATGCTCCAAACCATTGGAATTATTGAAAGATTTTTTTTCATTTGAGGCCATTTCCTTAAATCTACTAAAAAAAAAACAAAAAAAACATCTTATGTGGCGCCTAGGACTATTGTTGGTCCCCAAGCTTTACCTTGAAAGACGCATAGCATATTTTCTCTCAAATTCAATACATTTTTTTGGTTTGATAACAAATTCATCACAAAATCTACCAGGGCTCTTGACATATCTCACCATTTCATTAAGCACGAAGTATAAAAAGAAGGAAGGAGACCAGAATGAATTAAAAGAGTCAAACAGCCTAGCAACTCCCAATAGCACAATTTGAAAAATGTATGTCTCCTTGATCAGATTTTTTGTAGCTAAATAAGACAGAGACACGTTATCAACATTGTTAAATAATCCTAAGAATCTTTGAACTACGCAAATTGTTTCGAACTTTGTTTTAATTAGATTTCATTTCACAGTGCTCAAGAATTGGACATTTCTGAGATTTGGTTTGGATTGTTTTGGTTTGGTTTGTCGCTCTACTGTCATCTTGTGCACACTTTAGTCTAAACAGACCGGGACCTACAGTTTAACATGGATTCCGAACCACTACAAACATCCATGGCACCTCGGGGACTCGAACCCGAAACCTGTGGTACCGAGAGCCAGAGCTCTAGCCACTCGGCCATTCAGGCCAGACATTTCTAAGAAGCTCTCTACAGCGTATTCTCACGAAAGATTTCACATCTTCATGCATACAAAATTCCATTCACTCAAGAACTGAAGTCTACTGGCCACGCATAGCGAATTGTGTTTCCGCACTTCATTGAATGAATTACGAATCCACTGAATGAATGAATTACGAATCCTCTTGTAGCTCCATAATTCGTTGAATGAATTATGGAACCACAAGCGGATGTTGATTTTTCGAACAAAATCATTTTCAGCGATGAGGCTCATTTTCATCTTGATGGCTTCGTTAATAGCCAAAATTGCCGTATTTGGAGATTCAGAAAATTCAAGTGTGGGTGTTGAAACAAATGCATCCACAATGTGTCACTGTTTGATGCGGAATTTGGGCTGGAGGCATCATCGGACCATAGTTAATGATGCTTGCTATTGCGACATGATAATCCAGTTTTTGTGCCTCAAATACAAGATATGAATGTCAATGACAGGTATTTCAACAAGACGGTGTCACAAGACATACAGTACGATAAACAATTAAATTACTGCATGAGTTACTTCTTGGTAGTGCAATTTTCCCGTTTTGGTGATCAGAATTGGTCTCTCAGATCATGCGATTTAACGATGTTGAACTTTTTCTTTGGAGTTTTTTAAAGTCTAAGGTTTATGCCAATAAGCTCACAATTACCCACGCCTTGAAGGTGGAAATTGAGCCTCACCTGCATCAAAGAAATTAAGTCACATTTATGCAAAACGATCCTGGAAAATTTCGACAAAATAGTGCGTATATGCCAGCAAAGAAAATAAATCACATTAAAAAAATCAGTAAAAAAAAACACATTTTTTAAATTAAATATCTATGTTTTCTAACAAAATTATTACTTGCGTGAATTTTGAGACACCCTTTATATAAAAAAATAAAGTTACTTTTTGCAAAAAAAAAACGGTATGTCCTGCGATAATTTAGTGGTTATTTTTGGGTTTACCGTGCTAAAATACATAGATTCCAAATTAAGATAAACGTTTTTTCATTGTTGTCCTGCGTTCTTGTCCAATGAAAATAAAACAATTTGCGGAGGTCTTATTTGTTTTCGATAAAAAAATAACAATCTTTCAATACAATTCGATATTAAATAAGTATCATTGTGTTCAATTATATTATGGCATATATGCAGGACGTCTAAAAAGTATTAATATGCATGTTTACGAGAAGTAAATAATAAAGAATATATCAAAAGGAATCATGATTGCATAGGAACCCATAAATAGAAATGTTATTAAAAAAATCACAATTATATAGGAATCTATGAAAGGAAACATAACCAAAAGAAATCATAATTGCTTAGAACGTAAACTTCATCAGAAAGTGATCATCAGTGCTCGAGAGGAACAATTTCTTATTTGCTCATTCAAAAGTCTGTAGCCATCGTATGAAGAGCATAAATTGCTATACGAACTCAGAATTGGCAGATATGCATCTAGTGCACGGATTAGATGAAGCAATAGATGAGCTGTTCAAAGCATTTGTCGACAATGGATTCCAAACAGACTTCCAAGTATAGTCATACATCGATTTGACTTTCGTTTGTTGAATATGTACATCAAAATTTAAGCGAATATGGGTCATTTAAAAGTAGCAGACTTAGTGGGGTCAAGCCACGATTCATACAAACGGAAAAAAAGGAAGTTAAAGGCGATGGATAATATTCTGAATATCAGAACATGTACCTCTGAGTTAGGTTGCAATCTACAACGCATTTGCTCCCTGGATCATTTCTCCCTTCTTATCACCAAATGTATCCATCTAGTACTTCATCCGTTAAATTATATCCAAAAATATTTTCCTCTAATTATTGCCTTGTGGGATTTTTAACTTCTACTTCTCAGCTGAAGTTTCCGGTCATGGATTCAAATACACTTGTGTTTCTTTTTGATGTTATTTACCTCACCCAAACGTTTGTATTGATGTTTTTGGAACTTCCGGTAGTTTTCAAAATGATTTTTGAAAGCAGAAGAACTATTAAGAAAGTGATATATGGTGCGAAACAATCTTTTCAAATTTCTAACTGAAAGTGAACTCATGACCCGTTGTGATAATAAGTCAGTTTGGTTTGTCGCTTTACTTTCATTTGTTTGCACACTTTAGGCTTATTAGACTATGATCTACTGTTTAACGTGGAATCAGAACCACTACCGAACATGCATGCCACCGCTACAATTCGAACCTGAAGCATGTGGTACCACAGGCCAGAGCGCCATCTGGCAGCTAAATAAATCAGTATTTCAATACTCAACGTA
>BPLQ01001919.1:0-77647 GCA_021605075.1 Caerostris darwini
GTGATAATCGTGTAACTATACTATATCTCTCGATTAATTGTTTTGATATTTGTACAATATAACTCTCAAATGCAAAAACTATCTTTATAAGTTGCTTCAAAATACATATTTCCTTCATGCAATTCTAACGAAGGACAATGTTGGCATATTAGGCCGCCAAACAATTAGCATGTCCGTAATCTACATGAAAGCATACTAAAACATTGCTAATATGGATAGTTCTTCTGAATACAATTAATCCTATGTAAACGAATATAATACGAAAAAATTTATTTTTTTTTAAATCATTATTTTACTAAAAATAGGTCTATTATTTTATGTCATAATCGTGCTATACTATCTTTCTATTAATTGTTTGGATATTTGTGCAATATGACTCGCAAATGCAGAAAATTACTTTTGTACATTACTCCGAAATATATTATTTCCTTTATGCAATCCTAAAGAAGGACAACTTAGAAACTTTAGTGTTATATCCACCTCCATAAGTCAGCCAAACAATTAGCAAGTCCATAAAATACATGAAAGCAAAAAAATATTGCTAATATGTATTTAAAGTATATTTTTAAAAAACAATCAAACAAAAGTAATTTAAATACAAATAATGTCAAACAAAATGTAATAAATGATCGATAATAAGATGATATATAAAGCCATTCATTAAATTTTATTTTGCCATCTAATATAAAACCTTTTTATTTTCAATAGCGTTTGATATATGCTCTCTTTGGATCTAAATTGCATTTTCAATAACAGAAAATACTTCAACTGTATAGTGGAACACATGTGAATCTTAAATTAAATGCAAATCGATAAACCCAGAAACGAATATACCTTCAACCGAGCCAAGAAATAGCAGTTAAACTACTAAAAACGGGCAAAAGAGTTCTGTTTCAATTTGTTGAAGGTAGCAGACAACAACAATAGTTAAACCTTCAGAAAAGCCATAATCATAACAGTTTACGACTTCATTTTATGTGTGTCCACAAAGCTTTGAACTTTTAGCAACCAAGAGGTTATCGCTTCTTCTAGTCGGCCATTAAAATTTTATGTCACATTCTTTAGTGCACTGGGTTTTAATCTTGAGTTATATTTGCGCTACCTCCATGTCGAAGACACCGGATTATGTCTGCCTTTGTGTTTTAGATCGTGGTATTCTTCTGTTTCGATTATGTTTTGAAATCGTTATCTGATAATAATGGAACTAGTTACTTTCACTGTAAAGGCTTTATTGAAGCATTTCGTGTAGAACCGATGCGAAACTGTTAATATGAATAGAAAAACAATTTAAATTTCAAATTGTAAGAAAAGATATTTTAAGGAAATAAAAATACCTCTTAAACTTACGGTATTATATATTAAACTATGGTTTCTTACTGTAACTATAAAGTTAAATTTTGCATGTTAGTAAATATATTATTATTAAGAAAAGTATTTAAAGAGCTCATAAACCTTATTAATTTACAAATTTTATATTGTAAGAAGAGATATTTTAAGTGAATTCAAAATATATCTATTACATTTAGAGTACTTTCTATTAATTTATGGTTTCCTACTGTAACTATTAAGTTAAATTTCGTGTGTCAGCTAATAGAATAATATTAAGAAAATAATTAAAAAGCTCATAAAATTAAATAATTCATAAATTGTTTATTGTTATTTTTTTTTTAAATGTGATTTTAAGTATTAAATAATTAAAAAATATTCCATCTATACAGGGTGTTCTGACAATACTGAATAAACTGTGCAGGGCGAGAAGTATGCCGTGTAGAAAACTTTTGTCTAATAAACCATACCGCCACGCTACTTAGTTTTCCAGAAAACTCAGAAGACAAAGTACGACTTCACATCCGGGTCACGAAAAGCAGAGTTTAGTAGAAATTTTGTGAAACTGAAGATCGCGAAAAAAATTTTTTTAATTGAAAAAGTTAGTGCTGGTTATGCTGGTGGTCTAGATTCAGTGTTGTTCGTGGATATGAACTAATTTATTTCTTGAAATAATTAAGCGATGTTTAGCTGCCATATTAATTAAAATGACTAAGACAGTTCTGCATAACTGCAACACATAACACACAAAAAACAATTATATAACAAATATTTACAGAATATTAAAACTCACTTCGTTTGACGGTCTTTGTATCCTCCGTACTGCCTGGAATCTTCCTCGACCTAGACAGCCCTTTATTTCTTTCCCATTCTCCCATTGTTAGATTTAAGAATTTTAAATGATAAAAAAAAACGTCGCGAAGAAAAAAATAAAAACTGAAAAATGCTAAGCAAATTTTAACTTATCATACGAACATTCGAGAACGGATGAATAATTCAGGAATATGCCAATGCTTAATAATTCCCAAGATATATGAAGCAACTGATTGAAATACTACAAGAATGGCCAAATTCAATAGCCACGTGAATATAGCAATGTTGAATAGATCAAGAACTTTATGAAGAATGAGTTGTTCAAAATTCTAAAAGAATATGCAAAAGTAAGATAAATGTCGTCGGAAATGAATAATGAAGTATTCCAAATTCTACAAGAAACGTTATCACATTCAATATGCAAAAGAATATATCAAAGTTTGACAATTCTAGGCATAAATGAAGAATGAAGTATTTCAAATACAATAAGAAGAACAATACTTCAAGAAGAATACTTCAATAAGTATTATACAGCTCAATAGGCATGGGAAAAGGCCAAAAGGGATAAATATGAAACTTCAAAAAGAAGGAATTGATCAACGCACTACGAGTACTTATAGCCATTAGATATACAAATGTTTAAAATCCCAACCCAAAACACGGAAAGTGATTCAAAACCATGCTACAAAACACTTCAAGCAAAAGCCAAATTCCCCAGAAAATTCCTGAGGATTAACGTAATTCATAAATCATTTTAAGATTTAAGGGGCCCACACTACCGTTTTCCCGCCAACATTTGCAAATTTGGAATGGAGTTTTACTTACTTGCTGCACTTTTTGGATTACGCCACGAACCCCTAACCAGGACAACATCTTGTTCACACATGATAAATTAATAAAAATAAAAACCTTGCGAAGTCTAAAGTTTAGCTTTAAGGGTCAACCTTTCTTTGAAAGGCGGGTCTATCAACTTTGAACTTTTCCTCGTCCACTTTATAATTTGTTATGGGAAGACATTGTGGATCCTTACTTTAGTAAATAAAAAATTTATCCCAAGCTTGCTTCCAAGCACTGTTTAAGGAGGGATACTAAACAATAGGTACGGGTTTGCTATGCAACTGAACAATCCTCGTTGGGCTCAAAATCTTTGTAAATATCAACAGTCTTTGTATAGTCGTATTTATTCCTTTTGGGAATATTGCGATTTGTACTTTATCTATAGTCAATGTAAAGACAATGCATTTCAAACTGGAAGGGATTATATATAGCTCGCGCATCTTTCATGGCTGACTACCGACGCCTATGTACTAAGCAGATTACATGACAGAATTCCTTTGTATTTCTGTATTCAAAATTCTGATATCTTTTGGACTTTTTCTATGTCAGCATCTTAAAGAAAACTTTATAAGCTTATAAACGTATTAGATATTAGATCCAAGACTAACAAATTTATTTGCTTTAAAAGTCGGAGAACTGAATTCACACCAGAAAAATAATCCAAAGAAGGAGTTTTCTCCAAAAGGATTTACACCAAATAACAATGACAATGTTCAGAAAGTCATGAGACATTCTTCTGCCTCGTTTTATATAGCGAAAATATCCTTGTCTTCTGTTCTGACGTCAATGGCTTAGTGACAGCATGCAAGATACATGGTCCTATGTATTGCCTGCCATTCATAAATTCATCTAAAACATGTCTCAAAAGAGTATTGTTGCATAATGGAAACCAACTTCGATTCATTAAAGTCTGACATTATCTCTATAAAAGAAACTTTAAAAATTTGAGCTGTCTGATTTCAAATTGGCTGGTGCTCTTTCTTTCATACCGCAGCCTTCAGGTTTGAATCTTGACGGTGGCATGGATGTTTATGAGTGATTCGGTATCCACGTTAAACTGTAGATCCTGGTCTAATTAGCCTAAAGTGTATGCAAAATGCCCGTAGAAAAACCAAACCAAAACAGGTACTGCAGAAGAAGACCTAAATGTTATTCTGTATGTGCCTTAATTTTTAAGAGCAGAAGCCTTTTGTATCATATACAATTAGTCACTGCACAGCCAGGCGCATACCTTGATAAGAACGACGATCATTTTGAACATATTTCTATAGAAAGTTCCTTTTCCTATTACAACTCATTTTCCATGCACCGGAATGGACATCATACTTTTTATTTCGTATTTTCTCAGAAATAATTCATCCTAGTGATACGGTTCCTTAAGTGACTTTTTTGCCATCTGTGGAAGAATTACCGCTTACAATAGTTTACGCCATACTATCTGAACACTTCGTACTATATATTCCCATAATATTTTGGTGAAATGCACCAACTGATTTCGTAGTAAAAATATCGCAGGTTATCTTGAATAAGAAAATTCATTATTGATTAATTATTTAAATTGTGTATATTGAAATCTTAATCCGGCGGATAAGAATAAAAAACAAACGTAGTCATAAAATTTAGGGAGAAAAAGCTAAATAAAATAGATTATTGGAAGCTGGTAAATAATAAAGTAAACTCTTTGAATTAAATATTGTACTAATGCAGTCTATTTAATGGTAGAAAACCTTTTGATTTCTTAACTGCTAAAATCCCTTTTATAATGAATGCCTTCGATCCTTGTGTGGTGATAAATAACAGGCTACACCATTCTTTTTTGAGAAATTGTCTCACTACTTATATCGACGAACTCATTTTATCATTATATCGTCAAACCCATCCGCAAACCTTTGGACCTTTAGTAAACACTAGGTTATCGCTTCTAAACGGATATTAATTATTTTAAAAGATGATTCCGATCCTGACTACTTATAAAAAATTACATTATTATTACAATTATTATTATCCATAATTATATTATTATACAATTACATTATTATTACATTATTACAATTATTTTATAATATCTCAGTGATATTAAAAATTGAGAACTGTACCGTTCATTTAAATGATTTTACTCTACGGTATGGAGTTCTTTTATACCCTCACCGGATAACCAATACTTTAGAGGGAATAATTACTTTAAAAAAATTTACTTTTTTTATTTTAAATGTATTATCGGCAATTGGAAATGTGCCAGTATTGTCATTTCTAATATTCAATGGAGACTGACTACCTAGTAACCAGCGCTTTGGCATTCGACGTACCTGGTTTCGGGTATGACTTCCGGCTGTGCATTGGATGTTTGTAGTGGTTCGAAATCCACCTTAAAAAGTACATCCCAGCCTATTGTTACTGTAGAGAGTTGAGCGTATGGATGAAAACTCTATCACGTAAAAAGGAAACATTTGTCTCGAAATATGCCAAATGGTAAACGGCCTTGGCCCACCATGTGGTTGTTGCGCCAATAAAGATTAAGCAAGCTTGACCGAAAAGGAATCTGTATTCATATTGTACTTCTATTTAAATGCTCAATAGCATGATTTTAAAATATACACGCTGTAAAACTGAGTGGTGCCTTCAAGTTTGATATTGTTTTTCGAGCTTGTACAATATTGAACAAAATGTTAAATAGAATTTATGAATGATTTTCGCAATTTATTATTATTATTATTATTATAGAGACATAACTAATAAATTTAATAAATAGCAAATAAAATAATTAATATGACAAAGATAAATTTATTTGTTTCGTGACTACCAAATTTTTATTGTTTATGATACAATTTATGATTTAAAATATTGGTTTGCAATTAACATTATTTAACAAACTTACAAATATTTCAATACAAACACTCCAATTCTATTTTATTTCGCAACATTAAACCCAACTGTAAACTATTTTTTAATTCAATTTAAGGTGAAATATAAACCAATCATATTCAAATTTATAACTTTATATTTTATGACAACAATCATTGTGAAACACGAATTAAATAGTCATTATAGACTCCAATTTTTCTAGAATCTCTAAAACTGTATTCGAAATGTAAATTAAGTACTCCTGTATTGTGTTCCAACTTTTACTGAGCAGTTATTAAACTATGAACACTCCCCGAAAACTAATTTAATTTCTAACTGGATTAACACAAAATTCCATACACGTTAGACAAGTTAAGTGCAACGGGTAACTTGACTCTCGTCTCTGGCTACTAACTAGCATCCCTGACGACTGGATATGTAGATCTTTGCAAATGTGTCCCAGATGGTACTATCATCCGATGACATACCCACTAATTGATTAAAAGGAAATCTCCTCTGAGGTGACAACAGTGATTGATTAATCTGTCTTGTGCGGTGTTGTCTCTTGGAGTTTGATTTCCCCACCTTCATAATGTTCACTGGAATTCTATCTGTGGTACTACAAAGTTAATAATGTGCTCGGACCTTGCGAATGTTTTTTACTGTTTATTTGAGCACTGTTTAGGCTATTGAGTTTAGGAATCAAATTGAATCGCAATTAGTGTTTTCATACAATATTGAATTCGCAATGTATAAATATACAAATTCAAATAAAACATTTTGAACAAGATCATATATTTTGACAATCATTAAGAAAAGCAGACAAATATTGAATGACGTTTAATCATAATTTAATGTAAAGAATATTAGTAATGTCCCACATAACTTTTAAATGTTGAGCGATGTCATTTTGTTAGACGGAGCAGGTCTGATGTTACTCATTGAGTTCCATGGGAAAGCACGCTCAATATGGAAGTGTAGGAATAATTTTTTTTCTTGTAAACCTTTCGAAGAAAACTATTCACGGTAAAAACCAGAAAAATATCCAGTCAATCAGTTTACAGTCAGATTGGTGCAAAAACATTTGATATATCTCGGTTTAAAACAGTCCTAATTAAGATGATAGTAATTAAAATAGAAACGTATTTGTGACATTTAGCAACATTGGCTAATAAATGTTGGAGGTCGTTTCTTGGCAAAGATTACCTTAAAATACTTATTGATTTACGTATAACCTTAAAGTAAGTACATTCTTTTTTATTGCTTATAAAAGCAGCTAAAACCAGTTTTTTTTTAAAAATAATTATGCGTGTACTTCATAAATGTTACGCAATAACATATACTATTGAATTGAGCTATAAAATCGAAACACGTAGAATTTATAAGCCGTTACCATTGTTCATTCATACCCTGTGGCACCCTTTATCCACAAAATTAACTATTCAGAATCCCTTAATGCATAAATTTACCGTTACACTGAATATTTTCAAAGTCATTGAATAGATTTCATTTAAAAATTATAAAATAGTCATTAAATGTTATATTCTTTTACTAAATTCTAATAAAACATTAAATATCACCTTCTTTTAATCCTATTTATTTATGGGATAAATTTCCTCTTTTACTGTCATTAACGAAACTCATTAACAAATATTTCTTCTAATTATGTGTATTTTTTCATACATGTTATTTAAGATATTCGAAAAGTTAAAATTTTTCTACTAATCTCATTCAAAAGCAATTATCAACACTACGCTTTAGAAAATATGTAATAAGGCTTCGAACATAGGATCATTAGTGATATTAGGAAATATATTTACCTAAAAAATACATTAATTATAAAGTAATTTTTGATAGTTATTGAAAATATTAAAAGATGTAAATATAATATCAGATTCACTTAAAATTTTACCTAAATTGTAGAATATTTCCTGCATTAAAAAGCATAATTGTATTTCTTCATATCTCTTGGATAGCTAACATAACAAACCAAACATAAATAATTCTATGTAGTTCAATATATTAAAAATTAAAATCATTAGTTTTGTATGTGTTTACAGTACAACTTACACATCAACACAATTTCTTTAAAAACATTCCTGTAAAAAATTATAATTTGAGGCAACATGTTTGCAAATTCAATATAAAAAATCAAAATACTTCTGCTGCCACTTTAAACAATTTTGAAAACATTTTGCTTTAGATAAAATAATGATATGTTGAATTTCTAAAAATTAAAATTTCTTTACGTCTGAGATACATTATTTGACTTTAGTTTCTATACTTTTACAAGTTTAAATATTGCAGTTAAATTTGATATTTTCAAATAAAACATATCTATTTTCCCTATGTTAATATTTATTTGGTCGTAAGAAATAAAAATATGTTTGTAATTCATAATTAATAGACATATTTGGAAAATTTATGAATTCATAAATGTTTCATATATACATTTTTGAAGCATTATTAAAGAATTTAAATAACATAATAAGCAGAATGTTTGTCTTTTTATTTCTATTTATAGAAAAGGGTAATGTTGTAATAATTCTGATATTTGTAAATTGTATAAATAATCTAACACGATTTAATCAACTTTACATCTTAAAATCTAGCCCTTTACATCATTTAATGAGGTATTTGATGAAAAACTGTAGTTTGATTTAATTGCTCATCAGTTTTTTTTGTTTTGATAAATGATTTTTATAAGCATTTTAAATATTGTTTAGTCTTTACTTTGTGACATTAAGGATTATTTTTCTACACTGTATACCACGAACATCCCCTTGAATACTTATTAGTTTTATTAAGTTATTTATCTGGAAAAATAACCTAACTGCCTGATCTGTGTTACTGCCTCATTTTCACTTGTGTATTAGAAATTTATATTTGGAAATCCAAATGCCGATGTGATATGCTTCTACGTTCTATTACTATCAAATCTCCACTGAAAAGGCTGCCTCATGGCCAATTTGCTTGCGCTCTGACTTCTAGTACCAAATGCTTCAGTTTCGAATGATGGCAGTAGCATGGATGTTTGTTAGTAGTTCTAAATCCACGTTAAACTGTAGGTCCTGGTCTAATTAGCATAAAATGTGCACAAAATGACCATAGAGCGACAAACCAAATCAAACCTAAAAAAAAAAAATGGTCGTAGTGCATGCCATCAATCAGAAATTAAATGCCACATTTCTTAACTATGCTAAATGCATTACTATTGACACACGACAATTGGTACCAACTTTGACATTAAATTATATTTGATGTACGAAGGATGAGTTGAATAAATAATTTATCAAGTAAATGAAAAATGCATGCATATAATATTCCTAAGTAATTTCCCACATATTCAAAACAAGATTTTTAAAAAAGTTATTAAATATTTGTGAAAAATATTCTTCTTGATAGGCTGTGCATCCAATCATGTACTTCCCAGTGTACCTCTTTATTTAATAAAAATTTATATACATGGTATTATATCCAGTAACCATCAATATTTTCGTAATTTCCGCAACAGCAATACTCTCCAATGTGACAATTCAACGTTTTTAATTATGATAGTGGTGCATTTGAGGTCGCATCATTTGGAAGTTTTCTATTTCACTCGTGCACTTGCTACTGTGATATAGATGCATTGCCAAGCGATGTTTTCATTCTACGATGAATTTCAATTGGTTTTATGACACTTACCGTTTATAGTTCTCCTCGTTGATTTTATAAATAGTTGGCTAAATTCTTGTGGGCGATTTTGTTCACAAATGTTATAAATAGACATGGAAATGATACTGTGAAACAATTTACATTTTTTTTAAGCAATCTAAAAGCCATTTAATCATCGTTGCTAAAATAATAATGCATCTTTTTTTTTTTTTTTTTAATTTAAGAAATGTTTCTTATATGATTGTGTATTATTTTTATATTTGTTCAAAAAACTAATTTAACTAATTTAAATTTTTTTGAGTATTATTTGCATTTTAAAATTGTAAGAGAATTCATTTTTAACATTATGGAATGGAAAAAGCTTGTGATTGAATGTTATATTAAAGTGAGTACATTATGTTCCTTCTTATTGTGCTATGAGCATATGCATCTGCAAGTTATACTTTAATGTGATGACAGTAAAACAGTGAGTGCGAACCATTCCTCTTAGTATAAGCGAAGCGGCTAACCCTAACAAGCCATGAAGATCAAAGAAAAAAAGAAAAAGATAAAAGAAAGTATGAAGATTATAAGAATGAAGAAACAAAGGGAATCCAAAATTGGAAAACAATTTTAAGTTGTCAAATAAAATGGCACTGATTACATATTAATTGTTTATGTAATAGGGGCAATAATTTTTCAAGGAATTTTTATTATGGAACTCTATCGTTTTAGCTATAATACTATATTTAATTGTATGTACATTACTTATACCATAAAGAGACATTACTTATAACAGAAAATCACGGGAAAACAAGCGTAATGATCCGAGTTATGTAGGATATAAGAACTACATGGTTCCATCTGTCGCAACTGGCATATTGCTACTGATAGGTCTTTCTTCTTTTCGCCAACATAGTTGAAAGAAACGCCAAAACATGCCAAAACACGCCATGTCTATAAAAGGAAAGCACCACCATTTCTTTTTCACTCATCTTCCATGTCCTAAACATTCTGTACATGACCAGAACTAATATTGCCAACTTAAACGGCAGCGGCTTGAAATTTCGAAATTTTATTTCAATGATTAAAATTTTGATTTGACCTCATACATTTTAGTATCAAAGTGATTTTAAATTATCAACATAATTCACTAAAAATATTCAATGTATTCAAATCACCACACTTTAAACTAATTTGAAATTTTTTTATGACAACCAAATTAAAATAAAACTTTAAAGGTCAAAACTGTGTATAACCTTTCTTTTAAATTTTGGTATAAAAGATATATAAAAACAATATCATCTTCCCCTAGAATTGCTAACAAAAGCTGAAAAAGTAAATGCTTTTTACTTGAATAAATATTAATTTTTATCATTTACTGAGGTTTTCAAATGATTTAATCTTAATATGATAAAAAAAAATATGTCTTTGAAATTTATTTCATTTTTAATTAATGTTTTATAAAAATATATCTTTCAAGCTTTCCGAAATTTATCTTGTTTTTTATAAAGAACTGTTTAAATAAATATTAAGAATATATTTTTCACTGCCACTTTGCATATTTTCAAATTTCCGATCCAATATTCTGACTTCCTTGCAAGTTTCGATCGCTTAGATAAAGAAAATGCAAACGCGTCAAAAGAAGAAAAAAAAATATATAAAATAAAATATAAAATGAAATATAAATATTTTTTCCTTTTCCATTTTTGACGCATTTCTTTTCGTCAGCATTTTTGCTACACATGAAAGAAAAGTCGTTTAAACAAATGTGGCGTGTAATACATATGGCTTTACAATTCCACAAATGAAATGTTAGTAAACGATAACGACTTTGTGCTAGGTATATAGTTTTTGTTATATCAGCAAAATTACAATTAAATATTAGAACTGAAAACTTAAAATTTTTCTTCTTGTATACACTTCAAATGTTTAAGGCAATCGCTCCCAAATATTTTTGTTCTAACTATCCCTTTCCATAAAAAATATTATTCTTAAATTGCTTGGAAATCTACATTCTTTAAGTGAACAATAAGAAAGTTATAGTAAAAAACTTGTGTTCTGTTACGCGACTATTTTTCTTTTTTACATAAGATTGAAATCAGGCCAAATAAAGTTGTTGTAAGTAAGGTATCTTGATTCTATAAAATCCATTAAAATCAATCATAATAATAATCACTTCAAATTAAGAAAATTAAAGAGGAAATGTCATTAAAGGATACTATGAAAATGAAAATTACAACATTAAAAGTAAATAAACATAACTATAAAATATTATGTTTATTTATTTTTTTCGTTGTAATTGTTGGAAATTTACTTATCTCTCCTGTTTAAAGAAATCATTGTTGAAGCTCGTAAAAAATGATTTCCATTATTATGTTATTATTATTTATATTATATATAGAATACTTTTTTTAATTAATAAATTTATTCTAGAATTGCAAGACCTAATGTAAGGCTCACATACTAACATGGTTGATTATTATTATTGTAGCCATTCATATTTTATACAACATAAAAGATAGACAATTGATCATTTCTTTAAAAATAAATCAATATATCCTAATGCATTAAAATATACTGAGTTAAGAAATTGGAAAGTATTTAATTTAATTATGGAGTTCAAAATAAACAATAACATAAAAATAATAGCTAGTATTGATAAAAAACATCTGTAGTGTTTGTATATATTATATACATATGACGCAGAAGCTAATATTTAAAAATTAAAAAAAAATGTTTGATCAACAAAAATTTAATACGAATATTTCTTAATTGCTCTACACATTAAAAAAATTGTGTTTCTCTTTATATCTATCTTATTACTTTTTTCTGGTGCAGGAAAAAAATTAAGAAAAAAATTAAGAAAAAAATTCTTATTAGCTTCTTTTTAATTAAACCTTATTTTTAACTGTTACATTTCCGTTTATTGCACTATCTAATGGAGGTTTTTATTTCGTTGTTGATACTGAAATATCATAAAATCCATTTTGAGCTTATAAAGGGTTTTAATAGGCTCCCTAAATTTTTTAATATTTAAATATTCTCTTCTATAATTATATATTAGCATATTTTCCAAAACCTGTTATAATATGATTATGTTATATTATTTGCCAACCTGTTATATTATGATTTCATGAAACCTGGCTCTTCTACCACAACAGAAATATATGGCAACCAACTGGACGAAGTGATGCAAAAAGCTAAGAAAATATAGCCTAGATTGGTCAACAGATCGACTTCTATCTTATTACATGATATTGCTAGACCATGCACTGCACAAAACACCGTGGCAAAACTACAGAAATTGGAGTTGGAACTTATTGATCATCTCCCATGCTCATCAGGCATAGCCACATTGATTATCACTTCTTCAGCTTGGAAATATGGGTATATACTTTGATGAATAAAGTAACCCCTTATATTTCTAACTTATCAACCAACTTTGCCTTTTTTATTACAAATGTTAACCTTGGCGACTCGATATTTTGTGAATTAGTCATTTAGGATTAAAATCGATAAAAAGTTATGCAAAAAACAGTCTATGTATCATTATATTTAAAAAAAAATTCTAGTAAATATCGATAGTTTTATTTTACAAAGAAATAGTATTTTATCTTGGATTTTTAAATGGTAAAACTTTATATTAAGTAGTTTTTCCTTATTTCAGAATATAATATTTAAATGGCATTTAAGACATTGGAACATGTTCAATTTACATAAAATAATTTGGCTTTTTTTAGTCTTGAAGAAATGTCAATAAAATCATCCCTTTTAAAGAACTTGATTAGATGTAGATAAAATTTTATATAATTTGGACTATTAATCTTGTAAGAAAACTTCCATATTTTCTAAAAATAGTATCTCTAGATTTAGTGTAATTGCTATAATTTATATCAACCCCATAAAATATTTTATATATTGAAGTTTTAATACTATTGAATCTTCAGAGAAATTGAGTAATATCTTCGCACGTGACTATAAAATATATAAGGTTTCTATAAGGTTTCATTTTTAAACATTTCTAAGTGATCATTAAAAATATATTAATTGCAACAAAGTATGGAAAATATAATTTTTGTCTTTCCAAAAATAGTTTTTTGATATGGAAATTATTTACCACTGTTTCGTGAAAACGTTTTTCTGCATCTATTCTACCTTGGGTAAAAAAAAAAATCCGTAATATATTTTTTTTACTATTATTTCCTTCTAATAGCTCACACTCTCCCTATATAACAGTTGCCCAGACATGTTCGTAGGCTACACATAAATGGCGCTATTAGTATTAAATCCATATGTTTTTAAGTAGCCCTAACCTTCAAAAGACACGTGTATAAATTTGACAGCTGTTGCACTATTAGTATGTGAGTTATAGCGTTTTCAGTGAAGCAACTTTTGTTAGTTTGAAAAAATGGATAAAAAGGAATTTCGTGCGTTAATTAAAACATTGCTTTTTGGCGAAAAAAAATACTATTGAAGCCAAGGCTTGGCTTAATAAACATTATTCGGACTTTACACCAGGAAAATCAACCATATAGAAGTGGTTTGCTAAAATTAAACGAGGTGAAATGAGCACCGAAGGCGATGCACGCAGTGGACGCCCCAAAGAGGCTGTTACCGACGAAAAAATCAAAAAAGGACACAAAATAATTTCTGATAACCGTAAAGTGAAGTTGATTGAGATAGCTGAGACCCTAAAGATATCAAAGGAACGTGTTGAACATATCGTGAATGAATATTTGGACATGTGAAAGCTCTGTTGAAAGTGGGTGCCGCGCAGAGCTCACAATCGACCAAAAACAACAACGAATTGATGATTCTAAGCAGTGTTTGGAGCTGTTCAATCGTAATAAACCCGAATTTTTGCGTCGATATGTTACAATAGATGGAACATGGCTCCATCATTTCACACCGGAGTCCAATCGACAGTCAGCCGAGTGGACTGCACGTGATGAACACTAAAAATGTTATAACTTCACTAAAAATGCTATAACTCACATACTAATAGTGCAACAGCTGTCAAATTGATACACGTGTCTTTTGAAGGTTACAGCTAACTAAAATCATATGGATTTAATACAAGTAGCGCCATCTATGTGTCACTTTGTGTGCGAACTTTTCAGTCCACCTGTTATATATCTAGTTCAAATTTTCAATCGTTAATAAAATACTTTTTATTCATCCACTCAAATTCAAATACATATTTTTGAACTTGTAGTGGATGACACTTGATTTTAATACAGTTTTTTCAAATATTAATTCAGACTAACTAATAAGTTTAATTAACTTATTTTAGTTTTTTTTTCTTTAGATTTAATTTGTATATATCTATTAGTAGATGGCGCCAGATCAACTTAAAAAAAGGATTGGAAATTATTTATAAAGGACATTCTGAAATATTGTGGAAAAAAAGTAGGAATTGACTTAATTTTTTTTTTATATCACTTGTTTATTTCATTATGGTAAGTATACAACATGCATAAGATGTGCCTCAATTATTAGTTTTAAAATATGCAAATTTTCTATTCAAAAACCCAAAATGATACATAAACATACTCATGGCAAGATGAAACAATTATTGTAATATACAGATTTTATTATTTTAAATTAAGGATTGTGAAAAAAAATATGAATGGAAGGATACAAAGTTTCGAAAAAAATGATTTTAAAAAATTCAAAAACATAGAAATTATTACAATTTTTTTTTTTTTTTTTTTTTATAAATTAAAATAAATTTTAATTCAAAACAATCTGCAAGTAATATATTGAATTAAAATAAAATTTTTCGATAACATATTTTGATGGAAAAGTATTTTTAGAAATATTTATATATCTAGTTACAAAAACTTTTTAAAAGAAAATGATGTACATTTTTAAGTTTATTTAGAATATAGACTTGGAACAAGTTAAATCTTTTGTTTAGTTTTACAGAAAACCAAAAAAAGGGAATAGTTTATATTTTTCTTTGTTTAAAAACAGAACAAAATCCGTTTTTATAAGAAATTTCTCAGAATATTTAGAGTAAGTTAAATAAAACAAATATATTTAAGTAGTTTTTCTTTGTTTAAAAGTCTTTGTTTTCGGTAAAATATTTTATTGTTTTTAAAAATTGTTTACTTTATTTGTGATTCCCTTTTTCTAGCTTCAAGGAACATTTTTGTTTAATAGTTGAGAAATTTAAGCGAATACCTACTGAATGAAATTTTACTAAGACTAAACAATAGTATTTGGAAATGATTGCTTGTTTAACAATTGCTTTTTTGCTAACAAGAGCTTCTGTTTGCAAAGTTCTGTTTACTTTTAGCAGTTGTTATAAATTCGAGATCGATTCACTATTTTACTGATTATTAATATCTGTGTTTTTAAAAAGACATATATCTAAAATATGTATTTCTAATTCAGTGCCTTTATCTAATTGCTTATCCTGTGTTGAGTTAAAGATTATTATTTTTTTAAGAGATTTCGATATAACTTGCAACTTAATAAAATCCGAAACCTACTTCCCCTCGTTATAAACATGTTCCTTTGCTACATAGTTTTACATTTCGTTATATCAAGCAAATGAAACTAAAACAATTTACTAGATCAGAGGACAACAATGAATTCATTCTAATTCAGTGCCTTTGGCTGATTTGTTGTGTTGAAGACTTTTTTCTTTGATTTCGAGATAACTTGCAACTTATTATGAAATTCAATACTACTTCACCTTGCTATAAGCCCATTCCTCTGCAACATACACATTATGTTATACCAAAAAACGAAAATAAAGCAATTTACTAGATCAGATGACAACAAGGAATTTATTTTAATTAAGTGCATTTATCTAATTGCTATTCCCTTTCTGCGTTTAAGACTTTCACTACTAAGAGCTTCTGTTTTTATAGTTCTGTTTACTTTCAGCAGTTGTTATAAATTCGAGATCGATTCACCATTTATCGATTCACTAAGACAAATATATAAAACGTTTAACTCTAATTCAGTGCTTTTAACTAAATGCTTCTCCTCTGTCGCGTTGAATACTTTTTTTTTTTTTGGTTTCGAGATAACTTGCATCTTATAAAATCCAAAACCTACTTCGTTATAAACAATTTCCTTTTCAACATAATTTTACATTCTGTTATATCAAACAAACGAAAATAAATCAATTTAGTTTATCAGACGACAACAATTAATTTATTCTAATTTACGGCCTTTGTCTAATTTGTTATGTTGAAGACTTTTTTCTTTGCTTTCGAGGTAACTTGCAACTTATAATAAAATTCAAAATCCTATTTCACTCGTTATAAACATGTTCCTTTGCAACGTACCCGTTCTGTGATATCAAACAAACGAAAAAAAACAATATACTAGATCAAAGAACAATAATGAATTTATTTTCATTTGTCATTCGACGAGTTTGAAATAAAAGCACATTGGCAATATGCATTGTCATTAATCTGACAAGACAAAGATGATGATGGCGATATCTAAATGATTCACTAAGTACTTCATGAAGATTTTTAATTGCATCATGATAGCAATACGCAGTATGATGAAAGAAAACTATTCAAAAACAACTGAGTTATCAAATTATTATGTAATTGAAACTTTAAAGAGAGAATATGAGATAATAATATTAAAATATTCTGCTTTCGAAAAAAAAAATCAAAAGACTTCATTGTATCCTCATAAAATGTTCTTCCTCTGTTCAAATTTTGCAATATTTTCATAACAAATATTCTTCAGACATCTGCCGAATAAATTTTTCTTTCCAAACAATAAAAAGCATGCAAAAAACAAACCAAAAGGAAGGTAAACCATTTCGTTTTATATAAAGTAATATCGAGTCTGCGATACTTATTTCACTATAAGCGATTATTGATTCAAAATAAACATTGTATACGAAAATATTACAGAAATAAAACTTAAAACAGCTTTATTTATTATTTTTTAAATACGAATAGCAATAACATTATTATTCCAATTCCTTCTATTAGCTCGCACTCTCCCTATATATATCTTGTTCAAATTTCAATCGGTAATAAAATGTTTTTTACTCATTCACTGAAGTTCAAATTCATTTTTTTGAACTTGCAGTGGATGACATTTGATGTTAATACAGTTTTTTCAAATATTAATTTAGTAATTAAATTTAATTAATTAATTTTAGTTTTTTTTATATTTAAGTTGCATGTATCTACCAATAGATGGCGCCAGATAAATTTAATAAAATGAATGAAAATTGTTTATAAAGGACTTGCTGCAATATAGTGAAAAAAAAAAGTAGGAATTGTCTTTAATTTTTTGTTTTTTTATATTACTTGTTTTTTTATCTTCAAAGCATATCCTTAAAACGTTAACGAATAACAGTAATATTTTTTTTTAAAACCTTTTTTTGCGATAAATAATTATTGTAACATATAATGATATTTTATCAAATATTTCATTTCTAACAAGTGTATTCTTTCTTCTTTAAAACAGGAATAATGAACATTTAATTAACATAATTTGTACGTCAAAAATTCGATACTCTGATCCAATAGCGTCTTTTTTTTTTTTAATATTTATTTTACATATTATGGAAAGATAATAATTATCCATGATTGCGGAAAAAAAAATAAATTTTTGCCGTCGGAAAATGTCGAACAATTTCTAGGCAATGCTAATATTACGAAATAATTGTGGCCAAAATTATCAAATTATATCTTCAAGTTCTTTAAAGCGGATTCTTTTCTTGACATTTCTTTCAAAATTAAAAAAATTACCAAATTATTTTCTTTGACAGGAGTAAGTTCCAATACATTAAATGTCATTTAAATGTTATTTTAAGACCGAATTAAATATTACTTTATATTAAGTTTTAATGCTTAAAATGCTAAATAAAAAAATATTATTTTTTTCTTGCAAATTAAAGATATCAATAATTACTGTAATTTAATATTCATTTAAGTATGACACCTTGAATATAATTATGTTAATTGTATTCAAAATTTGATAAGTCTAAATCTTTTAGCTGCATAATATATATTTTTTTATATAATTTTATGTATATTTATTTTTTATAATTTTTTATTTATTTTATATAATTTTTTTCGATAATTTAATATTTTCTTGTTTCTTAAATATAAGATTACGTATCTAATTATAATTAATACAGTGCTTATACTAGGCAATTTGAGAAATTTGAAAGTAAATAACTTAAATATTTTTTCATATCTATCTGCATTTTTTTAAATATTATAAATTATCAACAGCCTAGACAGCCTTAGCAGTCAGAAATGATATTAAGGTATTATCAATATTTTGCTAAATGATAAGCCGTTTAAATTGTCCCCATTATATTTGAATGGTCTTAAATTAATCAGTTATTTTGAATATAATTTTGGCAATTCACATCGTTATTAAAATTGTTAGCTGTTCAAATCATTGTAAGCATCAAAGTTATTTTTTTTTTATTTTATACTTAAATAAAATCTTTTAATAGATTAACAATGACATGCTTTATGTTTGAAATATTATAAAATATCATCCTTCAGAAATGATATTACGGTATTCTCACTATTTTGTTAAATGATAAAATTTTTAAAATGTTTCTATTACATTTGAATATCCTTAAATTAATCAGTTACATTTAACGAAATATTGGCAACGCTCATAGCTTTTAAAATGCTATAGCTCTGAAAAATGAAAATATGAACATGAACATGAACATGAACATATGAAAAATATTTTTTTTTAATGAAATAGCTTTTAAACATCAATGTTACATATTTATGTTTTGTACTGAAATATAATTTTAGAAAAGTTTAAAAATGATATGTTTGATTGCATTGAAAGTACATTATACTCTTAATTAGATAAATATATTCATAAAATTTAACTTATTTTCTTTTTGCTTTTTTATTATATTTGGAAGTTGAGAAATGAAAAATAAAAAAATAAAAAGTTTAAACCATTTTTAAGAACATAAATCATTCTTTTAATTTCCCCTTTTAAAAAACAAACACATATATTTAATGAAAATTGTCAATTGCATGGTTTAAATTTTGTCACAAAACAGTTATTAATTATCTTGTTAATTATAACATGTTTTTATGAATTAAAAGAACAAATTTTCATGGATATTTTTATAATCAAATACAAATTATTTCCCAGCGTTTGTATTTACATATTAAAAATAATAATTCTAAAGTCAATACATTTTTTACAATATCTCATTATCATTTTCCTGTTTAACCCATAAGGTTTCTTGTATTCTGTCCTACAATTATTTATAAAACAATTATGTTTGTCACTGATATTTTACAATTTGACAATTATTTTAAAATGTCATTGTTCTTCTAAAACTATTCTTGTAGAAAAATGCACAAGTTTAATAAGATGCAATTATAAATACGATTCAACATTTTTTCAACTGCTATATCTCTCATCTATATTATTTGCATCAAACAGATTTCTTTCTGAGGCATTTTTACAAGCTCTGGTTAGATTTTTTCAACCTTAAACTTATAAGAACCTTGCATTAATATTAAGTAAAGCAAGGATAAAACAAAAAATAAAAATTGCTAGGGTACCTTACATAAATACTTTCTTTTCAAGGCGAGACAGTCTCTTATGAATGAAATATGTAGTTCTACATTTCTGAATATGGAGGGTAAGTATGAGCAACAAAAGAGTTATTACTGTAAGGAATCGACGTCATAAAAAAACAGGAGAGAGGGAGGAACTAAACGATGATAAATTTCTCAAACACACACAAAAAAAAAAAAAAAAGGCAACCAACCTTCGCTAACAATCCGAGCTGTTAAAAGCAAGGCCTATTAAATCCTTTGTTGTTCGGGAGACTGAGACCTTATTGTACAGCGGGGAAATTAATGGTGCATATTATCAAGATCAGTTATGCTGGAACACTGACTAATCTAATGGCTTTTAGAGATCCTTTGTTGCTGTTTTGGGGGAACATCTACGCCTCTGCTTTTCACTCTTTTCTTAGGGTTTAATCACTGTGATTTGCAAGAGGCTTTCAGAGTTACACAATAAATGGGAATAAAGTAACTTTTCCGATGCCTTCACCATCCATGCAAACGATGGATTTTACAAGATAATTTTTTTAATGAATTAATCGGGACTGATAATAAGTATTGATTTTTCTTTTTCAAAGGTATGTGGCTTTATTTACTTTGTTACTTTATTTTTTTATTTAATTTTGAACTATTTAGAAACATCTCAATGAATTATTGTTATGCATTGTACCATTGTTATTTTTATTTGTGCACATTCTAAAGCCATGTTCTCCGGATTTAATCGCGTTGAATGGATTTGTGTGAAATATTGTATTTGTCAGATGTCTTTCTCTAATTTGAAGAAATTGAATCAGTATTAACAGTTACTATTAAGACCGAAGTTGCAATCATGCAACATTGCATAAACTCTTCTTTTCCTATTTCATATAACTTTTTTTTATTACGAGGTATATAAGAAGTTTCGCTTATTACAGGTAAAATGTATTTATGTTCCATATAATAATTTTTGTAACAATGAGTTGTTTGAATTAGACAATTTTGCGGATTATTTTTCTTTATTTCTGTATTATTCTAATAAATATTGATCGAAAACATTTATGAAGTTTTTTATTCCTCAAATTATAAGTAGAAAATGTTATATAACATAACTTTAAAAAATGCTATATACACTGTGTAAAAAAAATAGAAGGACAGTGTTTTTTTGCCAATTAATATCTCTTATTTTTTCCTAACTACCAGATATTTATGCAGATTTAGTTTAATGACCCTTTTTTTCATTTTAGGCAAAAATTAAACGTCTACCACTAATATTAATAATAAAATTAGTATATATAATTTCCGATGCGTAAAAAAAGTAGAAGGACACTGGCTAATATATTTAATTTAGTGAGTTTTTCTTTAGTTAAATAGTGATTTTGTACTATGTTTTATCCTTTTCCGTCAAAGACTCTAATTTGTTTAAAAGTTACACTGTTTCTCCGTTCTCAGAAATGCCTAAAGGAATACCTTTGAACGATTTTCAAGAAGGCCACATTTCCGCATATCAAAATGATGGTAAAGGTGTCAGACAGATTGCTCGATTGTTGCAGGTGAGCCACAATACAGTTTCAAACTTTATCAGAAATCCTTATAAAAATGGAAAGAAAAAGAAGACTGGTAGACCGAAAAAGTTAACACCCCGTGATGAAAGAAAACTTGTTCGTGTGCTTAAGAAGAAAAAGAAAGTGTTTCATAGGCAAGAAATCAAGCAGGACTTAATCATGTGACAAAACAAACAGTTTACAACTGTATTAAAAGATCCAAAAAATTCATTTTCAAAAAACGGAAACATCATCCTAAGTGGACACAAGCTCACATTGATAACCGTTTTGCGTGGGCTAAGGAGCACATGTCCTGGACTGCAGAATGGACTTCTGTGATATTTTCCGATGAAAAGAAATTTAACTTAGACGGTCCAGACGGATATCAGCACTAATGGCATTGTCTGGGGAATGAAGACGAATACTATTCAACACGACAAATGGGAGGAGGGAGTTTAATGGTTTGGTTGGCTGTTGGATACGGAGGAATGACAAGTCTGGTTTTCTTAAATGGTAGGTAAAAACATACAGACTACATTCAAGTGCTGAATTCCGAGCTTCTTCCTTATAGCTCTGACTTGGGGGGTGAAGAGTGGAATTTCAGCAAGACGGAGCTTCCATTCACACCGCGACTGGAGTCAAAAATTGGTTCCTAACAAATAATGTGGATGTTTTACCATGGCCAACCAAAAGTCCTGACCTTAATATAGTGGAAAACATCTGGTCAATACTAGTTCGTCGAGTTTTTGCTGATGGAAGGCAATTTGATTCTCTAACTCAGGTTCGAGAAGCATTGAATGACGCGTGGGACAATTTTTGTCAAACAGAAGTTCAATCTCTATACAATTCACTTCCAAACAGAATATTTGAAGTTATAAAGGCCATTGGGAAGAACATTCCTTATTAAAATCACTATTGTTTCATTCATTATAATGCTGTCCTTCTACTTTTTATACAAAGTTTCAAAAAAGAGAAACTATTTTTGTTGCCATTAATATTTTATGTTTGAATATCATAATTCTGATGCTAAAATTGTATTTTTAAAATATTTGTAAAATGTTTCTAATAAAAGATTTTAGTAAAAATAAAATATTTTTCGGTTATTGTTGCAAAAGCAAGTGTCCTTCTACTTTTTTTACGTAGTGAATGAGTAAAGTAATCGTTTTGTACTACTATAACGTATACACACAATACAACACAAGTATATTAAGCTTACACAATTAGCAAAAAAATAAATATTTATCCATTTTTAACTTTGTCTCCTTAATTAGACACTATTAAGTGCAATAATTATATTTTGTTAATTTTTTTCAAGTGTATTTGGTTTTCAAGGTTTAATCCTCAATAGGTTAACTTCTAAAATTAACAATGATTTTCGATTTTCCTAAATTAACAAAGGAAAATAATATTTGATTTGATGAAATGATAATATTAAGTCGAATATTCGTTGGACAATACAAGCGACCAAGGTATTATATACAGAAAATTAATTTTTTTATATATTTGAACCTGTTTATAATATTTTTAAAACTTTAAAAGATATCTAGAACTGATTAAATTTGTGAAGATGAATAAATATTCTAAAATTTTCATATTTTCTATGTCATTAACTTTCCTATTCATTATTCATTATATGTTAAATTGTTTAAGTTGAAATCCTATGGGGTTTTTTTTTCCTGATTTTTTTTTAAATATGATCAGATTTATTATGAAAAATTTGTGAAAAAATAATTCATTACACTTACGTTATTTTCAACAAATAAAATTAATTCAAAAAAGTGATTAAAAAAAGAAAACATGAAATCGCACATATTGCAGTGTGTCAGCTTTAATTTTGTTTAGATTTTAAATATACCATTATGATTGTCTAAAATCTAAAAGAATTTTTAAAAGAAATAAAAAAAAAAAAGAAATGTGAAATTTTGATTAATTTCCCCCATGTGATTGTAACTTCCAATAAAAAGTAAAACATTGCGAGTTTATCATAAAGTCCAAAAATTTCAATTTACACCTATAATTTTCGAGGAAATACATTTAAATTCAGTTATCAATCAAATGACATGAAGAAAAATATGGAAGAAAAAATTGTTGGTCAAATGGGATATAACAAGAATCATAAATATTGACAAAATCAGTAAGTAAATTTAATTATTCATTAATATTTTGGTATTCAGAAATTTCATTTTAACATTAAAAATTATGAATATTTAAAAATTTTTAACTTTCTTAAAACATATTAAAAATTATAAATAACGTCTTTACACTGAACATAAACTCCTTACATTGTATATATGTATGTAGATATATATTTGAATTTCAAACTAAAACGTTTATTTCTCTTTTCTCAGTATTTTAAAACTAGTAAAGTCAACTACTTTCATCTCTCAATTAACTATTAGAAACTTTGAAAGTCTTCATAATATTTTTGCTTCTATGTTAAATTTTCCAAATACTAAAAGGTGTTTTAAACTGTCAAAATCTTCCAACTTATTGAACAATTATAATAGCTTTTCTATTCATGTTTAATTTCAAAACTCCTCTAGCCATACTTATCATTCCAAAACTTTAAAATTTGTTATGATTAATATAATGTTTCTGTTCATATCTATATCAAGTTCTCGAAAACAGTACGATATTTGAAAAAAAAAATAATAAAACTTTTTAATCCACTTCAATTTTGCTCAGGAGCATCATTCAAACCCCTAGGACTTGGATTTACTCATCTTGACAGCATCAAATATTATTTTTACAGCATTTGGATGATTCCCTGCAAGATTATACAACAACATTCCAATGCACCAGGCCACTCTCTATGAGTATATCTTCGCTCTTTATGTTGATTTAAAGACCTTTCAACCTGTCAGCCATGTTTATATGTCAGGAAAAGTGGCTGAATTGTCCTGCCAACACACTTATCACTCAGATATGAGCGAAAATACTTATTTCACCCACGAAGTTGCTAAGAAGATATGAAACCATTTTTAAAAGTGGAGCACTTCAACGGAAGTTAACTGTGAGATTAAAACTCTTGCCCTTAGGGTTCCATTAAATTCGCTTTCGCAACCACGTACTTCTGGTGGCTGGTTCTCGGTTGCATTGGAGAGTTTTCCTCCAGAAAACTAGTGGCCTGAGGAAGTTCCGCATTAAAAGCTGCTTCTACGCTTCGAAACAGAAAGAAATGAGCATCTCTAGTAATGGTTTCAAGTGCATCGGTGTTTTCAGAAAAGTGTAGGATCGATTAATTTTTATCCGGAATTTTGAGAATGGGAACAACTGGTTTTTAATTTAAAGAGGGAGATATGCACTTATTATAGGAGAAGTGGAGAAATTTGAATAAAAAAAAATTAAGGTAAAATAACTCAGAAATATTTTTTTAATTAATCAATCTGAATTACATAAAAAAGCATAATATTTGAAAAGCAATTTTTTTGCTTGTGTACAAGTGAGAATATAAATATAACAATTTAAAAATATGTATATATATCGTTTAAGGCTGCAGTGAAGAATATTTTATGGTAAACATTTTCATTCAAAAAAAGAAAAAAAATATTATAAATGTAAGATGTTTTCACAAATCTAATTCTTATAATTTAATTCTTTATATTTTCAACTTATGCATCCTAGATATTCAATTTCAATCAAATTTCGTGAAAAGTTAAGTTAATGAAAAATGTTTCATTTGTTGTTGTTTTTTTTGACGAAAAAAAAAAGTGATATAAACTTTTAAACCTAATTTGTAAATATTTGTTTAATCCATTTACTCTTGTTCAATTTTTGAATATGATTTTAGATTTGTGAAATGCATCTAATTTGCTGAATAATATCTATTCATAGATAGATTAAAATTAAATTAAATATTATTTTTCATACGTAGATAGTTAAAAAAGTCTTCTGGAATTTGTGTGTTAATTTAATAAGCATTTATTATAAAAACAAAGCTTTAAAATAGGTATTATTGGAAAATTTTAAAATATCATAACTTCAAGTAGACAATCTGCAATACATATGGATGGACAGAAAAATAAGGTAAAACAAACAAAGTAATAAACGGGCAATTTTAATCCATTTTTATATTATGGGAGAATTAGGATAATATGCATTCTCAAATATTTAACATATTTATGTATAGAAGTAGTTCGAAATCTTTTGAAATTAAGTGGACAGTGCAAACTAAATTAAATAATCGCAAATACAATGTAATAATAATTTAATTGTATAAAATATCAAAGTTTACAATTATTTGATAATAAAAAACATAGAGAGTAACTGAATGTAAAATAAATTATGCTTCTTTGAGTTCAAAAACTTTAAATAAATTCGAAAACGTAGTTTTGTATTAATACTGAAGAATAATTTTTTGATCTGTTACAATCAAATCCTCTAAATACAATTTTAAATGTATACTATTCAAATATCTGATTCAGCACATATATATATATATATATATAAAATAATAAAAAGTAAAATTGTTGCTTCAATTTAAAATTGAAATTGATTCGAATGAATAACAATAAAAGTTTTATTGTCTCAAACTATATATGTGACACCAAAATGAAAACAAAAGAATCTCTGTGGTAAAAATTCTGGCACCATAGAAATTCACCACCCTCTGCTAATCACTAAGCGAATATAAGGATAGTTATTCTCAAAATAATAACAAGAATGAAATCAATTACCATTGTAACAGAAACTTCCATCTTTCTAATAGCCGGTATCAATGCAATAGAATACTCAAAACAATATCATTCATTAACCAAATGAAATCTCATTCCTTTTTGGCCTGAATCAAAACACAATATTAATTAAACCAAAAGTTAATTAAATTAATTAATTATACACAGATACATACATGGCAATTTACATTCCACGAGCAAACAAACAATTGCAAACACAACAAATACTTTGCTTCAAATAACCATTAGACACTATCATTGTAATCCCCTTTTCTCTTTGCTTAGGGGCTCAAAAATAATGGCAGGGAAATAACGAAGAAAATTAGGAACACGAACCACAATTCCCTGGCACATTCAAGATAAATGCAAGGCAACAAGCTGATAACGTCAGCGTTCTGTCATTATCTTTTAGTTTTGTTGTCATATGCCCGGGACTTTGAGTTACGCTTATAGATTACCCATCCCGGACAGATATACGCAGGTCTATTTAAGAGGAATTTAATATGCAGGTTCGAGAGCAAAATTTTGTGGATTTTTTTTTATTTGCAAGATGGAAAACGGAAATTCCAGGCCCCCTTGCATCGTTTACGTTTTCGCTCGTCTGGCCTCTATCAATTATAGAAATTTGAATCTTAATGTGCTTGTTGGTGAAGACACTTTCTTCCAAATGCATCAAATGGGCATAAAGTTTAGATAAGTGGAATACTGAAAATTTTGTTTATTTCAAGAGTAATTATTTAAATTTAATTATTTAGCTGTTTGTATTTAATTTCCTGTAGGAACTCAACACATCTTGTTCCTTTAAATGTAAAGTTAAAATTTCTCAAATAAATAGTCAACAGAAACTTTAAAAAATACAATAATTATATTTTTTAAAAATATAATTATTAAAAATATAATAGCTTTATCATCTTTTTAATTGTTTGTATAATCAAGAATATTAAATAATAAATTGGTAAATGAAGTTCAAAATTAGTTATTTTCTTGTTCACATATAAATGATTATTTAGTATTAATTATAATATAGTTTTTATAATTGCTTATAAAGTAAAATTCTTAGATGTTTTAAAAATATTTCTACATCGTTATAATAGAAAACTGTTCATTAAACAAAGTAAAGGGACCTTGTGGCAGAATGTCTACCACTCTGGAGATCGATACCACAGGGGTGGTGCCATGGATGTTTGTAGTGGTCGGAATCCACTTTAAACAACAATTTACTAGATCAAAGGACAACAATTAATTAATTCTAATTCAGTGCCTCTATCTAATTTCTTCGCCTCTGTTGCCTTGAAGACTATTTTTCATTTGATTTAAGATAACTTGCAACTTAAAAAATCCATAATCTACTTCACCTACTTATCAGCATGTTCCTCTGCAACAACCTTTCACATTCAGTTATATCACCCAAACGAAAAATATTACCAGATCAGTTGACAACAAAGAATTTACTCTAATTCAGTGCCTTTATCTAATTGCTTTTCCTATGTTGAGTTGAAGACTTTTTCGAAATTCGAGATAACTAGCAACTTATAAAATCCAAAATTTACTTCCACTAACTATAAACATATTCCTTTCCAACATACACATTTTTTTATATTAAACAAACGAAAAAAAAAGAATTTACTAGATCAAAGAACAACAATGAATTTATTTTCATTTGTCATTCGACGAGATTGGAATAAAAGAACATTTGCAATATGCATCGCCGTTAATCTGACCAGACAATGACGATGATGGTGAAATCTAAATGATTCACTAAGTACTTCATGAAGCTTTTCCTCGCATCATGATAGCAATAGGCAGTATGAAGAAAGAAAAGTATTAAAAATTTACTGAGTTACCAAATTATTATGGAATTGAAATTTAAAAAAAAAAATAATATGAAATATAGTATTAAAATATTTTGCTTTCGATAAAAAAATCAAAACACTTCACTGAATCATCATAAGATGTTCTTCCTCTGTTCAAATTTTGCAATATTTTCATAAAAACATTCTTCAGACATCTGCCGAATAAAATGTTCTTTCCAAACAATAGAAAGCGTGCAAAAAACAAACCAAAAGGAAGGTAAACCATTTCACTAAATCAAAGAAGAAACCATGAATCCACTTTGATCTTTGCTTCAACAAGAAATAAATAAAAGCACCTTAATGAGTTCCATCGCCGTTTTCTGACGGAACAATGAGGTTGGTGCTGAGGTTTGAATACTTTCTGAAGCAGTACTAGGCAGTACTGGAATATAATCCTCTTAAGTACATTAGTATGAGGATGGAATTCAGTATCTCTACTAGACCTCACCCAACTTGCTTTGTGTAAGAGATAATAAGAACAGGATGTGGCTATCTTCAGTGCGATGTGATTTCCTTGGTTTTATTTTTATAGCTGCCCCAAAAATCTCAAACATCGATACGATATCGATGTGGAATGCTCTCTGAGTGAACAATATATCGATTTTTTTTCTTCCGTTTCCCTGACGTTTTTTATTTTTTTTTTGATTGTAATGTAGTGGACGTTGTTGGAGGGGGGAGTTATGTGGAAGATATATCACCAAGTTTTTGAAGGGCTGGGTATTGGAATATTTATAGTAAAAAGAAAGTACCTGCTTAAGTAGGTGACACGAGTTTCGGAAAGTATTTCTGAAGAGAATGTGTGTCGAGCACAGAATTTCTTGTGATATATATTGGATATCGAATAATTTAAGAAATAAAAGTTGATCCAATGTTGTAATAAACAAGTAATATAAAAAAAATTTAAGTCAATTCCTACTTTTTTACACGCCAATACACTAATTAAATTTTTCTGAAATGTTTTTATAAGCCATATAAAATTTACAAATAACTATTTGATTTTGAAATGTTGAACACTAGAAAAGTTTATATGATTTGAAATATAAATTATAAAGGATTGGAAGCAGATTACTACTACTGTGTTGTTTATTGGCTTTGGTATTATTTGATATTTCCCTCTTCAAAGGTTTAGTTATAAAAAAACTTTCTGTAACTGATGCGATGAAAACCAATTACAATCATTGATTAAAGAATAATCATAACCATTCATTAATTCAAACATGTAATAAATACCTCATTTTTTAATTTTTAATTGTATTTATTTTATTTTATTTATGTATTTATTTTATTTTATTTATGTATTTATTTTATTTTATTTATTTATTTTATTATTTGCTTGTTTTATTTTTTATTTTTTATTTATTTTCGTTATTTATTTATTTTATTATTTGTTTTTTTATTTTTTATTTATTTTTGTTATTTACTTATTTATTACATTATTTTATTATTTATTTGTTTATTACTGATTTTTATTTTTTAATTTTGTAATTATTATTTTTTTTTTTATTTTATGTAATATTTATCTTTTTTTTATTTTTTAAACTCTATTTATTTTTATTCATTTTATTTATTGATCTATTTTTTATTTTATTTTTAATTTAATTTAATTTAATTTTTTTTTTCACAAAAGTAAAACTAAAATTTTTTTCAATTCACAAAACAAAACAAATTACAACTATATAATCACTGATAAAATTGCAACATAAATTCTCCCAAATTTCTTTTCGTTTTATAGAAAGTAATATAAAATTCTGCCTTACTTTTACACTATAAACGATTATTGATTCATAATAAACATTGTAAATGAAAATATTACAGAAATAAAACTAAAACAGCTTTATTTATTATATTTTAAACGAAAATAGCAATAGCATTATTATTTCAATTCCTTCTATTAGCTCACACTCTCCCTATATATATATCTTGTTCAAATTTTCAATCGTTAATAAACTAATTTTTATTTATCCACTCAAGTTAAAATACATTTTTTTGAACTTGTAGTGGAGGACACTGGATGTTAATACAGTTTTTCATATATTAATTCAGTAATTAAATTTAATTAATTAATTTTAGTTTTTTTTAGAATTAAGTTGCATATATCTATCAATAGATGGCGCCAGATAAGCTTAATAAAATGAATGAAAATTGCTTATAAAGTACTTTCTGCAATATAGTGAAAAAAAAAGTAGGAGTTGGCGTTACAAATTTTTTTTTTTTTATATTACTCATTTTTTGTCTTCAATGCATATCCTTAAAACATTAACAAATAACAGTAATTTTTTTTTAAAACAATATATTGAGATAAATAATTATTGCAACATATTCATAAGTAAAAGAAAACATATAATGATATTCTATCAAACATTTCATTTATAACAAGTGTATTCTTTCTTCTTTAAACCAGGAATAATGAACATTTAATTAATATAATTTGTACGTCAAAAATTCGATCCTCTGATCCAATAGCGTCTTTTTTTGTGATATTTATTTTACATATTATGGAAAGATAATAATTATTCATGATTGCAAAAAAAAAAAAAAAAAAAATTTGTTGTCTGAAAATGTCGAACAATTTCTAGGCAATGCTAATATTACGAAATAATTGTGGCCAAAAGTATCAAATTATATCTTGAAGTTCTTTAAAGAAGATTATTTTCTTGGCATTTTTTTCAAAATTAAAAAATTACCAAATAATTTTCTTTAAAAAGAGTAAGTTCCAATACATTAAATAACATTCAAATATTATTTTATGACAAAAGTAAATATTACTTTATATTAAGTTTTAATGCTTAAAAATACTAAATAAAAAAAAATTATTTTTTTCTTGCAAATTAAAGCTATCAATAGTTATTCTAATTTAATATTCATTTAAGTATGATACCTTGAATGTAATTATATTTATTGTATTCAAAATTTGGTAAATCTAAATGTTTTAGCTGCATAGTATAAATTTTTTTTCGATAATTTAATATTTTATTGTTTCACAAATATGCGATTATGTATATAATTATAATTAATAAAATGTTTAATGTTATGCAATGTGATAAATTTGGAAATAAATAATTTTTTCCTAACTATCGGCATTTTTTTTAAATATTATAAATTATCATTATCATTATTTAAATTGTTGCTACTATATTTGAATAGTCTTAAATTAATTAGTTAGTTTTAATAAAATTTTGCAACCCACATCATTATTAAATTGTGTTACCTGTTCGAATCATTTTCAACATCACAGTTAATTATTTTTTGTATTTTATACTTAAATGAAATCTTTAAAAAGATTAACAGTGATATATTTTGTGTTTGAAATGATATAAAATATCATCAGCCCTCAGAAAATATATTAATTTATTCTCACTACTTTGTTAAATGATAAAACGTATAAATTGTTACTATTACATTTGAATATCCCTAAATTAATCAGTTAAATTTAATAAAATATTGGCAACGCTGAAAGCTTTTAAAATGTGTTACTTGTTCAAATTATTTTAAACATCAAGTTACTTTTTTCTATTTTATACTGAAATAGAATTTTTAAAAAGTTTAAAAAGATATGTTTGATTGCATTGAAAAGACATTATACTCTTATTTATATAAATATATTCAAAAAATTTAAATTATTTCATTTTCGCATTTATATTATCTTTTCGCGTTTATATTATATTAGTTGAGAAAGGAATAAAGAAAAATACGTTTAAATGGCTCAAAAACTGTTTTTAAGGACATAAATCATTCTTTTAATTTCAACTTTTAAAAAACAAACACCTACATTTAATGAAAATTGTCAATTGGATGGTTTAAATTTCGTCATTAAAAAGTTATCAATTATCTTGTTAATTATAACCTGCTTTTATGAGTTAAAAGTACAAATTTTCATGGATATTTTTATAATCAAATACAAATTATTTCCCTGCGTCTGTATTTATATATTAAAAATAATAATTCTAAAGTCAATTCTTTTTTTACAATATCTCATTATCCTCTTCCTCTTTGACCCATAAGGTTTCTTGTATTCTGTCCTACAATTATTTATAAAACAATTATGTTTGTCACTGATATCTTAAAATTTGACAATTATTTTAAAATTTCATTGTACTTTTAAACCTATTCTTGTAAAAAAAAAATGAACTAATTTAATAAGATGCAATTATAAATACTATTCGAGTTTTATCAAAATTTTGTTAGGAAGCGTATAAAAATTATTTTTAAAAAAATCCAAAAGAAAATATGTATACTTCAAATTGTGGCAGTAATGACAACATAAAAATATTACACTAAGCCAATCTTTGGGTTACACTAGATCATAAATACCGAATGAATATCAATAATGACACAAAAAATGAATTAAAATCAATAACTGGCAATAAATTTGTTGAAATTGTTACTTTATAGCATAAAGTAACACTTTCTTTTAAAGCATCAATAAAGAAATTGATAAGATATTAAAAAAAATATATATATATATATATATATATATATATATAATTCTCGAATTAATCGAGTAAAGTTTCTATAAGGATAAGTAAGTTAAAAAATATTTTAAGGAATTTTTTTCTTATAAATAAAAGGGGAAAAAATAAGTATTAAACAATAACATTGAAATTATAATCAGATATATTTAATAGAACACCATGAAATCTCATCCAGTCGTCATTAAAGAATAGTACAAACATTTGTACCAAATTTAAATTATGTTACAATCAAAGGGACAAAACCAACCATTCACTAATAACATTTTAGTTTGATTATGCAGTAGCTTCGATACTAAAATGTTTATTTACCGTTTAATAAGTAACTAAACGGTTGCAATTCAGCTCATCTGAAAAGGGATTTCAAAGAATGCAACGCTATTTTATAAGCATTCCATTAAATAAAATTTTTTTTTCAACTGCTTTATCTCTTACACATTTGCATCAAACAGATTTCTTCTCAGGCATTTTTCCAAGCTCTGGTCTAGATTTTTTCATCCTTACCCTTATAAAAAACTTGCATTAATATTAAGTAAAGCAAGGATAAACCAAAAAATAAAAATTGCTTCTCGTACCTTACATAAATACTTTCTTTTCAAGTCGAGATGCGAGATGGTCTCTTATGAATGAAATATGTAGTTCTACATTTCTGAATGTAGAGGGTAAGTATCAGCAACAAAGGAGTTATTACTGTAAGGAATCGACGTCATAAAAAAAACAGGAGAGAGGGAGGAACTAAACGATGATGAATTTTTCAAGACACACAAAAAAAAAAAAGAGCAACCTTCGCCAACAATCTGAGCTGTTAAAAGCAGGGGCTATTAAACCTTTTGTTGTTCGGGAGACTGAGACCTTATTGTACAGCGGGGAAATTAATGGTGCATATTATCAAGATCAGTTATGCTGGAATACTGACTAATCTAATGGCTTTTAGAGATCCTTTGTTGCTGTTTTGGGGAACATCTACGCCTCTGCTTTTCACTCTTTTCTTAGGGTTTAATCACTGTGATTTGCAAGAGGCTTTCAGATTTACACAATAAATCGGAACAAAGTAACTTCTCCGATCGCTTCACCATGCATGCAAACGATGGATTTTACAAGATAATTTATTTATTGAATTAATGGGAAATGATAAAGAAGTATTGATTTTTCTTTATCGAAGGTATGTGGCTTTAGTTACTTTGTTACTTTATTTGCTTATTTAATTTTGAACTATTTAGAAACCTCTCAATGAATTATTGTTATGTATTGTACCATTGTTATTTTTATTTCTGCACATTCTAAAGGCATGTTCTCCGGATTTAATCGCGTTGAATGGATTTGTGTGAGTTTTGTGCAATATTGTATTTGTCAGATGTATTTCTCTAATTGGCAGAAATTGAATTAGTATTAACAGTTACTATTAAGACTGAAATTGCAATAATGCAACATTGCATAAACTTTTTTTTTCCTATTTCATATAACTTTTTTTTATTACGCGGTATATAAGAAGTTTCGCTGATTACAAGTAAAATGTATTTATGTCTCACATAATAATTTTTGTAACAATGAGTTGTTTGAATTAGACAATTTTGCAGATTATTTTTCTTTAGTTCTGTATTATTCTCATAAATTTTGATCGAAAACATTTATGAAGCTTTTTATCCCTCAAAATATTACTATATGTAGAAAATGTTATATTCCTTTATATAATATAACTTTAAAGAATGATATATAACAGTAAGGTAATCGTTTTGTACTACTATAACGTATACACAACATTTACTTCCATTACACAAGTATATTAGGTTTACCCTTTTAGCGTAAACATAAATATTTATCCTTTTTTAACTTTGTCTCCTTAATTAGACACACACTAATAAGTGCAATAATTATATTTTGTAAATTTCTTTCAAGTGTACTATGATTTCACGGTTTAGTCCTTAATATCTTAACTTCTAAAATTATCAATAATTTTTTATTTTTTCTAAATTAACAATGAAAAATAATATTTGATTTGATGAGATGATAATATTAAGCCGAATATTGGTTGGACAATACAAGCGACCAAGGAATTATATCCAGAAAATTACATTTTTTTTTATATATTTGAACCTGTTTATCATATTTCTAAAACTTTAAGAGATATCTAGAACTGATTAATTTTGTGAAGATGAATAAATATTCTAAAATTTTCAAATTTCTTTGTCATTAAGTTTCCTATTAATTTACATTATATATTAAATAATTTAAAATGAAATCTTATGTTTTATATTTCCTGATTATTTTTTTAAAAAAAATATGTTCAGATTTTTTATGAAAAATTTGTGAAAAAATAATTAGTTACACTTATGTTATTTTCAACAAACAAAATTAATTGAAGAAGATATTTAAAAAAAAAAAGATAACATAAATTTACACATATTGCTAGTGTATCAGCTTTAATTTTGTTTAGATTTTAAATATACGATTTTGATTGTCTAAAATATAAAATAATTTTTAAAAGAAATAAAAAAAAGTGAAATTTTTATTAATTTCCCCCATTTGATTGTAATTTGCTATAAAAAGTAAAATATTACGATTTCATCATAAAGACAAAAAATTTGAGTTTGTACATAAAATTTTCTAGGAAATATATTTAAATTCGGTTATAAATTAAATGACATGAAGAAAAATGTATATAAAAAAAATGTTGGTCGAAAGCTTCATTATATATATTAGCTTTGTTATATTTTAAATAAAAAATAGTAATAACTTCATTATTTTAGTCTACAAAACATATCATTAAAAATTTATTAAATAACAGTAATATTTTTAAACAACATATTATGATAAATAATTATTGTAACATATTCATAAATGAAAGAAAACATATAATAATATTTTATCAAATATTTATTTTCCCACAAGTGTATGTTTTCTTCTTTAAAACAGGAATAATCAGCATTTAATTAATATAATTTGTATGTCAAAAATTCGATCCTGTTATCCAGTGACATCTTTTTTAATCTTTATTTTACAAATTACTGAAAGATAATAATTATTCATGATTGCCAAAAAAAAAAAAAAAAAAAATTTGTTGTCGGAAAATGTCGAACAATTTCTAGGCAATGCTAATATTATGAAATAATTGTGGCCAAAAGTATCAAATTATATCTTCAAGTTCATTAAAGCGGATTCTTTTCCTGACATTCCTTTCAAATTAAAAAATTGCCAACATTATTTTTTTTAAATGAATAAGTTCCAATACATTAAATGTCATTTAGGTATTATTTTGGATAACATATTGTAAAAAATTCATTAGTGTGAAAATGTTTCGATAATTTATTATTTCCTTTTTCACAAATATGCGATTATATATCTAATTATAATTAATGAAGCGCTTTAATATTGTGTAATTTAAGGAATTTGAAAATAGATAACTTAAATATTTTTTTTCCTAATTATCGACATTTCTTTAAATGTTATAAATTATCATCATCTTTCAGAAATGGCATTAAGATATTATCACTAGTCTGTTAAATGGTAAAACGTTTAAATTGTTGTTTAAATTGTCTCTTAAATTAATCAATTTTTAATAAAATTTTGCACGTTCGCAGTTATTAAAATTCGTTACTTGTTCAAATTATTTCAAACATCAAAGTTACTTTTTTTTAATTTTATACCTAAAGGAAATCTTTTAAAAGGTTAACAATGATATGTTTGATTGCATTGAAAATATATTATACTCTTAACTATATAAATATATTCATAAAATTTAAATAATTTTCTTTTTGCGTTTATTTATAGTTCAAAGTGGAGAAATGAAAAAGGAGAAATACGTATAAATGCTTCAAAAACAGTTTTTAAGAGCACAGTTCATTCTTTCAATTTCAATTTCTAAAAATCTAGCAACAACATTTAATGAAATTTTTCAATTGGTGGATAATTATTTAATCACAGATAAAGTTCTTCATTATATTTTTAATTAAAGAATGTTTTTCTTGTTTGTTTTTTGAGTTTAAAAAATACATTTTCATGGATATTTTTATCATCCAATAAATATTACTTCTCAGAGTATGTATTTATATTATGGATAATAATAATTTTGAAGTGACTATATTTTTTACAATATTTCATTAGCCTTTTCCTCTATGAGCAACAAGGCTTCTTGTATTCTGCCCTACATTTATTTGTAAAACATTAACATTTGTTATTGTTATCTATAAATTTGACGATTATTTCAAACTTTCATTGTACTTTTAGACCTGTTCTTGTAAAAAAAAATGTACAAATTTAATCACATGCATTTATAAATATTATTCAAAATTTTATCAAACTTTGGAGTATTCTATGAAGCTTCTAAGTACTATTTTTTAAAAAAAAGCAAAATAAATCATGTAATACAAATAGTTACACTAATGCCAACATAAAAATTTTATAGTATTTAGTAAGTGTTGTATATATGTATAAATATAAGCATTCCATTAAGTATTATATGTAAACAATATATTTTCTTATGCTATACTCATACATATTTGCATCAAACAGATTTCTTTATGAGACATTTTTTCAAGCTCTTGTATAATTTTTTTTTCTTCTTTATCCTTATAAAAACATTGCATTAATATTAAGTAAAGCAAGAGTAAAACAAAATGTACAAAAACTGCTTCGCGTACCTTACACAAATACTTTCTTTTCAAGGCGAGATGTTGTCTTTTGAATGTAATATGTAGTTCTACATTTCTGAATGTGGAGGGTAAGTATCTGCAACAAAAGAGTTATTACTGTAAGGAATCGACGCCATAAAAAAAAAACAGGAGAGAGGGAGGAACTAAACAATGATAAATTTTTCAAGACACACAAAAAAAAGGGCAACCAAAAATTCGCTAACAATCTGAGCTGTTAAAAGCAGGGGCTATTAAACCTTTTGTTGTTTGGGAAGACTGAGACCTTATTGTATAGCAGGGAAATTAATGGTGCATATTATCAAGATCAGTTATGCTGGAATACTGACTAATCTAATGAGTTTTAGAGATCCTTTGTTGCTGTTTTGGGAAAACATCTACGCCTCTGCTTTTTACTCTTTTCTTAGGGTCTAATCACTGTGGTTTGCAAGAGACTATCAGATTTACACAATAAATAGGAATAAAGTAACTTTTCCGATGCTTTCACCATCCATGCAAACGATGGATTTTGCAAGATAATTTTTTTAATGAATTAATGGGGAATGATAAAGAAATATTGATTTTTCCTTTTTCAAAGGTACGTGCTTTAGTTACTTTGCTACTTTATTTGTTTATTTAGTTTTGTACTATTTAGAAACATCTTAATGAATTATTGTTATGTATTGTACCACTGTTATTTTTATATCTGCATATTCTAAAGGTATGCTGCCCATATATTTTCCCGTTGATCGAATTCGTGTGGGTTTTGTGAAATATTGTATTTCTCAGATGTCTTTCTTTAATTTGCAGAAATTGAATCAGTATTAACCGTTACTACAGTAGAATCTCTGTAAGTCGAACTGCAAGGGAGACACCAAATAATTCGAGTTACAAAGTTTTCGACTTATGGAGGATTTCGACATACAAGGATTTGTAATTAAATATTCGACTTCGTAAATATTCGTAGAGGTTTAGATTATTTCTAACTTATTTTGAGTTAGAGAGGTAAAATAAATAAAATGGTTGGCAAATCCTTAAAGTCGGTAACTTATTTTTCTTCGAACTATAGAGGTAATTAGTTTCAAATGTTCGAGTTGTAAAGGTTGTAAAATAAAATATTACTATTGTTCGAGATAAAGAGGTCCAATTTTTTTTCGAGTTACGGAGGTAAAATCTATACCAAAATGGCTTGTGGGAATTGACTAATTATTTCGACTTATAGAGGGTTGAAATTTCCAGTAATGGAGGTTTTGGAGCTTGAAGGAAAAGGAACAAAAACTTTTTTCGACTTTTGGAGGTTTTTGACTTATCGAGGTTCGACTTAAAGATGTTCGACTGTATAACCAGGTTTAGCCATATCAAAGTTAATATCGAGGTTCAACTTACAGAGGTTCTACTGTATTAAAAATAAAATTGCAATAATGCAACATTCCATAAACTTTTTTTTTTCCTACTCCATACAACATTTTTTTTATTACGCGGTATATAGGAAATTTCGCTGATTACGAGTAAAGTATGTTTTTGTTTCACATGATACATTAAAAATATATATACATTAAAATATTTCATACATTTGAATTAAACAATTTTGCGGATTATTTGTCTTTATTTCTGTATAATTCTCATAAATTTTGATCGAAAACATTTATGAAGCTTTTTATCCAACAAAATATAACTATAAGTAGAAAATGTTATATTCCTTTATATAACATAACTTTAAAAAATGCTATATATAAGTAAAGTTATCGTTTTGTACTACTATAACGTATACACAACATTTATTGTGTTTACACAAGTAAATTAAGTTTACACAATTAACATTATATTTCCTATTTCACATAAATCATTAATTTATTTTTAGCGTAAAAATAAATATTTATCCATTTTTAACTTTGTCTCCTTAATTTGAAAATAATAATAATAATAATTATATTTTGCAAATTTTTTTCATGTTTGTTATGTTTTCACGGTTTGGTCCTTCGTGGATTAACTTCTAAAACTAACAATGATTTTTGATTTTCGTAAATTAACAATGGAAAATAATATTTGATCTCATGAGATGATAATATTAAGTCGAATATTCGTTGGACAATACAAGCGGCCAAGGAATTATATACAGAAAATTTAATTTTTGTTATATATTTGAACCTGTTTATAGTATTTTTAAAACTTTAAAATATATCTAGAACTAATTAATTTTGTGAAGATGAATAAATACATTTACATACATTGATGAATACATAAATTTTTTCTTTGTCATTAACTTTGATATTCATTATTCATTATACGTTAAATAGTTTAAGTTGAAATCTTACGTTTTTTTTTTTTTTTTTTTTTCCATGTTTTCAGATTTAATATGAAAAATTTGTGAAAAAATTCTCAAAAAATAGTTAGTTACATTTATGTTATTTTCAACAAGTTAATTAATTCAAGAAAATGTTTAAAAAAAAGAAAACATAAATTTACGCATATTGCTAGTATATCAACTTCAATTTTGTTTAGATTTTAAATATACGATTATGATTGTCTAAAATAAAAGAATTTTTTTAAATAAATGTGAAATTTTGATTAATTTCTCCCATCTGATTGTAACTTGCAATAAAATATTGCGTGTCCATCATAAAATCCAAAAATTTGAATTTGAACATATAATTTTCGGGGAAATATATTTAAATTCAGTTACCAATCAAATGACCGGAAGAAAAATATGAAAAAAAAAAATGTTGGTCGAAGGAGATATGAAAAGAATTATAAATATTTTCAAAATCAATAGCTAAATTAATATTGTAATATTCAGAAACTACATTTTAATTTTAAAAATTATAAATACTTTAAAATTTTTAACTTTCTTAAAACATATTAAAAATTATAAATAACGTCATTACACTGAATATAAACTCCTTACATTGCACATATGTATATAGATATATATTTGATTTTTAAACTAAACTATTTATTACTCTTTTCTCTTTATTTTAAAACTAGTACAGTAAACAACTTTCATCTCTCAATTAACTATTAGAAACGTTGAAAATATTCATAATATTTTCGCTTCTAGATTAAATTTTCCAATTACTGAAATGTGTTTTAAACTGCCAAAATATTCCATAACTTTACAATATGCTATGATTTATATAATGCTTCTGTTCATATCTATCTCAAGTTCTCGAAGACAGTACGATATTTGGTCAAAAAAAAAAAAAAAAAAAAAAAAAACTTTATAATCCACTCCAAATTTGCTCAGGAGCATCATTCAAATCCCTAGGACTTGGATTTACTCATCTTGACAGCATCAAATTTTATTTTTACAGCATTTGGATGATTCCCTGCAAGATTATACAACAACATTCCAACGCACCAGGCCACTCTCTACGAGTATATCTTCGCGCTTTATGTTGATTTAAAGACCTTTCAACCTGTCAGCCATGTTTACATGTCAGGAAAAGTGGCTGAACTGTCTTGCCAACACACTTATCGTTCAGATATGAGCGAAAATACTTATTTCCACCACGCAGTGGCCAAGAAGATATGAAACCATTTTTAAAAGAGGAGCCACTTCAACGGGTAGTTAACTGAGAGATTAAAACTCCTGCCCTCAGGGTTCCATTAAATTCGCTTTAGCAACCATGTTCTTCTGCTGGCTGATTCTCGGTTGCATTGGAGAGTTTTACTCCAGAAGACTAGTTGCCCGAGGAAGTTTCGCATTAAAAGTTGCTGACTACGCTTCGAAACAGAAAGAAATGAGCTTCTCTAGTAATGGTTTCAAGTGCATCGGTGTTTTCCCAAAAGTGTAAGATCGATTAATTTTTATCTGGATTTTGAGAAGGGGAACAACTGGTTTTTAATTTAAGGAGGGAGATATGCGCTTATTATTAGAGAAGTGGAGAAACTTGAATACAAAAAATAAATGATAAATATTTCTTTATTAATCAATCTGAAATACTTAAAAAAATAATTCTTAAAAGAACGTTTTTGTATTGTTTTGCTCACGTTAGAAAATAAACATAATTTTTTTATTAAGTTATGATTTCGTTTAAAGCTTCAGTGAAGAATATTTTATGGTAAACAATTTCGAAAAAGAAGAATGAAATGTTATAAAAGTAAAATGCTTTCAAAAATCTAATTTTTTATATACTCAACATATGTATCGTAGATAATCGCATATTTAAAATTTAACGAAAAGTTAAATTACTGATGAATATTTTCAGTTTTTAAAAAAAAAAATATAATGATATAAAATTTTCAGCATGATTTGTGAAAATTTGAAAGCCGTAGTTTACTGACTTTACGCTTGTACAGTTTTTTTAAATTTGATTTTTAGATTTGTAAATGCAATTCTGTAATTAATCAATCTGAAATACTTAAAAATACTTAAAGAACATTTTTGTGCTTGTGTACACGTGAGAAAATAAATATAACCATTTAAAAATATATATATATTTCGTTTAAAGCTCCAGTGAAGAATATTTTATGGTAATAATTTTCATAAAAAAAAAAGAAAAGAAAATATTACAAGAGTAAGATGTTTTCACAAATCTAATTCTTATAATTTAATTCTTTATATATTTAACTTATGCATCCTAGATAATTAATTTTAATCAAATTTCGTGAAACGTTAAGTTAATGAAAAATGTTTTATTTATTTATTTATTGTTTTTTTTTTTTTTTTTTTTGTGGCGAAAAAAAAATTAATATAAACTTTTAAACCTAATTTGTGAATATTTGTATAATCCCTTTACTGTTGTTCAATTTTTGAATACGATTTTTAGATTTGTAAAATGCATCTAATTTACTGAATAATATCTATTCATAGAGAGAGTAAAATTAAATTAAATGTTAACTTTCATATGTAGATAGTTAAAAAGTATCTTTAGAATTTGTGTATTAATTTAATAAGCATTTATTACAAAAACAAAGCTTTAAAATATGTATTATTGGAAACTTTTAAAGTATCATATCTTCAAGTGGACAATCAGCAATACATATGGATGGACAGAAAAATGAGGTAAAACAAACAAAGTAATAAACGAGCAATTTTAATCCATTTTTATATTATAGTAAAATTAGAATAATATTCACTTCTCAAATATTTAACATATTCCTCTGCAAACTTTATGTATAGAAGTAGTTCGAAATCTTTTGAAATTAAGCGGACAGTGTACATTAAATTAAATAATCGCAAATATAAGGTCATGATACTTTAATTATACAAAATATAAAATTATACAATTATTTTGATAATAAAAAACATAGAGAGTAACTGAATGTAAAATAAATTATGCTTCTTTGAATTCAAAAACCTTAATAAATTCGAAAACGTAGTTTTGTATTAATACTGAAGAATAATTTAGGCTCTGATACAATGGGGTCCTCTAAATACAATTTTAACTGTATGCTATTAAAATATCTCATTTAGTATATATATATAAATACATAATAAAAATAAAATAGACGCTTCAATTTAAAATTGAAATTGATGCGAATGAATAACAATAATAGTGTTATTGTCTGAAATTATATATATGTCACCAAAATCAAAACAAAAGAAACTCTGTGGTAAAAAGTCTGGCACCACAGAAATTCGCCATCCTTTGCTAATCGCTAAGCAAATGTAAAGATAGTTATTCTCAAAATAATAACAATAATCTTAATTAAACCAGAAGTTAATTAAATTAATTAATTATGCACAGATACATACAGGGCAATTCATATGCCACAAGCAAACAGACAATTGCAAACACAACAAATACTTTGCTTCAAACAAATAACCATTAGACACTATCAATGTGATTCCCCCTTGTGTTTTTCTTGGGACCAAAAATAATGTAAAGGAAATAAAGAAGAAAATTAGGAACATGAACCACAATTCCCTGGCACATTGAAGATAAATGCAAGGCATCAAGCTGATAATGTCATCGTTCTGTCATTATCTTTTAGTTTTGTTATCATATGCCTGGGACTTTGAGTTACGCTTATAGATTACCCATCCCGGACAGACAGACGCAGGTCTATTTAAGCGGAATTTAATATGCAGGTTCGAGAGCAGAATTTTGTGGATTTTTTATTTGCCAGATGGAAAACGGAAATTCCAGGCACCCATGCTACGTTTACGTCTTTTCGCTCGTCTGGCCTCTATCAATTATAGAAATTTGAATCTTAATGGGCTTGTTGGAGAAGACACTTTCTGCCGAATACATCATACAAAAGGACATAAAGTTTAGGTAACTGAAATACTAAAAATTTTGCTTTTATCAAGAGTAATTATTTAAATTAATTTATTTAGCTGTTTTATTTAATTTCCAGTAGAAACCCAAAATATATTGTTCCAATTTCTAATTTCTTTATCTGTAAAGTTAAAATTACTCAAATAAATAGTCAACAGAAATTTTGAAAAAATACAGCATACGTAGTTAATTGTTTATATTGTCAAGAATGTTAAGAAATAAATTGGTAAATGAATTTCTAAGTTAAATATTTTCCTTAATATTGATATATAAAGGCTTATATAGAAATGTTATATAATAAATAATGTTAATATAGAAATGCTTATTTAATTTTAAAGAAAATGCAGTTTTTATACTTATTTAAAGAGTAAAATTCTTACATTTTTTTAAAGAACTTTCCTGCATCCTAATAATAATAAAGTGAAGAGTAAACAAAGTAAATATTAATCTAGGGATGACCAACACAAATGATCTTGCGGGTTTCTTTGGAAATTCATTATGACTCCGCGGGCCTGAAATAAAATTATATATCCCCATATTAGATTTAGACCCAATATAGACATTTTTTTGGTGTTTAAAATTGAAACATAGTGAGTTATTATTTTTGTATTTACTATTATTCTTGCATGTAAACATAGATAATATAATAATAATGATACTAAACGCACATTGTAAAGAAATATATAACACTAAAAATGAAGTATAAAAAAATATATATAATTATAAACGAAATAAAAAAATGAAATAATTAAAAACTATTTATTTTACTACAACTAATAAATTAAATGTGTAATAAACATTTATTTTACTAGTGCGATATTCGTTTCTCCACTCTTTCCTTTAGCTTTTGCAAATCGATCTCAATTTGGGTATTTGCACATCGTAATTGGTGTTGCGTCCGTTATGTTTGAGCGTATTTTGTGTTTGATCAATTTCATCTCAGAAAAAAAAAAAACGTTAAATTTTTTCTTATAATTTCGACAGTTAATTTTTAAATATATGGATGCACGCATAATGCATTTTTTTAATACATTGTTTCTCACTACTTTAGCCATTATAAAATAAATATATTTTGTAGAAGTGTGATGAATCTCACCAGCCGGAAAAATATTCAAATCGGGAAGCAGGTTGGCCACCACTGTACTAATATATCATCAAATTGACAAAACCTGGTTATATGGCAGAACCTCTTTAAGTCGAACCTCGATAAGTCGAAAACCTCCAAAACTCGAAAAAATTTTTTGTTCCCTTCCCTTCAAGCCGCAAAACCTCCATTACTCGAAATCTCAATCCTCTATGTGTCGAAATAATTAGTCAATCCCCACAAGCCATTTTGGTATATATTTTCCCTCCGTAACTCAAAAAAATAAAAAATAAAAATTGGACCTCTGTATCTCGAAGATTAGCAATATTTGATTTTACAATCTTTTTTACAACCTTTACAACTTGATCATTTGAAACTAATTACCTCTATAGCTTGAAGAAAAATAAGTTACCCGACTTTAAGGATTTGCCGACAATGCAAGTCATTGTTTCTTAGAAAACTCTGTATGAATACATAATAAATAGAATAACCAATTCTATGAAATAGCAACTCGGAAGGAAAATAATTCTCTGCTTTTTATAGCTTAGATAATGCTGTTATAAAAACTGTGACAATAAAAAAAATGAAATTATCATTAGTTATTTAACAGTAAAAAGTAAGATGAAGGTTAATAAAATGAAAAAAAATGACAAAAATGTAAATATTTATATGACATTTAGTAGAAATGTATATCGTTGTATTTACTCCCGATTCTTTCTTTCTTTTTTTACTAGCAATCTTTGAAAGGAAAATGAATACATGCTCTCAAATTTCTACAACTTTATATTCGAAAAAATGTTGTTATTATTTTTCACCCCTTTTCTCAGTTTCGATGCCTAAAAATAGAAAAAAAAAATAATTTGAAAATCGATATTCCTCCTATGTTTTCCCAACCCAGAATACTTATTTCAATGTATAGATATGTTTTACGAGTCATAACTACTGATCATAAATCTGTTGGTGCTTTTCCTTGAATCAAATAGCCTACTAAAATTTTATAGTGCCATCGATTTTAAAGTGTTGTTGTTGTTTCTTATCCCACTTGGCTGGCCAAGCCCACGAGCCCATATGGACTCATGATTGAAGGGGAAGGAAGCAGCTTCTGTTGTGATGGAGCACCCGTAGGTAGAAGCCTGACTTTTGCTCCGTGACGCTCTTATAGTCATAGAAGACCGGGACCTACAGCTTAAAGTGGATTCCGAACCACTACAAACATCCATGGCACCGCCGGGATTTGAACCTGAAACCTGTGGTACCGAGCGCCAGAGCGCTAGACACTCGGCCATTCAGGTCCAGGATTTTAAAGTGAATATATTAAGCGGAAAAAGTACGAATATCAACTGAAAAAGTACTTGTAAATGTGTACTTTATGCAGTGTTTTTATGATTCAAATAATCAAGCGATATTTTGCTTGGGGAATGGAGAACTGTGCTGAAAGGGTTTTTATATTCTGTAAAAGTGTTGAGTAATTTGTTTTACGAGTCGGATTTCTTTTGTCTTTTTCGGCAGAATTTTTATGGTTCTTAATACATGAAAGCGAATTTAATAAATTTATCAGGCATTCAAATGACCAGAAATAATCGTTTGTGGTAAATTTAATACAGTAGAATCTCCTTAAGTCGAACCTCGATAAGTCGAACCTTCAAAACTCGAAAAAAAGTTTTGGTCCCTTCCCTTCAAGCCTCCAAACCTTCATTACTAGAAATTTCAACCGTCTATATGTCAAAATAATTAGTCAATCCCCACAAGTCATTTTGGTATATATTTTCCATCCGTAACTCGAAAAAAAAATTGGACCTCTGTGTCTCGAACATTAGCAATGTTTGATTTTACAGTCTTTTTTATAACCTTTACAACTCGATCATTTGAAACTAATTACCTTCATAGCTCGAAGAAAAACTGAATTTAAGGATTTGCCGACAATGCACGTCATTGCCTCTTAGAAAACAATGTACGAGTATATAGTAAATAGAAAAACCAATTCTATGAAATAGCAACTCGGAAGAAATATAATTTTCTACTCTTTGTAGCTAATATAATGTTATAGATAGAGAACGATCGAATTGTCTCAAACAAAAAGTAAATAATAATAACTTTTAATTTTAAATTTTAAGGTTTTTTGGGAAATTATTTCGACTTTTTATTGTAGTACGTAATATAATTTTTAAGTTGAAAATAAACATGTTTATTGCTTCCGTAACTTGAATTTTTATTTATTCTACCTCTCTAACTCAAAATAAGTTAGAAAGAATCTAGACCTCTACAAGTCAAATATTTCCTTACAACATTCGCGTAAGTCGAAATCCTCCATAAGTCGAAAACTCTATAATTCGAATTAATTATTATTAACTCGGCTACTGTATGTGTGATTTATTAAACATTTCTATGTACATCTTATTAACATGACTATTTTTTTTAATCGCTTTGCTTATTTGGTTTCAAAATTTGATTTATATATATTTTTTAAATAAGAATTCCTCATTTACAAGTTATATCGATGTGAAAAATAAATTCATAAAATAGTATATACTCTACAAGTATCCAATAAAATCATGATCAGTTAGCGTGTTGGCAAGGGCTATTGGCAAGGATAGTTAATTTAGTATAAAGTAATTAACGGATATGGTGGCAATCAATTTAGAAATAGAGGGACTCCATAGAGATTTCTACAACCATTTAAACGTCTCAGATTGAAGAATAATTGATATATAAAGTATTTTTCAGGTTTTTGGAGATGTGATTTCTTCCAAAAGTCTTCCCTGAAAATCTTTCCTGAAACCTTTACCTTCCTTTCTTAATAGGAGATGGATTGTTTGGAACCTACATAAATACGTGTATTCTTTAATATATATTAAATAATTCATGTACTACATATGTTACGTTACATAACGTTACATTTGCTTTTGAACGTATTCAATTTATCTCTTGCGTGAAAAGGTGGGTGAATATAGATTATGAAAAATTTGTCAATTGCAATTCCTCTTTCAAACTATTAGCTATCATAGTTTTGCGCTTTGCTGTGAAAAGTTATTACCAAAACAGAGAAAACTTATTATCAAAAAAATAAAAAGTTTTTTTGCAATCCTACGAGAATTACGCAGGATGAAAGGCTTGTAAAAAAAAGTCTATTCACAATTTCAAGTTTGCAAAGAACGATTTAGTGTTTTGAATGATATGAAAGTTTGGAAGACTTTCACAAACTGTTACAGTAAACCAAGATTTAAATTGTTGCTACTGTGGGGTTTGTTAACCTAAAAAAGAGTCTTTGGATTCCAGAATTGCTTTAAAATATACACAAGCTCTCTTGTATCTTGTTTTGATGTTCCTATCTCGTTTGGAAATCAATGTGTCTAGGCCTTCGAATATCTTGGAGTTATGAAGTTCATTTTCATTTCGTATTATTAATACCAAATATTGTCGTGTTTGGGCTTCCGAAAACACTTCTGGGATCGAAAAGCAACTGTCTCTAAAAACAATTGTTTTGTATGAGAACATCTCCTAGTGGGTTAATATATTTTGAGAACAAGAGACAAGGTGAAGAGAGGACATTTGTTAATGCTAATAGATATTGAATAAAGCTACACAACTTTATAATTTCTGATCTTTAACAACGTGGATTTTTAGAATATATTATATTTATTTAGGATGGATCAGTTTCTCCTTTTGGATTGCATATGCAATAAGTTCTACTGCGCGATTTTAGAAACCAACGCATAATCAATCATGTTCTTTCTTTTAAGGAGAACACGAGAGGAGGTGTATATAGGACATCCCTTAATGCTGACAAATATAGGATAATGCTGTTAAACCTAATTATACTTAATAACAATGTGAATGTTTAATATCTTCTGTTTTTATGCATGACAAAACAGTTTCTCATATTAAATTAATTATGAAACAAGTAATATAAAAAAAACTTTTTAAGTCAATTCCTACTTTTCCCACCATATTGCAGAAAGTCCTTTATTAATAATTTTCATTCATTTTTTTAAGTTTACCTGACACCATCTATTAGTGGATATATCATCTTAAATCTAAAAAAAAACTAAAAATAATTAATTTAATTTAATTACAGAATTAACATTTGAAAAAACTGTATTAACATCAATTGTCATCCATTACAAGTTCACAAAAATGTATTTGAACTTGAGTGGATGAATAAAAAATAGTTTATTAACGATTGAAAATTTGAACAAGATGTATATACGGAGAGTGTGAACTAATAGAAGGAGTTGAATAGAAAGAACAAACGAAAAAGGAACGTTTTGATCTGTAGAATCAACAATTGAATTGATGAATGTGCATAAAATGAAAGGTAGCTGTTTAAAAAAAGCATATAAAGCAGTTCTATGCTAAAATATCCTTTACATATTAGACAATCGCTTAAAATGTTCTTTTTAATGCTATTTCTACTGTCTAAAATTAGTGTGTATAAAATAAAAATAATATTACATATAAAACTTAGGAGAAAAATGTTCTGCCTGCTTATCATAAAATGCATAATGATGCTATACTAAATTTTTCCTTTTTAGCATTTTTTTAAATCAGTTTCAATTTCTTTCGGGTTAATACCTGTATAAAAAAAACTTTAATAGTAAAAAATTAATAGCCGTTATCATAAATCTGAATCATTTCAGATATTCCCAGTTATTTAAAAAAAAATTTCCCTGTGAATTTTTAAAGCATTAAGCAACTCCATAACAATTAACGTAAAAAAACCATAAAAAAAGTTTTTTATAATGTCTTATTACTAAAGCAATACGTTAATTTAAAGAATTTATGGATTTTTAAAAATAAATAAAATGACATGCATAAATATTAATAAGTTTGCATTTGTAACAAAATATTATTCTGTTTTGCAGCTTTTCAAATTATTCTATTCATATAATATAACATATATTCACTTAAATTTAAAGATAGATAATGTATTTTTATAAATGCAATGTTTACTTATTAATATTTATGCACGCCACTGCATTTATGTTTAAAAATCCGTAAATTCTTTAAATTGGCAATTTACCATAGTAAAAAAAGGGTTGTTTTGTAAACTTTTTCATGCCTTGAGTTTATTCTTTATAAAAAATAACTTCCCTGGTATAGTTAAGCAAATTTTCAAATCTCAGCTGAACTCTCAAACTAGCAAAAATGTTTTGCCTCCAAGACCTATAAAATCAAATTACACCCAAGCCCGTAAAACATACTTAGATCCGCTTCATATATTCACCCAATGGTGCTGAAGACACCATTTGCGAGGACATAGTCTGGAAATGCAAATGTTTGAAGTTTGCAATGGTTTAAAAAAATTCCTTTTTTTAAAGTTGTACCTTAAAGTTTAGTACTCTTTGTTTTTAGATTTTCTTATGCTGGGAATTTCATTTAACCATTTATTAAATTGCAATGTTCTTTTAGAGTTTTTAAAATATTTCACATTTATTACATTGTTTAATTCATTAATAAATTGTTAGTATTATTTTTGGTTAAAATTTAATTCTTTACGAGATATTTGTGTAATATGACAATAAATATTATTTGATTTTGATAATTTTATGTATTTTAAATAATAATAATATTTTTTTTCTACATCTAATAAGAATAATGTAATGAATAATATCTAATAATAATAATTTATTTTCTAATAAAAATAATGACATTATTTCTGTAATTTATTGATTTTAATCGTTACATTTTTTAAATTTATGACATAAAATTGTGAAGACAAAGATAATTCTTTAATCATTAGTTCTTCAATAATTTTTAAAAAGTCAAAATATTAAAATTTATAATATAAATTAACAGTTGAATTCAAACGTTTTCTTAATCAATTTTAAAATGACTTATATTAAAAATGTATTTAAATATAACACCTCAAGTAGTTTTATTTTAATTTTTGAATATTTGTAATAATTGTAATAAACAAACATATATTTATTCTGTTTTTAAATATGTTTCCTAAAATACAAAGAACGTTTTTTAAACATTAAAGTAATATATGATTTCTCTTTTAAATTAATAAGCAGTGTACGCTAAGTAAAATTGAGTCTATTTTGTTAAAAATATATTTTATACAGAAATATTACCATAATACTATGTGGCATAAATTTACTTTTAAGTTTTTCAATATCACCATGACGTTAATCAAATGCTTCAAGTGCAATATTATCAATTCGTTAAATACAAATTCACAAATTCAAAACATCAATTTGTAATTAAAAATCGAATGAAAATTCATTCTATCGAAAATAACATTCTCATTCTATCCAAAATAATATTCGTTTTAGAGTAATACAAAACTTTTATTTATCTGTCTAGAGGAGAATTTGAATGCTGTTTGAAAGAAGTCTTGGCTATTAGTAACTCCTTTTGTAGCGTTAAATGACTGTACACTAAACTCACAGAGAAATATCCATAAATTAAAGAAATCCAATCATTTTCTTAAATTTGTTTTATTTTCTTACTGGTATGTTTTCAATTAGCATTATTACAGCAATAAAATCGTTGACTGGCGAATAAAATTGTAGCATTTTTTTTTTTTTTTTTTTTTTTTTTTCGGAAAAGGAACAAAAAATTTGCAGGATGTCTCAGATCTATGTTTACACACTCCAAAGGTGGGGTAAGATACATCTAGATGAGTCTAAATCTCATTGCAATATGAGTCATCGAAAATGCTTTTTTCGGTGTATAGACCAGTAATGAAAAGACAGCACATACGTGAAGCACACAGTTTATTAATCATTTTACGTTAACAAAAATATCGTGTTCAATAGTAGTAAATGTGTATTTTGAATTCTTGCTCTTTTCCCACTGAGTACTCCAGATGTTATATGGTGTGTTATAGATCGCTTACAAAGTTACGTTGTATGGTGTGTACCAGACTCGTACAGTCTCATCCTTGCCTTGACTTCATATTATTTGTCTACAAATGAAGACGCATCGGATTTCAGGAACGAATCGTTCTCAGAAAATCTACAGAATTTATCTCTTCAGATATCATTATGTCTTCATGTTTTGTAGCCATTGGACTCTGCAAGCTCGATATCTAAATACATATTCGTGAGTTCTCTTTTGTATAATCAGCCGTCCTACTGCTGCTACGTTATTGTGGTGAAAAAAGTATCTGCAGGGACACTTGAAATTATTGCCTTCAAATTTTTCTACTTCATATGGAAAGCATTTTCGATAAAACATTGCTAGATGATTCCACGTCTCTACTTCTCCTAGAAGTGTGTATAGCTGTACTACTAAAAAAACATATCTAAGGATAAAAAAAATTAAAAAAAAGTTCATTTTCAATATAAATTATAAATTTTCTGAATTACAATAATGTCGTGATTATCTTAAGTATGTTTTTAAAGTAGTATGTACTTTACTACTTTGGTTTTATATTGCTATCTATTGTTGTATAAAACTGTTTTAAAAATCATTAATGGTTTATTTTAATTAGTATATAGGGAGTGGTTAAAGGACAATAGATCAATATTTATTTTTATTATATATTATTAATCCAAATAAAATGGATACTGCTATAATTTTATAAACATTTTTAAGGTCGCATTGTTAAATTTATTATTAAAATTGACTTCATGGTAAAAAAAGTATAGCTCTTGTCAAAAGTAGTTATTAAAGCATGTATTCAATAAAATTATTTTTCAAGAGTTTCTAAGTTTAAACTTTAAAATATAAAAAAAAAATTATCTGAAACTGTTTTGCATATTTATTTAATTTCCCTCGCATTTATTTTCTCACAACATTTTTACACTTTTATTTACATAATATAATATTCCCTTAAGTTATATAGATTTCACAGTTTACTTTAAAGAGTTCGACTTATTTTCATATTACATCAAATCACTTATTATACAAAATCCAAATAAAAAATTAATGTTTTACGTTTTTTGCAAACATTTATTCAGAACCTGAAACATCTTATCGCATATTTTAAATTTGATTCATAGATATTGCTGAAAAGAAATATTATGCATTTTGAAAGTTTTAAATGCATGATTTTTTTTCATAGAGATGAAAGGTTTTTCTAAATATATAATTTTTGTTAAGAGACGTATTACGTATGATTGATGATAAAATGCTTTTATCCTTTGAAGAACTTAAGTATCTACGAGTTCCAAAATAGGAAATTGATAAAATCATCAAATAGGAAATTGATAGAAAGTAGCAACATAGATTTCTATTGAATTCATAAGTTAAAAGAAATTCAATATGAAAGATATATTTTTCAAATAAATTATTCAATGCTTTCCTTATGCGATATCGATAATTTACATTTAATATTTGCAAGAAAGGCAAATAAAGCTATTTATTTTTCAAACTCAATAAAATAATCAATCCATTTATATACAATATCTTTAAAACATACTTTTTTTGTATTTTTCATGTTTATTTATTCATGTTTATATTGAATAAAAAATATTCGTGTTTTAAATTTTTAGAAATATTTCTGTGTAATAGAAATTTTTCAAAATCTTCTGGAAAATAAATGAGTAAGCAAAATAATTTTTTTAATATATTGGTAACTTTACTAGAAGTGATCATTTAGAATGTTGTTGTTGTTGTGACCTATGGATTTATTAGAACTCAATAAAAACAAAATTGGCCACTTACCGTAGAAACAAAAAGAATAAAATCAAAATTAAAAAGGGAAAAGACGAGACATTCTTAACAAAAACGATCAAAAGGCCTTAAAAACAGTTAATTCAAGTTAAATATTCTAAGGATAAAATTTTTAAAAACTTTGTAACAAAAAATCTTTCACTGCAATATGAAACCGTGTGATCAGGACTTATTTTCTCTGGCTCTGGTAAGAGTACACAAATCACCATTTGTTATATGGCAGAGTCCAGTTCCGAGCAAACAAGTATACGGACCTTATTCTCTTTCTCTGTCTTACATAAAACACATGTATTAGAGTTCAGAGTCCCTATATTGACCAGTTGTTCGAACGGGCAGTCGTGTTCATCTCTTAATATAAAATTGACAATAGTCTCTTTGAGAATTTTTCCTCTAATTTTTTCCAGTCATCCCCATTGTCTCCCGGATTTTTTCTTTTGGCGTTTGGTAATAATTCACATATACAATGACATAATATTGTCCCGTATAGTTCTCTTAAATATAGTCAAGAGATGAATCAAAATATTGACAATGATATTTACATGATTAAAAAAATTATGTTATTTACATTTCCAGTTTTACCCATTATAAGAATTTGGGACACATTTAAAAATAATCTTTAAATCAACTTTATAATATAATTGTGACGTTTGCCTATGTAATGCTTTTTTAATAAAAATATTTGCGCCCCAGTGATTCATTGCATTTGTTTTAACGTGTACTATAATCTTTCCAAGCTTAACGCTGGAGTTCAAATGCACTCTGTATACATTTCAAACATTGCATAACACTACTAATTTGTAAAGTGCTGTTTAATTTTTTATAAATTTTTAATTAGACAACTTTTTAATTTTTTATTATTTTCTTTATTTAAAAAATATTTTTCAACGGAAAAGTATATATAACAAGATATATATGTTTAATAACATATAAATAATATAGACATTAATATGCAACAAGTTACATATGTTTAAAATTCATATCCATCATTAATCTCTTTGGTTCCTAAGCAATAAACCACTTAATATTATAGGAATTAATGTGATATATCTGCGCGTCGAAAAATGCTTCAACCTTTCTTAGGAAGGGTAAGTATGCCCTCTAGAAGCCATATTTTGGTGTGACCATGCAGATTCCATATAAAAACCTTTCTAAAACCCTGGATAATGCTGAGCAAGATCTATTTCTTTCGTTCTAGTGTTAAATGATCAGCAATCAAAGCGTTTGACATTAAAAACTAAACTTTAACATTTTTTATAACGTTCAATAAAGAGACATCTCACATTATTAAGATCTATAACTCATCTTTTACTATTCTTGAAAAATTTCTTTATATAGTAAAAAAAAAAAAATCTAAACTTTGATTTTAATACGTAAAAAATGTAGTCTTTCAGCGTTAACTAAAATTCAGTAAATAAAAAACAATAACATCATTTTTAAAAAGTAACTGATTATTTTTTTACATATTCGTTTACTCTTTTGGATAGAAGTAATTACAAACTTCCATTAAAACTTGGTACTTAACAAGCTTAAAGAACATAAGAATTAAAAAATACATATTAAAAACATAAAACTCCTCATCATGTAACTAAACATGCGAATTCAAAACTAAATTACTTATAACTTTGTCACAGAAAATTACGAATTTCGTACTGAATTTATTCAGGAAAACTGTTAAAATTTCGCTTTTACTAACTATCATATTAATTCGTTAAAGACATTATCTACGATAGCCATGAAATAGTTATTCTTTCTGTCTGACATCCTATCACCAGAGTTTTAATAAGTTCAGTATATGCCATGGATCCAGTTCATTTGTTGAAAAATTAAAAATAATGGCTCGTATCTACTGCTTCTCTTGTAACTGGTGTTTCAATTTTACTTTTATTAACAATTAATGAAGCACCCTGTTCTTGCTTCTAAATTTAGACGATTTGTCACAACTGTTCAGGGAAATCATTACATTTTCAAAGTTTTAGAGAGTAAATCATGACAGTTTCAGACATAGTTTTCTATCAGCACATTTTCATTGTACTTTGGACTTCGTGAAATATCTATCAATTACGAAATTTAATATATCTTTTCCATTTAAGGAACTGGGTTTTTTTTTATTATAAAATAAGTATTTTATTCACATTTTCACTATGCATAAAATGTGTTGAATCCCCATTTAGAACCTTCTGAACTCACCCTACCCCATTCCCCATAGGAGCAACAGCAATGAAGATGAAAGTTTATTTCTGGATTAATAATATTTATTTCTCACTTTTCGGAATACTTACAATTTTAATACTTGTAACATATATTAAAAATCATTATTATTATTTTTATTATTTATTATTTTGAAAGAATTTTTGTTTTAGAGATATGGATACCCCTGGAGTTAAGTAGGAAAAGAAAAAAAATATATTCCTGAGACTTTACCAGTCTTGTCATTTACATAATAATTTTACAATATAGTGTTCTGACGTCCCGATTTTGGTGGCTTTGTATGTGCCAAAGCGTATTCTAGGCGTTGTTGGCACTATGAATTACAGGCACATTGGATTCTATACCTTGATCTAAAAAAGGCATTTCTCTCTTGACCGCTATAGCGTAAGTAAGAAGGTAAAAAATTCCCCTAAATATTTGTAACATTGGGAACCAAAATAGCGTAAATGTAGACGCATTATATAAGCTGTACATAATAATCATAGAATCAAATCAAATGTAAACTGGCTCGAGAGACTTGCTTTCGCATAGCTTACGCGCATGCTGAAACTTGATTAAAGGAGGAAAAAAAATTAAATTGATAGAATTCTGTTTCAGGGAATAACAAAAATATGTAAACTAAAGTAATATTAAGCGTCAAATTAATTCTTCTTCTTCAAAGATGCAGCTGTGCCATGGTGGGCCAGAGCCGTCTGCCTACTGGCGGATTTCGAGACAGGAGATGTTTTTTCTTATGGGGTAGGATTGTTGGCCCTACGTCTAATACTCTCCAATCATATTCAACCGGGATCTACATGTCTAAAATGGATTCCAAACTACTACAAATACATCTTTCTTGCAACCAGGACTCGAATCCGAAAAAAGTTGTGCCAGCTCGCTAGTTACTCGGCCATCAAGCATCTATAAATTATTTAATTCTTTAAAATAAAATAAGACTTTTTGAGCACATAATATGTGTTTTATTAGAGAAATATGAAAATAACAACAACTTAGAAATATGTTGTAAAAACACATCAAACACCAATATTTACATTGAAACATGAAACATCATCATTTTCAGTATGACTTTCATGAACTTATTTGCACGAGAAAATGCTTCGTGACCACTTTCTTTATTCTTTCATGAAATTCTCCATGAATATCAACTACGGAGGATAAATATCGTGTATGCCCTCGGTGATAAACTTAATGTTTGAATGGTAACGCTGATTTGATTTTCTACACGTTAAAATGAACGAAACACGCCTGTCTCATAAGGCATTAAGAAAACGTGGAGAAAGAACTTCAATCGCAAACAAGCTTCTACTGAAAAAGGTTCAAAGTTTGATTTGCAGTAATTGTAAAATTTGGTCGTTTAGTGGATTGAAACAAATTTATTCATCTTAACTATTTTGATAAACTAATTATTTCTTAACTTGTAACTCTACTTTTTAAATACTCAGTTAAATCATCAAGCATCAATACTATGGAATAAAATAATTCATAAGAATATATTTATAAATATTTCACAATAATTTGATTGAAACACCTTCAAACCAATAGTTTTATTTTAAATGCTTTTGAAAGCAGCGTCATAAAGGACTAAGATCCCTAAATTTCCGCAAGACTTGTACTTATCCCCAATCTGTCGAAATTGCAAACAGCCGTGAGACGATAAATCTTGACAACAAAGAGATGTCAAGTGTCACTCCGCTCCATTCTTTTTCGGCACCTCTTGTTCATATCTTAAACTTTTGAGACCAGCTCCCACAAGAACGTAAAAATTCAATAACATACCGGTAGGCTCCGAACTGTGAGAGAGAGAAAGTAGGTGCTGTACTTACGACAAATAAAACTCTTAGTATAAGAAGTGGGAGGAAGTAATAAATTGACTGCAAATCAATTTTAATTTTTGGAAATGCAAGAAAATGCAAGAAAAATGCAAGATTTTAATGCAAGAAAAAAACTCATATGTAGAATATTCTTCCTAGGGTTTAATCCTATTTCTATTCTAAGAATGTTAACAAAGGTATTTACATTGCATCGTTTATGATCTAACAGATGCATTGTGCATATATTTTTTACAATAGAAATAGTTTATCTCAATCTTCATTAGATAAAGTTAGTAATAGTTAGTGGTTAAATGTATTTATTTTTTACCTATGTCTTTATTTAACAATTACGAAACTACAACCTGGAAAGAATTTTAAATTTATATTTTCTACAAAAAAATTGACCACCAAAAGAAAATATTCTGAACTTACAGTTTTTATAAAAAGGCATTTGTAGAGCAATTCTTTTATTCATTTTGTTCAAGATTATTCTTATTTTGTTTTGAGAAAAATTCAATTGTTATTGATTTATGATCATTTTAAAATCAATTGGTTAATTTGGCAGGATAAACTTTGTTAGATATACTTTTTATCTCTCTTATATACTGATATTTATTTGTATTTTAATCTTTATTCATACATAACCTTTATTCATGCATAATCTTTATTAATACATATATTTGAAAGTTATTTCTATAATAAAATACTTTAAATGGGATATCAGAAAGTACAAGGCAGAATTTATTGAATGCTTCAAAATCTGAATATAATTTGTAAAAAAGCATACCTTTATAAAATTATATTACCTTTTCTAAATGTAATTAAGTTTTACATTAATATGAAATTATTTTTAATTAATAATTAATATTTTAAATTTAATATTAAATGGTATTTATAATCGATGGAATAGTTGGAATACTTCAAATAACTTAACAATTAACAAATTTTTTAAAGACAAATAGCATTAAAAATTAAATTAAATTAATTATTGATTTCTAATTTATCTAAATTTAATTAACTTGATCTGATCAAAATTCTCTAATACGATTATACATTGTTAAAATCTATTAATAGAATATAAATTGAAATTTTATATGAAATTATTTGTAGATTATTTTCAGTTTATTAGAATTAAAACTGATTATTAAATAATATAATGATTATTAAATTTAAGCAATTTTCATAATCTATACTTCCAGAAATGAATTTTTCATTTAATATCTATGAAAAGTTGTTTTCAATATTTTTTAAATCACAAAATAATTTGATAAGATAATTTGGTAAACACCTATTAAATTTTTTAAAAACTATTATTCTAATATGTTTTATAAAAAATAGGTACTACATAAATATTTTTAATGTAATACCATATTATGAAAATACTAAATCTACGGAAAACTATCAACATATTAAATTTATTTTCATAATTGCTATCTAAAAAATATTTCATATTAATAATTTAAATTAAATCCCTTTAACTATTTAACATCCGTCTTCTATTTCAATGACAAAAACTGTAAGCAAAAAGTTATCCGCATTAAAAGAAAAAAATAATTTAATTTAGTGCTAAAAAATTTTTAATGTTGCAATCGTGATTTCTTTTTTCTAAAGAAACATTACATAATTCTTTCTACATGCATACATAATTAATAGGAAAAAAATCATGTTTTACTGCAAAAAACCTCTGATTTCTTGTAAAAATGTGTGCCTCTTTAATCAGCTTTTTTAGATTTACGTAATTCCAAATTGAATATTACATATTAAATGATGTTTAATAATTCACAAATGAATAGCACAAAAATTTTTACTCTCTTTATTGCTTAATATAATTCTTTGTTTGTGTTTAATGTTTTTAATATTCATGTGTTTAAAGAAAAAAGAATTATGCATGGATGTGATCTTTTTTAATTTATGTATTGATTTTATATTTCATTCGGTATCAAGTAAAACACCTTACAAATTAAAAAAGTATTATTTTGTATCTCTGAAATTAGTTTTAATTTTGCAAAACTTTAATAAATAAAAAATACATAAGTTTTTAATGATTTTGTTTTTATGATTTGTTTCAATAATATAAATGATTTCATAATATGAATTGGTTTGACATATTGTAGCAATATTGAACAAAATATAAAGATTTCCTTAATAAAATTAAAAAGGTAAATTATATATTTTTTTATGTTTGTTTGCACAAACTTTTTGCTTATTCTAGGAAGGCATTTTTTTATACGTTCAATTCTTTCATTTTTTTCCCCTCCAGCAACATTTTAAATTAACTATAAAATACCACAATTTAATAAGCATAAATAGGTTCTTTTATAGCTGCCTGTTTTCAAAACGATTGCAATGTATATACAGTTTAATTTTTTTCAATTGCAATTGTATATAAATTAACATTTTATTAAAAATGTATATTTTTATATTTTATTTACAAGTCTTCTATTGCAGAAAAAGGAAGTGCCAGATTGAACAGGAAGTAATGCAAGTTTTATATAGTGAATTATGAAAGAAAACAATTTTTATTGTTGCACATATTTAATCGTTAATTTATTCTGCATTATTTCATATGACATTTAGCTACATTTCTGATTCCATCTTAAAGGAACTTTTTTCAGTTTGCAGCAAAATACTCATTTAGTGAATTTTCTATCTTCTGCTTGTTATGGAAATTTTTGCCATCAAGAAAATATGTCAGAAGCCCAAACATACAATAATATGGTATGACTTAATGTTTTATAAGATAAAATCAAGGAATAGAATAGTTGATAGGATAGAATTTCTTACCCAATTTCGTCAACTTCTACTGAGTCATTTGTACGGCGTGAGACCATAAGTTATTCTATATTCTCTATAGAAACATAACAGACATTTAGCTGTTTATCCCAATTTCAAGGACCTACACGGATGCTGTTAAAAATTTCAAGAGCAGCATCGTAGGCAGTCTTACAGATAACGGTTTGATAAGAATAGTCTCCGTCCATCTTGATAAGAATTGTCTGAACCACTAAATACAGAATTTACGCATGTCTACGTCCAGAAAATGGTTGAAATTCACAAATAGTATCAATGTTCTCTGGATCAAAGAGTATATCTGGGTTAATAATAGGTATAATCGGGGCTTTATCGCTATATTTTTATTTATTTTTATGTTGGCAACTCTTGCATGTCTGGACAAATTCAGATATTTACTTTTCCTTATTCGGTCTTCAAGAAACTAACCTTATGACTTCTTTTGTTTCCTCAATCCCATGTGTCCTACAAATATTGTTTAGCGGTTGAATTCAATGCTTTATTATGCAGATATTTTATTAATAATAGCTGGTTTGTAGTCTCTCCCAGTACTTTATTTTTGTAATAAACTAATACCTTATCCCTAATCTTATAATAATTAGTCATAAATATGTTATTAAGGTCATATGACAATAACAATCCAACGAAATCAAAATACTCAAATATAATTTATCATCTATTTATTAAGACTTACTAACAATTATTATTAATTTTCAGTTTGCAAAAATTAACCATTATCAATTCGAAATACAAATAAAAAATAGTAGAGATCCTAGGAATATTTTACTTTATAATGATTTTAATTACTCGCTATTGAAAATTGAATGTTTATAATTTTTGTTTTAAATGTTAAATAAGTTACGCAAAAAGTACTAAAATACTTTATTCATAAATACAATTCAATTATATATATTAAAGTATATCGCAGTAATTAATTTGGATTGCATGCATATAAGACTAAAAACTATTCTGTCTATTTTTAATTATTTTTCTTAATAAATCAAACTTTTCTTGAAATTAATTTAAAATTACTAACAAAACAAAACACTGAAACATAATGCACAAACGAAATGTCATATTTTACATACATAATTTAATTATCAGCTGGTTTTTTTTCTATACTTCAAAGAACTTAAATCCTAAAAAGAAATTCCCTAGAAACACTCTATGTCATAAACTAAGCCAATAAACACAAAAACGTAACCTTCAAATGGTCCAACACTCATCTCAATAATAAAAATACGAAAACTTTTGCAAAAGATCCGCCGTAATCCCATATCTGCTTTTTCTACTGCCACAAGAAAAGTGTGCTAATCACCGCACCGAGTCTTCCGAAGCGAAAGTCCCAGATAAGACTCTGCAAAAAAACTAAGAACAGCACAATGCGGGCCTCAACATGGAAGTGAAGAAGAGAAATTGCTTCATGACAAGTTGTAGTAATAAGACGAGTTTAATGTTGATGCACTTTGTTGCTTGAGGGAGACGGTTTTATTAGTTTAGACGGTTTAATTATATTTATTTCTTTATGATTTTTTGTTTTGAAAGACTGGTTAAATTAAATATTTATGTTTTACACATTTGTCATGATAGTTTTAGTGATATCCACTATTGTGACATTTGCTTGTCTTTTGAGATTTTGCAAACATGTTTTTGGGACAAAAAAGATTGCAAAAATAACTTGATGAGGCATAGGAATGATTTATGTTTGAATTTGTATTCCCGTGGTTTATATAGCTTACTAGGCTGGAACTGATTCGACCAAAATAATTTCTGTAATTTATATATTATTTCCCTAAATGTTTTTTTTAATTATTTTAAGTCAACTTGCTTTAAGGAAATATTTTTTAATTACAGTTTTACTTGATTTCCAATGCACATAAACATACAATTTAAACTCTTAATTTTTGTAAACATTTTTTTAAATTTTATGATAATTAGCAATATAAATCCTTAATAAAATCGTATTATAGCAATATAAATCCTTAATAAATCTATAGGACATTCGGCTAATCCTTCATAAATTGTGTTGGATTGTCTCACATAAGCTGTACAGAGATATAAATCTTTGCTCATAGTATATAAAAATTGACTAGTTAATCATACTCCTGTACTGTATAAATTTCGAGTAAATAACACAAGAAAAAAACGATTCTACATCCGCTGGGAAGAATATAAACTATTATTGCATATGACGTTAATTGCATAATATAAATTCCATGTGATAAGTAACGATCATTACGGTATTTGCACAGGAAAGTGCTAAAAATTTTAACACATAATATCGAGATTTTCATGTGAGTTCCATAAGAAGACTGATTGTACTTGATCAAGTAGGTAGGGTCCACAATAGTAAAGGTAAGATAGTGTGCAGATGATGCATAGTAACTAGGGTCCAATTAGGGTTTCCTACGTCCTCTCAATCAGTCCTACGTCCTCTTTTCCTCCCAAATCAGATATCAGGGTATCTCATACCCCACTTACAAAGTGAAAAGATTGAATCTTGCTGCCTGCTGGCAACATTGAAACTATATGGACATGGACCGTATAAATCAGAAAATCAGTTAGTGAGTACATCATGGAGAAATATCAAGTATGGATTTTCCGTTAGTTGTTGAAGGCGTAGATAGGGTCCAACAACAGAATTATTTAGTATGTTGGCGCTCACATTTAATACATACCACATGATATCATGTCTTTGATGGAGAATTGAATCAGAATTGGATGCTAACGACAAATGGATATTAAAGATACTGCCTATGTTAAAGACTTCATCACGTGTGAAACATACCTAATCAGTTCACAAAATCAGTGAAATGAAAGCATTTTTACCTTCACACTGTTGCAGTAGTCATTCGCAAAAGGGGGTTCCTTATTGAAAGTGATCTAAAGGCAGATTTGAAATAATTGTGTAGCACTGTCTCTATCTTATGGAAAATATGTAACTCATGTTAACTGCATGCATAGTGCACATATGTTGAACTTCGTATTTGTTTCAATCACTCGAAGTAACCATGTTTGTATGTTGGGGTAAGCCCGTCGTAGTTTCAAAATCGCGGTAACCACTGTTTCTCAATATATGATCAAATTCTGCAGTCATAATATAATTTCTTTTAAATTTCAAATATCTAAAATCATAAAAAAAAAAAAAACATTTTTGCCGAAAGGACATAATGTAAATTAAGTCAAATAACACAAATATATAACATATCGAGTCGTACAGTTTTTGAAACGTTAAATTCAGTGAACTTGGCAGTGAGTTCTAACCCTGCATGACAGCTGTAATTCGGCTCTGAGAAGTTTTAAATATTTTCTGTGATAGTTTTATTTTCATAACTTCTATATATTTCAGGAAATAAAAATAACTACTTGATTAAAACTGACTGACTGATTAATGCTGCTACAGTGAATTTGTACTTTTAAAAAAAAAATAAACTTGAAATTCTTCCCATTAAATTATAATCATTAGAGTACTGCCGAATATTCAATAAATACATTTTCTATAAAACTATTTCTGATTATCTCCTATATTAAAAATAAAAATATCAGAAAATGAAAACTTTTAATGATATGATTTTAAAATTCAAGACAGATTTTAATCAGAATTTTGAAACTGAAAATGAAGCTGTAATTTATTTGTATATTTTATAATTAAGTACTCTTTTTATTAATTTACTTTATATGGGTTTTGCACTTGATTGCAAGATTGTGATTGACTTCTAATTTACGTTTTCCCCCTGTATGGCATATTTATAGCCTGTTTTTTCTTTGTCTTCGTACATTTGCTATAAAACTATTTTTGATTATGTCCTATACCAAAAATAAAAATATCAGTAAATGAAAACTTTTAAGGAAATGATTTCAAAATCCAAGACAGATGTTAATCAGAATTTTGAAACTGAAAATGAAGCTGTAATTTATTTGTATATTTTATAATTAAGTACTCTTTTTATTAATTTACTTTATATGGGTTTTGCACTTGATTGCAAGATTGTGATTGACTTCTAATTTACGTTTTCCCCTGTATGGCATATTTATAGCCTGTTTTTCTTTGTCTTCGTACATTTGCTATAAAACTATTTTTGATTATGTCCTATACTAAAAATAAAAAAATATCAGTAAATGAAAACATTTAAGGAAATGATTTCAAAATCCAAGACAGATGTTAATCAGAATTTTGAAACTGAAAATGAAGCTGTAATTTATTTGTATATTTTATAATTAAGTACTCTTTTATTAATTTACTTTATATGGGTTTTGCACTTGATTGCAAGATTGTGATTGACTTCTAATTTACGTTTTTCCCTGTATGGCATATTTATAGCCTGTTTTTCTTTGTCTTCGTACATTTGCTATAAAACTATTTTTGATTATGTCCTATACTAAAAATAAAAATATCAGTAAATGAAAACTTTTAAGGAAATGATTTTAAAATTCAAGACAGATTTTAATCAGAATTTTGAAACTGAAAATGAAGCTGTAATTTATTTGTATATTTTATAATTAAGTACTCTTTTTATTAATTTACTTTATATGGGTTTTGCACTTGATTGCAAGATTGTGATTGACTTCTAATTTACGTTTTTCCACTGTATGACATATTTATAGCCAATTGTGTCATTTTTAAAGTAATCTTTGATTGTATAAATATCATTATTTTTAGATAATACTATGTCTTTTATTACTTACACTAAATATACAACATATAAATGAGATATTCTCTTTTACATGTCATGCTAAAAACATTCGTCTACACATATTTTAGACATTCATGTCGATTTAAAATCAAAAGCTATAATGTAATATATCTCTCCCAAACTTTCAGATATTTAATATATGAATAGCTAATACACTGAAGTGACAAAAGTCATGGGATACCTCTTAATATCGTGTCGGCCCTCCTTTCGCCCGGCGAAGTGCAGCAACTCGACGTGGCATGGACTCAACAAGTCGTTGGAAGTCTTCTGCAGGAATATTAAGCCATGCTGTCTCGATAAACGTCCATAATTGTGAAAGCGTTGATGGTGCATAATTTTGGGCACGAACAGACCTCTCGATGATGTCCCATAAATGCTCGATGGGATTCATGTCGGGCGATCTAGGTGGCCAGATCATTCGTTGGAATTGTCCAGAATGTTCTTCAAACCAATCGCGAACAGTTGTGGCCCGGTGACATGGTGCATTGTCATCCATAAATATCTCGTCGTTGTTTGGGTAAATGAAGTCCATGAATGGCTACAAGTGATCTCCAAGTAGCTGAACATAAGCATTTCCAGTCAAAGTTCGGTCCAGTCGCACCAGAGGACCAAGTCCATGCCATGAAAAAACAGCTCACATCATTACGGAGCCACCACCAGCTTGAACAGTGCCTTGCTGACAGTTTGGGTCCATGGCTTCGTGGGGTCTGCGCCACACTCGAATCCTACCATCAGCTCTTACCAACTGAAATCGTGACTCATCAGACCAGGCCACGGTTTTCCATTCATCTAGGGACCAACCGATATGCTCAACGTGCCCACGAGAGTCGCTGCAAGCGATGTCGTTCTGTCAGTAAAGGCACTCGAGTCGGTCTTCTGCTGGAATAGCCCAAGAAAGCTAAATTTCTTCGCACAGTTCTAACAGACAAGTCCCTTGTACATCCCACATTGATTTCTGCGGTTATTTGACGCAGTGTTGCTTGTCTGTTAGAATTTACGACTCTTTGCAGACGTCGCCGGTCTCGGTCGTTAAGTGCAGGCGGTCGACCACTGCGCTGTCCATGGTGGGATGTTATGCCTGAAATTTCATAACCTCGGCACACTCTTGACACAGTGGATCTGGGAATGGTGAATTCCTAACGATTTCCGAAATGGCATGACCCATGCGTCTAGCTCCAACTAACATTCCGCGTTCAAAGTCTGTTAATTCCCGTCGTGCGGTCATCATCAAGTCAAAACCTCTTCACATGTATAACTTGAACAGAAATGAAAGCTCTGCGAAAGCACTGCGCATTTATACCTGTTCTACGCGATGCTACTGCCATCTGAAAATTTGCATATTGCTATCCCATGACTTTTGTCACTTCAGTGTATATTAACTTAACCAACCGTTCTCTTCAAATAAATTGGCATTACTAGGGAACATGAAAACATTTGTAAAAACTGATTAATGTTGTTGTAGTGAATTTATATTCTTAGACTAGTTTATCTGAAATTCTTTGCATTAAATAATATTCATTAGAGTACTACCGAATATTCAGTAATTCAGTTTTTTGTGCGTTTGTACATTTACTATTAAAGTATTTCTGAATATATCCTTCATTTAAAATAAAAAATATCATAAAATAAAACTTTCTAATAAAATAGTTTTAAAATACAAGACAGTTTTTAATCAGAATTTTAAAACTGAAGATAAAACTTCAGTTTATTTGTATATTTTATAGTTAGGTATTTTTCTTTTTATTCCTTTACTGTATATGCTTTTGTACTCTGAACATTTACATAAAGAGTAAGTTTAACTTCCAATTTTTTGTCGCTTGTGTAACATAACGTTGTATGTTATTGTTATTACTACAACTATTTCAAACTGTGTCATTTTTTTAAAGTGATCTTTCATTCTATAAATATAACTATTATTTTATAACTCAATTTCTCTTATTTCTTGCATAAAACATAAAATATATAAATTAAAGAATATCTTTAAATTTTCTAAAAATATTTATCTACACATATTTTAGACATTCATGTCGATTTAAAAAATCCAAAAGGCATAACGTAATATATTCTTCCTATACTTTTAGGTATTTAATATAGAAATGTTTAACATATATTAACTTAACCAACCATCTCCTTCAAATAAATTGGCATTGTGTTCAAGTCTATAGGATTTCTAAATAGTCATTAATTCATTGCGAACCTGTTGTTAGACCAACCATCTATTCAAGTCGTTATCTAGTTGATGTTTACCAATCAAAGATCTGTAGAACAATGAGCTATTCAGTTGTCGATTATAATTTCCCATTTGAGAAACTGAGAGTAGTCATAGCAGTTCGACTAGCTTTTCTGGTGCTTGTATTATGTATACTGCTTGCTCTAATGATATATGGTATGAGAGCAATTCAGTATTCACCTTTCACTTAATAATGAATTAATTTAAAATTACTGAGCTATATCTGCTTGAATGCATTTTATTGACTGATGAAAGGATCTGGTATTTATGTTGGCTGAAAAATGTTGCTTGTAAATGAATCATCTGATAATATATTAAATATATTTTAAGATTAAATTTTAAAAATAAATTAATGAATGCATTGAAAAAATACAAAGTTGCATTATTTGTTTTTTGTTTTATATAAGGGTCAACTGGTTAAAATCTATACAAAATTCCTTTAAAGCCATATAATGCTTGTTTCTCGACCAATTTTAAAAATATGTTATTCTCTGCTTATGGTTAATCCAATTAGATGTTACTGCTCTTCTAATTATTCTTTCAATACACTTTAATTGCTATGGTGAATATTCATTCCGCTCTCTGATTTATTCTCCAATTTTGTGTTTATTTCACTGCATTGTTTTAAAAATTTTCCAATAGTTTATCTTATATATTTTTTTTTATATTTTTTATATTTATATATTTTCGCCTTTCATAATTTCATCCTCGGGCCCTGGTTATTTACACTGGCGGAAGGCAAATCTGACTTTTGAAGAAAATGTAGCGGAAGTTTTATGAAGACAAGTACAGGAGAATTTTGATGTCATTTTAGAAACCCGGACCACAATTGCTATAAGCGAAGAAGCCCAATACAGTATTTGAAAGATTGGCCAAGCATCCTGCTGGACAAAATTGGGCCAAGATATCGTTTCTAAACTAGCTGTTTTGGACCAGACCGGATCGGTGCTTGCAGTGGATTCAAACCCATGCGGGCATCTATAGAAATGAAATTGCTGATCTTCTCACTAGGGAAGGTTGTGAACTTCCCAAAGCTTTTTCATAAAATCTGTTAGCTTCAGAGACTTATTCCATGCCTTTAGCCAGAGTGAATGCCGCTTGGAGATCGCCACCAATTCATGGTGGCGCTAAATATCCTGGTATGTCCTTGCAGTGCTCCTGTCCTAGATCTGCTCAAACTGCTTTAACTGGACAAAGGACTGGCTACATTAATAGTTTGACATTCAATGGAACGAAGACATTTTACCCTTTGTCATTATTCGGACATCGATTGTATCATCATCTCATCTCATCGATTGTATTGGTGCCTCTGTGCGGCAACCGTTGAATGAGGTGAAGACCGCTTACGATCAATTGATGAAGCATGATTTACTGGACTTGGTTTATGATTCTAAATCAAGTGGATAAGCAACAACTACATATTTTTATATATATTCTCGCATTTCATAATTTCCCTACTTTTATATTTTAAGTTTTCAATATTTTCTACTGTTCTTGTAAAATTTTTCCTCTTTGTTCAGCTTCCATATCTCCAAAAAGTGAATTTGGAAATTATTCTCGTCGTCATCATCTGTCCATTCAATTTCACCCACATCATCCCCAAACTGTATAGGGGGCAACTCAGCTCCAGGCGGACGTAGTGTTGTGTAGTAGTGATAGTATAGTTAAACCTAAAGTGAGGGCAGACAGACCAAAACTAATCTTATTTTTATTTTTTATAGTGGCTTCTGGATGGTGTTTACTTTTTTTCGCATAAGATGCAATTTCTATTTTTTTTTTTTTTTTTTTCAATTCCATCTATTTGCTCGCACTCTCTCCTTTATATACCCACTTAAATTTTTCAATCATTAATAAAATACTTTTTATTCATCCACTCAAGTTCAAATACATTTTTTTTAACTTGCAGTGGATGACATAGCTTAATAAGAAGTTTTTTCAAATATTAATACAGTAATTAAATTTAATTAATTAATTAAAATTTTCAGATTTAAATTACATATATCTACCAATAGATGGCGCTACATAAACATATAAAAATTAATGAAAATTATTTATAAGGACTTTCTTCAATATAGGGAAAAAAAAAGTAGGAAATGACTTAATTTTTTTTTTTTTATATTACTTGTTTTAAATTATTATCTATCGTCGTATTACTAGAAAAATCTTCCATTCAAAAAATAAATATTTTACCTCTCATTAAAAAGAATCCTTTGTGCATTTATACTTTTAAAAGACCAGACAAAGTAATAAAGCAAATACAATTGCATTTTGAACATATTTAGAAATTCAACAAAATTATTCTGGTAAATATAATTCTCGACACAAAATTAATAGCAAATATTTTGCAAACAAAGCACATTTTAATTAGTTTTATGAAGAAAACTTAAAATGGTGTTCGCCTTTGAATAATAAATTAATTCATTCGAGAAATTTTATTTCTTTATTATGAATAGACTTTTGAAAATTAAATTAAAATCAATACATCCTTGGCAAAATATGTGTCAAAAGTTACGAAAGTTTTCAAATATTTGTCAATTCTTTTTATTTTGCAAGTGATTCCTTTTGAAAATTATTAATGAATATACTTAAAAAATCGCATATGTATTTAAAAAAAATTTTATAAGTGATATTTTATGCCATTTTATTAGCAGACCCAATATGCAATTAAAAAAAAGTTTTTATCATAATAATATATTATTTTGTGATAAAAATAAATTATAACTTAAAACTAATAACATTGTGATTAAACTATTCAGTTAAAAAATTTGTAAGTTAGTAAAAAACTCATTTTAAAAAGTCGAATTGATTTATTCTTTTAACTAACCTTAAATATAAAGTAAGTTTAAAATAAATATAAATTTTACCTCAAATTTTAAAATAAAAAAAATTGTATTTATTTAATCATTTTTTAAAATTTTTATATTAAAACTTTTTTATTCAAATCCTTTCATTTTTTTTCTGTACAAACGCAAATCAGCAAAAAAAAAAAAAAACGCTTCTTGTATAGAGGCATATTGTACATAGCGAAATATTGACAAAAAAAGTTACACATTTTTTGTTTGGTTATTATTTTTTTATTTTTATTTTGCATTTTATATAAATACAAAATCTTTATGCAGGTTTAAAGTTTTAATCATCTAATAGGAAATATTAAAGCAATTGCATTTGTAAATTACGACTAATTATTTTATTATGATTATAAATTACGTATGATATCACTTGTAAATCTTTAGAAACACTGTAATATACTTCTTTAGGTGACAACGAAAAGACAGTGTAAATAGACTGAATTGAATTATACATATTTCGATATTATACACATATACTGAATGGAATTATACTTGTTTGGATATTATACATATATACTGAATGGAATTATCATATTTGGATATTATTCATATATACTGAATGGAATTATACATATTTTATATTATAAATAAATACTGAATTATAAGTATACTGAATAAAAAATTAAACATATTTGGATATTATACATATATTCTAAATTATACATACATACTGAATGGAAATTATACATATTTTAAAATAGAAAAAAAAAATTAAAAAATAGTTATTAAATTTTTAACTAATATTATGTCATTCAAAACACTTTTAAATTAATTATCTTATAAATCACGTCTCACGTTCTCTTTTAAGAAAGGTATTAAAATTACCACTGAATTGATAATAAATCATTTCATTCCTATTAAGAATATCTATCTAAGTCTCACCCGAAACAATAGTAAGAATCCGTTTTCTCAAACGTTTAATGACTGAACTGACTGAACTGAACTACACTGAAGTGACAAAAGTCATGGGATACCTCTTAATATCGTGTCGGCCCTCCTTTCGCCCGGCGAAGAGCAGCAACTCGACGTGGCATGGACTCAACAAGTCGTTGGAAGTCTTCTGCAGGAATATTGAGCCATGCTGTCTCGATAGACACGTCCATAATTGTGAAAGCGTTGATGGTGCAGGATTTTGGGCACGAACAGACCTCTCGATGATGTCCCATAAATGCTCGATGGGATTCATGTCGGGCGATCTAGGTGGCCAGATCATTCGTTGAAATTGTCCAGAATGTTCGTCAAACCAATCGCGAACAGTTGTGCCCCGGTGACATGGCGCATTGTCATCCATAAAAATCCCATCGTTGTTTGGGTACATGAAGTCCATGAATGGCTGCAAGTGATATCAAGTAGCTGAACGTAAGCATTTCCAGTCAATGTTTGGTCCAGTCGCATCAGAGGACCAAGTCCGCACCATGAAAAAACAGCCCACACCATTACGGAGCCACCGCCAGCGAACAGTGCCTTGCTGACAGTTTGGGTCCATGGCTTCGTGGGGTCTGCGCCACACTCAAACCCTACCATCAGCTCTTACCAACTGAAATCGTGACTCATCCGGACCAGGCCACGGTTTTCCATTCATCAGGGACCAACCGATATGCTCACGTGCTTTAAGAGTCGCTGCAAGCGATGTCGTTCTGTCAGTAAAGGCACTCGAGTCGGTCTTCTGCTGGAATGGCCCAAATAAAGCCAAATTTCTCCGCACAGTTCTAAGAGACAAGTCCCTTGTACGTCCCATTGATTTCTGCGGTTATTTGACGCAGTGTTGCTTGTCTGTTAGAATTTACGACTCTGCAGACGTCGCCGGTCTCGGTCGTTAAGTGCAGGCTGTCGACCACTGCGCTGTCCATGGTGGGATTTATGCCTGAAATTTCATACTCTCGGCACACTTTGATACAGTGGATCTGGAAATGTCGAATTCCCTAACGATTTCTGAAATGGCATGACCCATGCGTCTAGCTCCAACTAACATTCCGCGTTCAAAGTCTGCTAATTCCTGTCGTGCGGTCATCATCACGTCAAAACCTCTTCACATGAATAACTTGAACAGAAATGAAAGCTCTGCAGAAAGCACTGCGCATTTATACCTGTTCTACGCGATGCTACTGTCATCTGAAAATTTGCATATTGCTATCCATGACTTTTGTCACTTCAGTGTATAACTGAAACGGTGACATGTTGCCTTTGCAATTCATATAATGTTCGTAATGGTAAGGTAGTGACCGTAGATTCGAGTTCCAATGTGAGCAAATCTATTTGGCGCTGCGGTGACTGTCGTGCTGTGATGAGCGCGTTGGAATAACCATTTTTCTGGCCTAGCGTCATATTGCACGCTAATGAGATTTAATTGAATTGAATGTTCCCATTTCAACATTCATCAAATGTTTAGCATGGGTGGAACTGAAGGAGCTCTGCTGCTTTAACGGGGTGAAGTCCTTTAATGCTCGTTGACTGTGGAAATGACTTGGGGCTTACAATATTTAGCAATTGTTAGGGTGCAATTATATTTAATACAGCTTTCAATTGATTATGCTATATATTAAAAGTATGGTTGTTATTAATAAAGAGGTTTTTAGTGTCAAAATCAATAATGGTAGTTAGCTTTTCTTTAATATTTTAGGAGAAAGAGTGCGTGAAATTTTAGTAATTATATATTACCACTTTAAAGTAAAATAAAGCAGAGTTAATTTAAACAAGTTCACATGAAATTTATGATTCAAGGTATATAATGAATATTATCTGTGTAAATTATAATATTAAAAATAAGCATTTTCATTAAATGAATACAAATATTATTTAAATTGCGCTAAGAATATAGTTGGTATCTGTATTTTGTTTTTACGTTATTATGTATAATGATTTTAGAAAATTAATTAAGAGTATATATATATATATATAATAAAATTTCCAAATTTAGATATAGTTTTAATAACGGGAATTTATTTATTTAATTAAAATGTCTATAATAAATGTTATGTTATCAAATTTTTTTTCTAAAGGATATATCAAAATAATCTTGTATTATACATATTTATTTTCTGACATATAAACATTTTTTTTCATAACAATAATTTTAAAGTTATTGTTACAAAACATTTTTAAATAAAAGAATTTCTGTATAAAATCCATAATTTTCAGAATTAAAGTGATTTGGGTTTTGTCATAATGTTGTTTGTTATTTTAATTATGTGCAAAACTCTATATCCATCCTCTTAAGCGTTTTAAACCAAACATATAATGCATTATCTATTAAATTTATTATTAAGCAGGGTATGGTTTAGAAAGGGAAATAACAACAATGAATATATTTCATACATTTCTCACTGTCGAAGAGGGAGGAAGCAAGAAATGTATTCTTTCAAGGTATGGGGGAAGGTATGTCACTATGTTTTCGAATTTCCTCTAATTCGAATCCAGTTTCGAGAAATCGTGCATAGTTTCGAGGACGGTTGTGCAAAGGTATCGACGCATCTTTGATTTCATAGTTCTCTACAGGACAGTACCTGTCATACTGGCAATTGGTCATTCGAACTGGTTTAATTTCCTTTCTGGACAATTCAACATTTTTTAATCATGTAATTGAATTAAAAAACAAGCCCATCTGAAAAAAATTATACGTTTCGAATGTGTAACTTTCGGTTAAATAAACTATTAAATTCATTAAGCAGCAAAAGAGTTTACACCTGCAATTCTGATGACACTTATACAAAGGAGTAACGTTTCTGCGAAAAATTTTATCCTCCTACAAACGAAAAAAATATCACTGTTTCCAATAAACTATTTTATTCCGCATTTATATTAAAATGAGAGAAATGAAAATCATAAGTACATGCAAGTAATAACATGAAATTTAATAAGCGGGAAAATTTATATGACATCTCCTTATTTAGTGACGACTTATTAAATCTGGTTTAATCAAGTTTTTGGTTATCCAACATGATCACCGTCCAACATTAAATCTATAGTAGTATTTCAATATGTTGTTTTTACATAAGTAAAGCAAAAACAACAACAAAAACATCAAAAAATTCTCCTGGAAAAAAATATATATACTACTTTTTATGTGCTATTTTGTATAAGGTTAATTTCTTAGATTGAAAATAATAATAAATGAGTTCATCGTCATTTTTTAAAAAATCTTAAATGTTTAAAATAATTAATTAAAATGATAAAAATAATAAACCATTTAATAAATTATTACATAGTTGTTATTCAACATTAATTCGTTGATTAATTATTACATACTTATTTTAACATTATAATGTCCGTTTCAATTGTATTAAATCATAAACAATTACAAAAAAAATTTAGTATCTACAAATGACTGTTACTACTCACAATACGTCCTAACCCTTCCTTATCTTTTTAATGAAATACGGAAGAAACTATTTTTGTCCAGCCTCTGTTCAGCATTTGATGGATCTGTCAACCACCTGTATATAAATAAGCTCATGACTTGGTAATGCAGAAATACAACCTATTTTTGGAATCCAAACATCCAGCTTCGAACCAACGCCATCTCGTTTTACTGCAACCAAACCATTGTTTCGCAAATGGAAAAATACCTATTTGGTTTTTTTTTTTTTTTTTTTTTTGTAATTATCGACGCTTACAGACTTATTTTTCTTAACCCCCTTTTCTAAAAAAATTATTAATCCTCCTTAAAATTTACCAACTTTAAGTGAAATGATAGATAAAAAGTAAAAATTGAGTTAGTTTATGTGTCTATAAACATTGTAAATAAAGTTGTTCTGAAAACGATAACTTGAATTAGAAAAATTTTTTTTTGAATGTCAATGATAGTAATAAAAATTAAAATAACGAAGACAATATAAAAAATTAGAAAGAACATTAATACATGAACTGCTATCCAAAAGTATTATTGAATCACGTAATTCAAGTTTTTTTTCTTAACAAATTATGACCACCTTAGACTCACTTTGAATTAAATAAGAGGATGGAAATGCAATTGAAATTATAATACAGCTTGTAAACCAAGGTAAAGTGTAGGTATATATATATTTTTGATGCAATAAATGTTGGTAGCCGTATTTGAATTTAAATATTAATTCTTCAGTTGTTCCATTTACCAGTTTTTTTAATTTTTTTTTTTTTTTTTTTTTTTTTGTGTGTTTTATACTTAATATAGAACCAGAACATAATTGGGCATGCTAATTTTTAAAAGATCTTCAAATCGTTCTTTAATGAGTCCGAATTGAAGATATTTTAAAAATGGATGGACTTTAATAAATCCAAATTGAAAATTGTCTTTAAAATAAGTTCACATTATGTTGCACTACATATAAAATATGAATTGTTTGATAAATTTTCTCTTCTTACTTTAAATTTTCACCTCCACTTTATATTTATAAAGTGCTCCCTAAAGGCACTCGAGGCCACTATCATCCCATTGATCATTTTACTGCATCTAAAGGTATGGCCCATTCCACTTTGGAAAACATTCATTTATTCATTCAAACATTCATTTACAGTATCATTAAAAATAAAGATAGATTTAATGCTATTAATAATTTATTCATAATCTGAAAAAATGGTGCTTAAAATTTGATTGAGTTACACATTATGTTACACAACAGGTAATGCCACCTTATGTTACATAACAGATAAAATACTCGCGAATTGTGTTCTAAATTTTCCTACCTTTACTTCTTTCTTTATACTTCCATTTCCATTTTATTTTTTTTTAAATGCTTCTTAAATTCACCCAAGGCAATTGTGACCCCCATTGATAGTTTTATTGCCCCTTAGGAGAAGTTATCTCCCATTTTCAGTACCAGTGATTTACTGGTACTGGTACTGTACCACTATAGATAAACATAATAAATACTATTAATTCTTTTTAATCTGACTGAAAAAATATTGCTTAAAACTTTAATTTATATATTTAACATTTTTAAAAAAATATCTTCTAATTAAAATATGCACAACTATTGTTGCTTTTGAAAAAAAACATCAAAATTTTGCATATCGGCTTTACCTTTTACTATCGCAGGTATTACATGTAACGCTGTATAACATTTTCTTATTGTGCGGTATGCATGGTTTGGGTAGTGAACGAAATATATTCTTGAAAATAGACATAAATGAAACAAAATTGTGAAAATTAACCAATTAAACTATTTAGGTGTACTTGAACCCCAACAATAAACTTGGAGAGGTGACTACACTTCAAAATGAACATAAAAAATAGAAATGAAATATGGAGTCATAGGATAAAATCAAGAAAGGGAATTATATCTGTAAAATCGTCTTGCGGAAGAAACAAACCATGAAACGAATACAAAGGACATTTTATTGAAAAGCATACGTTCATCACAACTCACCTAAATCATCAAAAATCAGTAAAATGGAATCAAATAATTCATAAAAATATGACACCATTATCATGAGACACCTTCAATCCCATAGTTTTATTTCAAATGCTTCTGAAAGCAACGATATAAAGGACTAAGATTCCTAAATCTCCGCCAAACTTCTACTTATCCACAACCTGTCGAAGTTGCAAGCAGCCGTAAGACGATAAATCTTGACAACGAAGAGATGTCAAGCGTCACTCCGCCCCCTTCTTTTTCGGCACCTTTTGTTCATATCGTAAACTTTTGAGACCAACTCCCACAAGAAAGTAAAAATTCAATAAACTACCGGTGGGCTCCTAAGTGAGAGAGAGAAAGTAGGTGCTGTACTTACGACAAATAAAACGCTTAGTATAAGAAGTGGGAGGAAGTAATAAATTGACTGGAAATCAATTTTAATTTTTGGAGGGACACACTTTCGTCTTAAGAGTGTCGCGATGCAAGAAAAAACTCATAGGTAGAATATTCTTCTTAGGTTTTAATCCTATTTATATACCAAGAAACAGTGAACGAAGGTGTTTACATTACATGGTTTATGATATAAAAGATGTATTGTACATATTTTTTACAATATAAACTTTTTTTTTTTCAATCTACATTAGCTAAAATCAGTTAATAGTTGTATTTCAATTTTTTTTTTTTACCTTTGTCTTTATCTAATAATATTGAAATTCCAAGATAAAAAGAATTTAAAATTTATATTTTCTATTAAATATTAACCACTCAAAATAAAATATTCTATATTGACAGTTTCTATAAAAGACATTAGTAAAAAAGTAATCTAATTTTTTTTTTTACACACAACATTCAAAATACAATAATTTTACAATCTTATACTAACATATTTTAAATAATAGCTACAGAATATTTTATGGTCACATTTATCTATACAGACGCTAACCTACAACACCAATTACGATGTGCAAATACCCTAATTGAGATCGATTTGCAAAAGCTAAGTGAAAGAGTGGAGAAACAATTGTCGCACTAGTAAAATAAATGTATATTAACTATTTATTTTACTACTAGCAGTAACAACACAAGTAAAATAAATATTTTTTTATTAATTTTATTTTTTTTTATTTCGTTTATAATTATGTATTTGTTTTATATTTCATTTTTAGTGATATATAATTCTTTTCAACGTGCGTTTAGTATCATTATTATTATATTATCTATGTTTACATGTAAGAATAATAGTAAATTCAAAAATAATAACTCACTATATTCCAATTTTTCACACCAAAAAATGTCTATAGTTTGTTTAAATCTAATATGGAGATATACAATTTTATATGAAGCCCGCGCAGATACGATTCATTTCCAAAGGGACCCGCCAGACCGTTTGTGTTGGCCACCCCTAGATTAGTATTTACTTAGTTTACTGTCCACTTTATTATTATTTGGATGCTGGAACATTCTTTTAAAAAATGTAAGAATTTTTCACTTTAAATAAGTATAAAAACTGCATTTTCTTTAAAATTAAATAGGCATTTATATATTAATATTATTTATTATATAACATTTCTATATAAGCATTTATATATTAATATTAAGGAATATATGCAACTTCGAAATTCATTTACCAATTTATTTCTTAATA